>JARYGA010036927.1:1200000-1774763 GCA_030545235.1 Helianthus tuberosus
TTCCTAAATCATCAGATGGTAGGTGTCGATTGTAGAGGGTATACTTCGACATTTTTCGAGTATGCTAGAGTGGTACCAACCCTGGCTTCGCCAGAACCGGTACTTATTTCTCGCTACATTTGGGGATTAATTAGCGAGATTCGTAATATTGTCAAAGCTGCGAGACCCCGCACGATCGATGATGCGGTGGAATTAGCCAACACTCTGACTGACGAACTGGTACGCACAAGAGAAGAAACCCGGAAGAAGGAAGTGGCCCAAAAGATTACCCAGGGATTCCGTATGGGTAACCGTAGTAATTTCAAGAGAAAGGGAACTGGGCAATCTTCCACAGTTCCACAGTAATGAAAGTTGCTAGTTATGAACGAAAGCAAGGAATAGTGTATATGATCTCAGTAATCATTAACACTAAAAATAAGGAACTTAAAGAAATTCCTGTAGTAGCAGAATACCCAGATGTATTTCCAGAAGAACTCTCGGGATTACCACCCAATAGGGAAGTCGAATTTAGAATTCATCTAATTCCTGGAACTACATCGATAGCTAAGGCACCTGACGGGTGGTCCGTTGGACAACCCTTAATCGTGTTAAAAGATGAAATAATCATTCACTTAATCGTGTAATTATCTTGAATTAGATAACTACTATTGCTTATGTTTCAGGTGCGGTTCGGGAGCTTAAAGTGGATAAAACGTAGCTTTGGAGAGTATTGGAGTGGAACGGGTCGTGTGCGGAACAAGAGATGAAACAAGGAAGAACATTCAGGTCACTACCGTAATTTACGGTGGACCTGAGAATCAAATGGTGCTCACCGTAAAACAGTTTCCATCTACCGTAACATGTTGAAGTCCACCGTAAATTACGGTGGAGCCGTAATTTACGGTGGAGGCCGCGATCAGACTTGTAACTGCTCATTAAAAACGGTTTTTATGGTGTCTTTTGAGATGTTCTCATCATTGGACGGTTTTTGGAGACACTAGGGGCGAATTTTGGCTGGCTTGCTTGGTTTGGAACAATTTTCTAACATTCGGTTTGTGTTTATGATTCCTATGAACATTAGATTTGATTGTATGATGATTCACCAAACTATGTCTGGCTAAACTTTTCGGTGATCATCTTAGGTGAAGGTTTCTATTGAACTTTTGTGTGTTTATTTCCGAATTTCTAGAATGATAACTTGCGTTGCTTGAATATCATGGTGTATGTTTAATTGCTTGTAACTTGTTAATTGATATTGCAAATTCTAGTCTCAATCGTACGTTCTTGGTGCCGTTGGCAATCGAGATATCACGGGAAGGGTTAGGGTTGGTTATTGATTAATTGGTCATCGGGAAACAACCTCGCGTTTATATAATCCGAGTACTTTGTTCCCTTTTATCACTTCAATTATGCGTGCACGAGTTATGTCTATGTAACTCTTTCTAGTTGGAATTACACACAATTGTTTAAAGAAACTGGAACCTAGGATGGTCATTGTTCTCTCCTAATCTGTTTTAAAACCTACATTTGATTTGCCATTAGTTTAATTTAGTTTTCTAAAACAACAATCCAAAGTATTGATCTTTAATTTCTGCAAATTAGGATAATTGTAGTTTAATTGCAAGGCTATACAATTGACATATTTTCCACATACTCCCTGAGTTCGATACCCTATTACCGCTATCTATAGTTGTATTTTGGGATTAAATTTGCGTGACCCACGACAATCACGTCAAATTTTGGCGCCGCTGCCGGGGAGTAGTGCGCAACGTGTGTCAGTTTGTTAGTTTTGCATTGTTATTTTCGGGTTTACACTGGTGTGTTTAGTGTGCAGGTTCTACAGGTGCATGCATACTAGAGGCTCTCACAAAGCGTCACCATTGTCATTTGATCCGGAAATCGAAAGAACACTAAGGCAAAACCGAGTTTTACTACGCGAAAACAGAATCGTTGGTTCACCCACTTCACCCATTACACCAAGAAACATCATGGACGAAACACTAGTACCACCCACAACGGGTCAAACGACCTCAACATTTATTCCTACATCCACACAACCTTCACCAAACACAACTACAATTCCTACTCCAATCCATGATACTACACCATCCAACACTACACAACCGATTACTACCCAAGTCGAACCTACTCTCACCTATAGCCCTTCCGCAACAATTCCACCACTTTCACATTTCTTTCCTCCGACTACGGGTCAATCATCTTCTACTCACTCATTACCACAAAGCTCAACCGTTATCCATACTACCTCTACATATCGACCATCGAACCAACCCGGTATGCAATATTCGTCTTATCCTTATATGCAATCTTCGGGTATAGGAGGAGATGGGTATTTTGAAGGTTATGAAGAAGAGTTTGAGGGATACGAGGAAGAAGGATATGCTTATGGGGGTGATGGAGATCAAGGAGAGTTTGGGTATGTGCCGGGTCAATCTCAAGGGATGTCAAGTGTAGGTGGAGTAATACCGCAACAACAACTCATACCACAACACATTCGGCCAAGACCACAAGGGCCACCAATGCAACGCCCTATTCCATTGCAACAAGTTCGGCCGCAACATGTGCAACCAAATGTTCAACAATTCCAAAGGCCGATTCAACACCCACCGATGCCACAACAACAATTTCAACCACCGTTCGTACCACAAGGGCATGTACCAAGGCCAATGGGTCCTATTCGCCCAAGGGGTAGGTTTGGTGTACCAAGGAGACACCTTAGAGAAAATGTGAGGGGCATTGAAGCACATTTTCGGCCGGTAATCACTCAAAACCCTTCACCGGTAGTTATTCCTCACAATGATCAAGGGAGAACATTTGAAGTGAGGACCAACTCTTTGCAAAGTTTACCAAAATACAAAGGGTTGGCAACGGAGGAGCCTTACTTTCATTTAGAGGCTTATGACTCAATTTGCAACACTCTTGGGAGTCAAGGGTTCTCGGCTGATGACATCAAATTGGTATTATTCCAATTTTCTTTGGAAGATAAGGCGAAGAAATGGTTCTACACGTTACCTTCGGCATCCATATATACATGGGGGGAGATGCAACAAACTTTCTTGGATGAGTTTTACACCGCCCAAAAGACCAACGATGCAAGAAAGGGGTTGAGAAGCTTCCAACAACAACATGGTGAGATGTTTCATGAGGCATTCGAGCGTTTCAATATGATGATTAAAAATTGCCCTCACCATGGAATTGAATTGTGGGAGTTGATGAATGCCTTTCACGAGGGGTTGAGTGCCGAAGATGCACGTGACTTGATGTCTATTACCGGTGGGACTTTTGGAACAAATTATGAGAATGATGATTGGGAGTTTTTGGAAAGCATAGCAACTACATCAAAGAGGAAAGCTCAAGCCTCAAGAAGAGCTCGACCAGCCATTGCCCGATCACAAGTGCACGCCATAGATGACGGTAATGTTCAAACTACTAACCAAATTTATGATGTGTGTGCATTATGTAATGAAATAGGTCACGCGGCTGAGAATTACCAAGGAATAGTGGAGGGGCAATACGAAGAGGTTCATGCTATTCAAGGTCAAGGTCAAGGAGGGGGTGGTAGGAACTACAACAACATGAACTCTAATACATACCACCCCGGGTTGAGGAACCACCCAAATTTTCGCTATGGGAACCCTTCTAATCAAGCTAACCCGAACTTTCAAGGTAGCCAAGGTAACTTTGGTTCACGCCAACCTTATAACAATCAAGGTGGATATAGAAGTGGGAACAACCAAGGGTACCAAAGGCAAACGGGTCAAGAACAAGGGGGTTCTTCGGGTGGAAACGAGATGATAGAGATGCTAAAGAGCATGCAAACGGAGATGCAAAAACGGAACTAACTCGATGAAGTCCGAATGAAAAAAGACGAGGTTCGTGACAAAAGCATCCAATCACTAACAACCCAAATGGGTCAATTGGCAACCGATGTGGCTGAATTGAAGAAGAACAAAGGTCAACTTCCTAGTGACACCAAGGTAAATCCATCAGACGGTTCGTCAAGAGGTAATGTTAATGTTCATCAGGTTAGTGTTTTGAGAAGTGGAAAAGAGTTTAAAGCTAATTTGTCACCCGAATTAGTTGAGGGGGTGGTTGAGGACATCACGGGTAATGATAGTGATGATGATGTTTCACTGGTTAAACCAAAGGAATTAAATGTTAAAAAACCGGGTTTGGGTGAAAATAAAGAAAGTGAGAAAGTTGAGGGTGAATCGAGTCAAGTCCCGTTTCCATCGGCTCTACTTGACCCGGGTAAGAAAAATTTTATTGCATCGAGAGGTCCTCAAAAAGAAGAATTGTGGGACATGTTCAAGCAAGTTAAAATTAACCTCCCACTTCTTGATGCAATAAAACAAGTACCCGCCTATGCAAAATTTCTAAAAGAATTGTGTACACAAAAGAGGCAAAATAAAAAGAAAATGCCTAAGCGGGTCGATTTAACCGGGCAACTGAGTGCGGTGTTGAACGGGGAGCTTCCTCCTAAGCTCCAAGATCCGGGTACGCCATTGATTAACATACAAGTTGGTAATTTTCAAATGGCTAAGGCGTTGCTAGATCTTGGAGCCGGAGTTAGCATTTTACCGGGGGGCTTATATGACCAATATGATTTTGGTCCGTTAGCAAGGGTGGAGACAACGGTTGTTTTAGCCGATTTGTCTCACAAGTTACCCCGGGGTATGGTTCAAAATGTTATTGTTAAAATTGATGAATTTTATTACCCTGTTGACTTTTTAGTCTTGGACTACTCGTCGGCGGACCCAAAACAACAACAAAACGTAATTTTGGGTCGGCCATTTTTGAGCACCGCACATGCAGTCATCGATTGTAGATTTGGTACAGTCGATATGACTTTTGGAAATCGAAAAATGCGTTTGAATGTTTTTACTAACAATTCTAATGCTAATGGTGTTGATGAGTGTTTCATGGCAGATATAGTTGACGGATGCAACCCGCATGAGTATGAGGAGGATGGTTTGGATGTTTGCCTGTGTGATTTTTCTGAACAGGTACATGCTTATGCACTCCGGGTTGAAGAGGAAAAGCAAGATGCGATGGCATTGAAAGAAGGTCGGCCACCATGGACCCACCAGTTTAAAGGCTTACCGGCGGAAATAGATTCGGGTACTAAACCATCGCTAGAAGAACCGCCAAAGTTGGAGCTCAAAGACTTGCCGAGCCATTTGAAGTACGTGTTTTTAGGGGATAATGACACTTTACCGGTCATTATTGCCTCTAATTTGGAGTTGGCCCAAGAGCGAGCATTGTTGGAAGTCTTGAAGGAAAACAAGGGAGCTATCGGATGGACAATTGCCGATCTCAAAGGGATTAGTCCATCAATTGTCATGCACAAAATCATTACAACCAAAGATGCCAAACCGACACGAGAAGCTCAAAGGCGGTTGAATCCGAACCTACGGGAGGTAGTCAAAAAGGAGGTAATTAAATGGTTGGATGCGGGAATCATTTATCCGATTTCGGATAGTGCTTGGGTGAGTCCCACCCAAGTGGTGCCTAAGAAGGCCGGCAAGTAGTCAAGGATGAAAGTGGTGAACAAATTGCCACCCGACCGGTTACCGGGTGGCGAGTATGTATTGACTACCGAAAATTGAATGCCGCCACTTCTAAGGACCATTTTCCGCTACCTTTCATTGACCAAATTATTGAAAAATTGTCGGGTCAAAAATATTACTGCTTCTTAGATGGGTACTCGGGTTACAATCAAATAGCAATACACCCGGATGACCAACACAAGACCACCTTCACTTGTCCATATGGCACATTTGCCTTTCGGCGGATGCCATTTGGCTTGTGCAATGCTCCGGCAACTTTCCAACGATGTATGATGAGTATCTTCTCGGACATGGTTGGAGAGTCGCTTGAAGTATTTATGGATGACTTCTCCATTTTTGGCACTACTTTTGATGCTTGTCTCAACGAATTACAAAAGGTTTTAAAAAGGTGCGTTGAGAAAAATCTAGTGCTAAGTTGGGAGAAAAGTCATTTTATGGTGCAAGAGGGCATTGTGTTGGGTCATGTAATTTCTGAAAGGGGGATGGAGGTGGATAAGGCGAAAATAAGGGTAATAGCATCTTTGCCACCTCCTAAAAATGTTAAGGGTGTAAGGTCATTCTTGGGACATGCGGGTTTCTATAGACGTTTCATAAAGGGTTTTAGTGTTATCACCAAACCCTTATGCAACTTGTTATTGAAAGATGTCCCATTTGATTTTACTAATGAGTGTATGCAAGCTTTCACTGTTTTGAAGGAACATTTGGTCAAAGCTCCTATCTTGCAACCACCGGATTGGTCAAAGCCGTTCGAGATAATGTGTGATGCAAGCGACACCACTATTGGTGCAGTTTTGGGTCAACGGGTTGATAGAAAGCCGGTGGTGATTTACTATGCAAGCAAAACTTTATCCGAAGCACAACTCAATTACACCACAACCGAAAAGGAGTTACTAGCGGTGGTGTATGCTTTGGATAAGTTTCGTGCTTATATTTGGGGGAGCAAAGTGGTGGTTTATTCGGATCATAGTGCGGTCCGATACTTGATGGAGAAGAAAGACGCAAAGCCTCGGTTGATTCGGTGGGTATTATTGTTACAAGAATTTGATCTAGAAATCCGAGACAAAAAGGGAAGTGAGAACGTAGTGGCGGATCACTTGTCTCGGATTCCGGTGGAAGGGATCGATGATGTAAGTGAAATTAATGAAAGTTTTCCCGATGAGCAATTACTAGCCGTTTCCACCTTTGTTGCACCGTGGTATGCTCACTATGTCAACTATTTAGCCACGGGTGCCATCCCAAGTCATTGGACCAAGAAGCGTCGACAGCAATTTATGGTCCAAGTGAAGCAATACATTTGGGATGAACCGGATCTTTTCAAGATTGGACCGGATCAAGTTATACGAAGGTGTGTGCCCGAGACAGAAGTGTTGGAAATTTTGACCCATGCTCATTCGTCCGCATGTGGGGGTCATTTTAGTGGGCATAAAACAGGCTATCGGGTGCTTTCATGTGGGTTTTATTGGCCCACAATTTTCAAGGATGCTTGTGAATTTGCTAGAAACTGCATAAATTGTCAAAAGATGGGAAGTATATCGAAAAGGGATGAGATGCCATTACAACCAATTTTGGTTGTAGAGATATTTGATGTATGGGGTATAGACTTTATGGGTCCTTTTCCGAATTCGAATGGCTTTCTATACATTTTGGTAGCGGTGGATTATGTCTCGAAGTGGATTGAAGCTATTGCAACACGCACAAACGACCATTCGGTTGTTTGTAAATTTGTTCAATCCAACATATTTTCTCGTTTCGGCATCCCGCGGGTTATTATAAGCGATGGTGGTTCGCATTTCAAGAACTTCAACTTTGGGAAATTATTGAAGAGGTATAGCGTGAATCACCGAATTGCCACACCTTACCATCCGCAAACGAGTGGACAAGTCGAAGTGTCCAATCGTCAAATCAAGGAAATTCTCATGAAGACGGTACGAACGGATAGGAAGGATTGGTCGAGTAAATTGGACGATGCATTGTGGGCATACCGAACGGCCTACAAGACTCCAATTGGCACAACGCCTTACCGGATGGTGTATGGAAAGGGTTGTCATTTGCCAATGGAGTTAGCGCATCGGGCACATTGGGCAATTAAGACGGTTAATGCGGATTATGACGAGGCGGGGAAGTTGAGGAAATTGCAACTAAGCGAGATCGAAGAGATTCGAGATGAGGCATATGAATGTGCATCGGCATATAAAGATAAACTCAAGAAAGTGCATGATGCAAAATTGCGAAAGAAATCGTTCGAAGTGGGTCAAAAAGTTTGGTTGTATAACTCAAGGCTAAAGATGTTCGCGGGCAAGCTCAAAAGTAAATGGATGGGTCCGTATGTCATTCGGAGAGTTGGTAGATTTGGTGACGTAGACATCCAAGACGAGCAAACATTGAAGCAACAAACGGTGAACGGTCACCGGTTAAAGCCGTACTTGGATGGGAACGACATAAACACTTTGGAGCTTGACAAAGCGGGCTACATTTTACGCCCGGTTGATGAGGAACAACCATGAGAGGCCCAGGTTTGGTAGTGTATATAGTAGTGTTTTGTTATGTTTTGTTTTATTTTGTATAGGTTGCACAATTACCGTATTTCTTTGAAACCCGTGTTTGAAACAAGTGTGGGGATATTCGGGTCACAAATTACTCTAACATTGTGTTGAGGACAACACGGGACTTTCGAGGGGGTAGGGTGATTTTTACTTGTTTTTGCAAAAATTTAAAAACATAAAAAAATCGAAAAAAATTAAAAAAATATATAAAAAAAATGGACCTTAAAAATCAAATTTTCAGCAAACATCAATGCCCAGTTCATACCGTAATTTACGGTCTAACCGTAAATTACGGTAGGCAATGAAAATATTTGGTAATTACGGTGAAAGTTTCCTGATTTACGGTAGAGTTTTGATTTGCAACATGTACCGTAATTTACGGTCTCACCGTAAATTACGGTGAGTGATGAAATGTTCTGAGTCTTTACGGTAAATCTTTACTGATTTACGGTGGGGGCTTATGTGCAGATCATACCGTAAATTACGGTATGACCGTAATTTACGGTACGCAGGTTATGTCAACATGCTGGTCCGGTTTTGTATATAAAAAAAATAAAAAAATAAACAAATAATAACAACATCACGTGAGTATACCCTGGCCACACATCTCTTTCTTCATCTATCACTATCCATTTTCTTCACAAGAACCCACAAAACCCCATAGCTTTCTCAATCTTAAATCCCTCATATCTCAATCAATTTTTGCTCAAATCAAGTGAAATCAGAGTCTATCTTGACTAATTTTTCACGTAGATTCTGATTTTGCTAAGAAACATAAGAGAAACCGCAGATTTACGGTCCGAAATCAAAACCCTAATTCGAACATTTTTGGGGTTTTTTGGAGTTTTTGTTTCAACAACACTTTAGCATCTTCAAGTAAAGGTATGAAAGCTTATTTGTTGTATTTTGATGCTACATTGTGAAAAGTAAGGTTATTTAGGTTGCTTGCCCATACCCACTTGCTTGTTCTTAGATATGATTATGAAATTGATTACTTGAACATGGTTATGGTTGTAGATGTAGGATTTGTGGTTAAAGTAGTGAACTTTTGGGGATCTCTACATTGTAGAGACACCATGCCCAAATTTTTGAAAATTTTTTGATATACTTTTGGTTCACTAGCATCTACAACCATGATAACAAGCAAGTGTGGGGATGTTTTGAAAAGAGGGTTTAATTTTGTTTCTTTGGTTGTGTTGTTTGCTCTAATGTGTGTAGGAATGGCACGAACTAAGGAAAAGACGGGAGCTGGTTCGTCTTCGTCTTCAAAAGGAAAGGGTAAACAGCCGGAACAACAACCAAAGAAGAGACAATATTTGGGTAGAGTGGATGAAAGTGAAAGCGAAGAAGAGATGGAATTGGACCCGGCAGAGAAACCGAAATGGGACTCGGGTCCTTTGGATGAACAACCAGAGGCATGGCAGCCAACGTTGTATAATGATTGCATGAACAAGTTGAAGAATAAGGCAGTGGCCTTTATTTGTGAAAGGGATGTTCGAGAAGCGGAGTTTGGGCAGTTTGGAGTATTTGATAAGTTCCGGGCTCTAGGTTGGGAGTCGGCACTTACTTGTTTTGACAAAGACAAAAACAACTTGTTTATCACCGAAATCCAAGAATGGATGGCAACGCTTAAGGTCAACACGTATGATAGGCCATCGAATATGAAGCTGACGGGTGTTGTCAATGGAGTTCCCGTGGAAATGTCTTTTGATACCTTGAAGAAGCTCGGAAAATATGACAGTTTGCCAGCCCGCGATTATATGATACCGACTTTGGATGATCTTCTTGTGAAGCCGGAGAAACATCAACGATGGAATGATATGTTGGCAGCATTGTTTTTACCCGGGAGATACAGTGGTATTCTATACCAGAAGAATTTGAAAATTGAAGCTAAACTGTTGCATACAATCTGTCTTCTCAATGTTATTCCAAGAAGGGGAGATAAAGAACAGGTGAGGTTTCCTGAAGTACCTGTTCTTTATTCGTTGATGCACGGGGGTCCGCGTTTTCCGATACGTTACCTTATTATGAACCACTTATGGATCTGTCGGAACAAGTATGGAAGAGACATCGTCCCGTACTGTCGGATAATTACGGGGTTGATGAAACAGCAGAAGGCGATAACTTCCGAAGATCGCAGAGCAACGAAAAGGCATCAGCCTTTTACATTGGATAAGTTGGGGAATGTTTGGACGTATACTCAGTCGGAGCGGTATCACAAGTTGAAATCGGAAGGGCAACGGTGGAGGGCACTAAAGTTGGGTGCACGAGATTTGTTACCGGGAGAGCCGGATGAGCCAGAGAGCGATGAAGAAGTAGTTCCGAGTGGAGATGAAGACTATGCGGACGAGCCGCATGGTGGTGAAAATGTGGTTAAAGGTGGTTATGGTCAGGGTCATGGTGGGATGTTTTATGATTATACGCAGCAATCGTATGTGCTGGGATGGGCCTATGAAGGTACCATGCAAGAAGTAATTGCAAATCAACGACCTCCGGCATCCGTGTTTGATACGTGGTCGGGCTCGGAGAGGACGCTTTTTGATCAAAACACGAGGAATAGTGCGAGTATGGAGCGGGCCTTGAAACATAGCTTGGATCGTCATGAGTTATGGAATCGCACACATGCGTATTCCCGGGAAGTGGAAATAAATAACAATTATTTTGATGATCAAGAAAGGCGATTGCATGCGGATTATCATGCCGGGCGGCCGGTGGTTGTGGATCCACAACATGTGGATTATGCGTCGCTACCACCATATGATGGTAGTATGTCGTATCCAACCCCGCCGATCCACCACTCACAATGGATTGACCCGAGGCAACGAGAGGGAGCGCAACAACAAGAAGGAGGAAGTAGTAGCGGTTCGTTCGCGTTCGGTGAATGGAATGACGTGATGTCTTCCGTTTTTGGACCTCCGGGACCGCGCTATTATTAGTAAGGTTGTGTTTCTCCTTTTGTATATTTTTGTGCATATTTGATAGTTTGTTTGTTTAAGGATTGGGAGGTTGGGTGGTGTTTTGATATGTTGTGTTTGGGTTGGTGCTATTTGGTGGTGTTTTATGTTAAAAAGAAAAAAAAAACATAAAAAATTATAAAATGAAAAATCCAAAAAGAAATTTGGGGTTTGAGTGAAGAAGCGTTTTTGTTGATGTTGGAAAAAGTTTTAGTGGTCAAAGCCTCTCAAAACCATACATTGGGGTCAATGTATCCCAAGTGTGGGGATGGGGGGAAATTTTTTGAAGATTTTGAAAAATTTTGAGTCAAGTGAAACGATGTGAAAATTTGAACACCCTAGATTAACCCCAAGTTGGTGCACCGGCAACCCTTGATACCTTTTTCATTCTTGGTGAGATTTGTAGCCACAATTGTACATAAATAATGATTTTCTTTGATGAGTGTGGCTACGGGTGGGGGTGCATTAGAACTTGTGCTTGAATGCGATTTGAGTCCTTAGTTGGATATAAATGCAAAAAGGATAAGGGCATTTAGGTAGCCTCGTCGTTGGTGTGAGCGAGTGTGGGATTTGGGGGGTTGGACCTCATAAGTTATATATATGAGCATGGTAGTGAGAGGGGCGGGGGTTTGGACATTTAGTTGCCCATTTTGTGCCTTAAAAGCCTATCAATTGTTACCCCTAGCTACTTACCTAAAAATTTACCCAACTTGACCCGGTTTTATAGTGATTAGTGATTGTTTAGTAGTATGTAATGTTATTTGATGTATGTTGGAAGTATTACTTGAAAAAAAAAAATTAGAAAAAAAAAAGAGAAAAAGCAATGAAAAATGAAAAAAAGAAGTGATGTTAGTTATCTTGTGTATAGTAGTTAAGTTTGATAGTTGTTTGTTTGTTTGTTTGTGTAATAAAAGACCGGGTCAAGTTTTCGCTACTTCATATATATTCCATTTCCTACCCATACGCCTAGCCACGTTACAACCTTGAAAGTCCCTTTGATTTGCATTTATGTTTGACACATTTTAGGAGAATGATTGATTTAGGTACAAGCCTATGATTGTGCAACCACCCGTTTGCCTAGTGTGTATCTAGCTTATCTTTGCTAGTTTTCATTTGTAGCCGAGAGGAGAGATTTAGAGAGGGGTGCATTGGTTGGGTGTTAAAAAGGGGTTAGTAAAAAAAGATTGCTTGTTTTTGCTTGGTTTAATTTGATCACTTATTTTGAAACTGATTTGATGAGTTGCTTGGGACAAGCAACGGTTAAGTGTGGGGATGTGAGGGGTGGTCCGTTGGACAACCCTTAATCGTGTTAAAAGATGAAATAATCATTCACTTAATCGTGTAATTATCTTGAATTAGATAACTACTATTGCTTATGTTTCAGGTGCGGTTCGGGAGCTTAAAGTGGATAAAACGTAGCTTTGGAGAGTATTGGAGTGGAACGGGTCGTGTGCGGAACAAGAGATGAAACAAGGAAGAACATTCAGGTCACTACCGTAAATTACGGTCTCACCGTAATTTACGGTGGACCTGAGAATCAAATGGTGCTCACCGTAAAACAGTTTCCATCTACCGTAACATGTTGAAGTCCACCGTAAATTACGGTGGAGCCGTAATTTACGGTGGAGGCCGCGATCAGACTTGTAACTGCTCATTAAAAACGGTTTTTATGGTGTCTTTTGAGATGTTCTCATCATTGGACGGTTTTTGGAGACACTAGGGGCGAATTTTGGCTGGCTTGCTTGGTTTGGAACAATTTTCTAACATTCGGTTTGTGTTTATGATTCCTATGAACATTAGATTTGATTGTATGATGATTCACCAAACTATGTCTGGCTAAACTTTTCGGTGATCATCTTAGGTGAAGGTTTCTATTGAACTTTTGTGTGTTTATTTCCGAATTTCTAGAATGATAACTTGCGTTGCTTGAATATCATGGTGTATGTTTAATTGCTTGTAACTTGTTAATTGATATTGCAAATTCTAGTCTCAATCGTACGTTCTTGGTGCCGTTGGCAATCGAGATATCACGGGAAGGGTTAGGGTTGGTTATTGATTAATTGGTCATCGGGAAACAACCTCGCGTTTATATAATCCGAGTACTTTGTTCCCTTTTATCACTTCGATTATGCGTGCACGAGTTATGTCTATGTAACTCTTTCTAGTTGGAATTACACACAATTGTTTAAAGAAACTGGAACCTAGGATGGTCATTGTTCTCTCCTAATCTGTTTTAAAACCTACATTTGATTTGCCATTAGTTTAATTTAGTTTTCTAAAACAACAATCCAAAGTATTGATCTTTAATTTCTGCAAATTAGGATAATTGTAGTTTAATTACAAGGCTATACAATTGACATATTTTCCACATACTCCCTGAGTTCGATACCCTATTACCGCTATCTATAGTTGTATTTTGGGATTAAATTTGCGTGACCCACGACAATCACGTCAGCACCTTATCGGTTAGCACCCACCGAAATGTTAGAATTGAAAAATCAATTAGATGAATTACTAAGTAAAGGATTCATACAATCTAGTTCATCCCCGTGGGGAGCGCCAGTGTTATTTGTGAAGAAGAAAGATAATTCGATGAGAATGTGTATCGATTATAGGGAATTGAATAAGGTTACAATTAAGAACCGATACCCATTACCTAGGATTGATGACCTTTTCGATCAACTACAATGAGCTAGATATTTTTCTAAAATAGACTTACGCTCCGGATACCATCAGTTGAAAGTACAAGAAGAAGACATACCTAAAACTGCTTTCTGAACTAGGTATGGTCATTACGAGTTTACAGTCATGCCCTTTGGGTTAACAAATGTTTCGGCAGCATTTATGGACATGATGAATAGGATCTATAAACCGTACTTGGATAAATTTGTAATTGTTTTCATCGACGATATACTTATTTATTCCAAAAGTCAGGAGGAACATCGTGAGCACATGCATGTACTCTTAACTTTGTTAAGAAAGGAGAAACTTTACGCCAAATTCTTGAAGTGTGAATTTTGGCTACAAGAGGTATAATTTTTAGGACACATGGTGAATCTCGAAGGCATTCACATAGATCCTACTAAGATAGAAGCAATCACCAAATGGAAGGTTCCGCAGTCAGCTATGGAAATTAGAAGTTTTATAGGTTTAGCTGGATATTATAGACGGTTTATTAAGGA
This sequence comes from Helianthus tuberosus, assembly GCA_030545235.1. Classification (NCBI taxonomy): domain Eukaryota; kingdom Viridiplantae; phylum Streptophyta; class Magnoliopsida; order Asterales; family Asteraceae; genus Helianthus; species Helianthus tuberosus. The sequence goes on from JARYGA010036927.1 coordinate 1,214,250, forward strand.
TTTTTCCAAAATAGCTGTACCATTAACTAAGCTAACCTGTAAAGCAGTTAAGTTTGAATGGTGACCTAGGCAAGAAGAGGCCTTTAGGATTTTGAAGCAGAAATTAACAAATGCCCCAATCCTAGCCTTACCCGAAGGAACAGAGGATTTTGAAGTATACTGCGATGCTTCTAAGCTAGGATTAGGATGTGTGCTAATGCAACGCAAGAAGGTCATTGCGTATGCTTCAAGACAATTGAAAAGGCACGAGGAGAATTATACGACTCATGATTTAGAATTAGGAGCAATAATTTTTGCCCTTAAGATTTGGAGACACTATCTATACGGAAGTAAGTTTACTGTCTATACAGATCAAAAGAGCTTAAGGTACATATTTGGGCAAAAAGAATTAAACATGAGGCAAAGGAGATGGATGGAAATCCTAAGTGACTACGACTGTGATATCCAATATCACGAAGGAAAAGCAAACGTAGTTGCTGATGCCTTAAGTCGTAAGTATCATGAGAAACAACGACGAGTTCGTGCTCTTAGATTAAGTCTACAATTAGACTTAATGAAACAATTGAAGAATATTCAGGAAACAGTGATCAAGGATGATGCTGAAGGAATGAAAGGAAGAATAAAAGAATTAGAGCAAGGAAGTGATGCAATTTGGAGATTCCATAAGAAAAGAATTTGGGTACCTAAGCAGGGAGAATTAAGAAATAAGATTCTAGAGGAAGCCCATAAATCTAGGTATACCATGCATCCTGGTAACAATAAAATGTACCAAGACTTAAGAAATAACTTCTGGTGGATAGGAATGAAAAAGGACATAGCTAGATACGTTTCTAAGTGTCTTACTTGTTCACAAGTTAAGGCAGAACACCAGAAACCTTCAGGTCTACTTCAACAATTAGAGATGCCTGTATGGAAATGGGAGCTCATAACAATGGATTTTGTTACTAAGTTGCCCAAAACCAGAAAAGGTAATGATGCGATTTAGGTAATTGTGGATCGATTAACCAAATCAGCTCATTTTCTACCCATGAAAGAAACCTTTAGCATGGAAATGCTAGCCAAGCTATATGTAGATAAAGTAGTATCCTTACATGGAGTTCCACTCTCCATTGTATCGGATAGAGATAGTCGTTTTACTTCCCACTTCTGGACAAGTTTCCAGGAAGCAATGGGAACCCGACTAAATTTAAGTACTGCATATCATCCTCAAACAGACGGGCAAAGTGAAAGAACGATACAAACCATGGAAGACATGCTCCGAGCATGTGTGATAGATTTTGATGGAAACTGGGATGATCACCTACCTTTAATCGAATTCTCCTATAATAATAGTTATCATGCAAGCATTGAAGCTGCCCCATTCGAAGCATTGTATGGACGAAAATGCAGAACTCCAGTTTGCTGGGCGGAAATAGGAGAAAGTCAATTATCAGGTCCTGAAATCGTGCAAGAAACTACCGACAAGATCACTCAAATCAAGGAGAGACTAAAAACGGCTCGAGATAGCCAGAAAAGTTATGCCGATAATCGACGTAAACCACTAGAATTTCAGGTCGGAGATAAGGTACTTTTGAAAGTTTCTCCTTGGAAAGAAGTAGTTCGGTTTGGTAAGAAAGGAAAGTTAAGTCCAAGGTACGTAGGACCATTCCCGGTAATACAGCGAATAGGGCCAGTTGCCTATCGCTTACAACTACCAGAAGAGTTAGCGGGAGTACATGACGTGTTTCATGTATCCAATATCAAGAAATGTTTATCGGACGAATCCCTAGTAGTACCTCTTCAAGACACAAAGGTAAATGAAAAGTTGAAGTTCGTAGAGAAACCGCTTCAAATAGAAGGCAGAAAGGTCAAGTTTCTCAAACACAAACGACTAGTGCTGGTCAAAGTTAAATGGGATTCCAAGAGAGGACCAGAATACACTTGGGAACTGGAATCGGAAATGAAGCGGAAATATCCTCATTTATTTCAGTAAATCTCGAGGACGAGATTTTTATTAAGGTGGGGAGGATGTAACAACTCTCATCAAAAGTCCTATTTCTTAACTTATTTTGTCCAATAGGAAACCCTAATTAAGACCCCCAAGTAATCCTGCATAACCCCTAAAATTTTCAGAACAATCGGAATCAGGATCAGGGCCCCTAAAACTCAGGGGGGGTATTTCCTATTCAGTATTATCAAAACAGTTTTACGTGTAAAACGAATTTGAACGATCGGTCAACTCAGCCAAGTTACTGAGACACGGGGCTACCCTATGCTAGGGTGGTACCCCTCGCGCCACGCGAGGGAGCTGTTTTTCTAGTATATATAGTGGAGTTTGGCACTTGCAATTCTGCGTTGGTTCGACGTTAAAACTCAATTCATACACCAAGTTATCTTCTGTTTACTACAAAAACACACACAATCACGAAACGCTGCTGCGACAACAGGGTAATAACTCGATCGCTGCTACGATTCAATGTCCGATCGATTGAAACTATCCGATGAATGTTTAAGTGCTGCTCAAATTAGGGTTATACTTTGTCATTCGTCGTAAATTCGATGGATGTTTAAGTATCGCACTTTGTCATTCATTGTGAGGGTTTAATCTCATGAGTTATCGTAAATGCTGTATTAGTTACTAACCTAGTTCGTGTGCATTGATGTTTAAATTAGGTTATCAGGCTTATCAGTTAGGCTAAACACTGCCCATTAAATCTGCAATGTGAGTCATTCTCTTTTATCAAACATTATTTTACAATACTCCAAGCATTTTCAAAAGTTATAATTACAGGGATTAAGTCGTGGTTATCTTGAATCACTGGCTAATTGGGGTATTGTGCACATTACAAATTTCTCACAGTTAGGCTAATAAATCCTAACAGTGATAATCATCACTACTTGGGTGAAAGGGCCCAATAGTGGTATGACCATCGTCACCCGGAGGTGACACGGCGCCAGATAAAAATAAGATAGAAGCCATCGTAATTGCTCTTATGCTGTAAATTATAACTATGCGTCGTTTTATCAAAATGAATGATTCACCAGTATTTCCCCGCCAACAAAATATTTTTTTTAAAACATGTTTCAGGTAACTACTGTGAACCAAGGAACAGTGCTACGGAGCACTAATAAAGCTTGAAGTAGTGGCTCAGTTAAAGAAATAAACATGTTTTGTAAACCAGGGAATTTCCTAGTTAAATTCCTCTATTGTAAATCACGGGGTTTATCCCGATTTATGAAATAAAATAATCGGGCATTTCAAGTATTAAAAAGATCCTGATAAATCTTCCGCTGTCGCATCAATTAATAAATACCACAGGTTCCTGTCCCGTGACTCCTGATCGGGTCAAACCGGGGCTGGGGCCGTGACAGATCTCTTGGTACATGAAGTCCCAAAGTACGTTGAACACTGTTTATGCACAGCTTTGTGCACAAACTGCTCAACCAGCACCACAAACGCGTAGATCTGCAGCTCAGGTGCGAGCTTGATGTGTTCGGAATTATACACATATTTTATATCAGATAGCCCTTGTTTCAGATAGATTGTGTACGTTTCTCCGTTGTATTTGATACTGATTTGATAAAATTATAAATCTGCAGGAATCGAAAAATTATCTGTGGATTATGCGAGAAAACGGAAAAAGATCGAAGACGGAAACAATGCATCGAGAAACGTGCCAAAGAAAACCAAGAATTTAACCTAATTCAACTGTTGCGCATCGTAACACTATATGTGTTACGATGCGCAAGGCAAGAAGACAAAAGAGAACCTTCCGCCGGAAAGGAGTTACGCATCGTAACAGTTTAAGTGTTGCGATGCGTAAGCTCTTTTATGAGTGCGTTGTAGTAGGTCAAACTTACGCATCGTAACAAACAAAGTGTTACGATGCGTAAGCCCTTTACTGAGTGCGCGAGTTAGGTGAAACAACGCGTCACACATCGTAACACTATATGTGTTACGATGCGCAACTGATGCCCAGGAGCCAAAAATTTCTACTATAAATAGCCATGCATCCTAACTCGTAAACTACACCTTCACAACTACGAAATACACCACAAAACCCTGCTTAGGAGCAGCAAGGAGCTCCTGGAAGTGTCGGTGAAGACCCTCGAAGTTCTCGGGAAGTTTAGAAGCCTTCGGTTCGCGTCTTGTTCGACCCGAGTTCAACAATCATTCATTTTCCAGGTTTTATCTTGTTTGTATCTTGTTTGTATCATGTTTTCTTGTACTTTCAGACCTTGTTCTTGTATGTTAATAAACGTAATGTGTAGCTAAACGTTGAAACTATCTAGGTTATGATGAACATTTGTTAATACGTAATTTTTACCGGGTATTGTTGTAATTATGGTTTGTTCTTGTTAAGTAAATAATCTAAGTCACATGTTTTGGTGTATATGCATGTTTTAACTAGATTTTACGTTGATCATTTGTTTCACATAAATTCCGGTGGATGTATTTTCATAAAACGAATTATGTAGATATTCAAAGTACTAAATGGGTTGGATAATCTTGTGGTGATATTGTGAAATAAACCATAGAATCAATGATCAATTTTAATCCGGTTTTAATGTTCTACTATTTTTAGCGCTGTGAGGTATAAAAATATCAATAGGTCGAGTATAGTGTATTGCTAAAATTGTGTTTTGTGAGAAACCTTCTTTAGTTAAATTATCACTAAATTGTCTATTAAACCAAATCAAAGCTTTCTTAAATTGCTTGGACTTATAAACCGTGAGGAAGTAAGTCTCGCACTTATCAACGAACACTAGACGACTGTGAGGAAGTCTAGTCAAAATCGGTAATCAAATAAATCCTAAAAGTCACATAGTCGCATTCCTGAGAATGATTGGGAATCCTATACGTTGTCTTTTAGGATTTAACATCTAAAGATCCCGGTTTCATAATCACACAATTACCCGGTAGAATGCATGTTATTAACAAATGGGATTCTAGCCTAGATAGTCCTTTTATCATATTTGTCAAATCTCTGTTATAAACTGTTTTTAGTCAATTATCAATTAAGTTTCAATTAATTTACATTTCAAGCATAAACCCCCTTTTTAAATCAAAAAAATACAAAAATATTTATTTGTGTGTAGACTTTAATATAAACATACTATTTAACGTAATTCAACTGTTTCCCTTGGGTTCGACAACCCGGACTTAATTTTACTATATTACATTGATCGGTACACTTGCCGATTGTGTGATTTAATTTTAGGATCGAGTCTAATTATAAATTTAAAGCTTAAAGTGTCTAGAATAGAGTTAATTCAATCTGTTTTTGCTCGTACCCCGTTTTCACATCAAGTTTTTGGCGCCGTTGCCGGGGAAGACTTTGCAATCGCGTTAATTACTTTGTTTATATTTTTTTTTATAAAAAAATCTAAAAAAACAACATTAGTATAAACATTTGTGTATCTTGTTTGTGTATTTTATTTTTAGTACACTTTTATTTTAGTTTGTAATAAAAGTTTACTTAAATTGTGTTTATTTGTTTATATTCCAATTCCTAGTTTAATTTTTATTAGTTTATGCACCGTACACGTTCGCAAGGACCACCCGAGTTTGAACCACACTACGATCCTGAACTTTTATTCTTTCACCGTTCCAACAATCAGGAAGGAGAATCGAGTAACACAAGAGAATTCCAAATTTTTGAAAATCCTTATTTTGAATCCGAAACAACAACAGAAACCGATTCTTTTGAAATTTCACGTTCTCCAAGTCCAGTAACCAAAGCTCGAATGGCTAACCGCACTGTTTACCAACAAGCCACATCCGGTTTCACCGGTGAAGCTTCACCCATCGCCGCTCCCCCAATCACCAATGAAAGATCTTGGCAAATCCCATCATACATAATGACTGCTATCACTAATTCTTGCCAATTCCATGGCCGTGACGATGAAGATGCACCCGCTCACATAAACCGTATCACACGTCTTTGCACCACCTATTCTATCGAAAGTGTAAACCTTGAAGCTCGTTACCTTCAAGTATTTCCATTTTCTCTCGCCGGACGCGCAGCCATTTGGTTTGAATCACAATCAGCAGGAACTTTCACCACCTGGGCAAGTCTTCGAGATGCTTTCTTAGCCAAGTACTACCCACCAGCCAAGGCATCACGACTTCGCGATCAGATCCATTCATTCCGGATGGAACCTGATGAACCTTATCATCTTGCCTGGGAGAGATTTCAAACTTTACTCGCTCGTTGTTCACAGCATGGACTGTCAGACTGGGCACTTGTAGAGAAATTCTACAATGGTCTCACCCCAGAAATCAAAGCCCGATTTGACACTTCGGCAGGAGGTCAGCTCATGGGAAAGAAGACAGTTGCCGACTGTAACGATCTTTTCGAGAGTTTTGCCCATTCTGATATGGATTATAGCGCTGCCAGCAGGAAATCAATTCCTGTGACTACCACACCTCCGACCACTAGAGGGGTGAACCAAGTTGGCTTGGATTCATCGGTAGCTGCTGTTCTAGATCGAATGGAGAAAACTTTTACAAAAGAACTCAATGAGATCAAGAAAAAGGTTGACAGATGTGAAGTATGCAGAGGAGGGCACGATACTGGAGATTGTCCAACACTTAACCTAGAACAAGTTGATTTCATAGCAGGTCAAAACCGAGGACCTACCAACCCATTCAATACCAACACATTCAATAACAACTCAAATTGGCGTAGTAATTACCATTCATCTGGAAATCCACCCGGATATTCGTCCAATCAATACCAAATGCGAGGGCCAGGTTTCTATTCTAATAGTAATCCAGGTCAAGGGAATCAATTCGCCAATTCAAATCAAGGCGGTCAGTTTGGAGGTGCAAGCTCAAGTTCGGGAAATCAATTTGCTACAGGAAGTTCATCTCAAGGAGGTCAAGAAGGAAAAGGTCCAGAATCAAACTTAGGAAGAATTGAGGAGATGTTTGCTCAATTAATGGCGAAAGATCAAAGCACTCAGAAGAATCTAAACGAACTTACTAACTTCGCTAGAAATCAGGACCAAATTAACAAAAACCAAGAACTTCATAACAAAAACCAACAATCTTCTCTCCTAGATCTTCAGAGACAATTAGGTGATATCTCAAAACAATTACACGAAAAACCTCCTGGTCAGTTTTCAGGCAACACCTACACGAATCCAGCTAATCATTCAGCTAAAGCTATTACTACTCGTAGTGGCAGGATTCTACCAGAGGTTGCTCGAGAGAAACCAGAGACAGAAAATGAAGACGAGGTAGATGAAGAGATTGAAATGGAAACTCCCGGTAAGGTGCAAGAGAGGCTAGACCCAGCAAGTACCGCACAAACCGGAGAGCCACAAACAAAAGAGCCTCAAGTTGAAGAGAAGGCAGAAAAACCAGTAGGAGTTAAGCCATCCCCTGTGGTTAATCATTCGCATGTTCCATATCCTGCTCGCCTTAAGCAACAGCAATATGCTAAGGAGTATGGCCACTTCCTAGAAATATTTAAGCAATTAAAGATTAATCTTCCGTTCATTGAAGCACTTCAGACCATGCCTAAATATGCCAAATTTCTTAAGGATCTTCTTAAGAGAAAAGACAGGTTAGGTGAACTTTCAAACATTCCATTGACTGGAGGTTGTTCCGCGGTAGTCTCGAATAAACTACCTGAGAAATTGACCGACCCAGGCACATTCACCATTCCGTGTTTGTTTGGAGGTACCATTGCTCCCGCTCATGCGTTGGCCGATTTAGGTGCAAGCATCAATTTAATGCCATATTCACTCTACGAAAGGTTAGATCTGGGAGAGCTTACACCCACACGCATGTCACTGTCACTGGTCGATCGTTCGATAAAATATCCTCGAGGGATTATAGAAAATCTGTTAGTCAAAGTTGATAAATTCGTATTCCCCGTTGATTTCGTTGTCCTTGACATGGAGGCTGATGAAAAAGTTCCAATCATTTTAGGCCGTCCATTCCTTCGAACCGCTAAGGCAGTCATTGATGTCTTTGATGGTAAAATCTCACTTCGTGCAGGTGACGAGATTGTCACATTCGAGGTAGAAAGAGCCATACAACACCCCAGAGATGTTGATAATGATAGTGATCCTTGTCATTCCGTTTACTTTATAGATTCCTTCGTTTCGTGCATTGATCATTGTTTTAACTACATTAGCGGAGCCGATCTAGTTGAAGACGAGAATGAAAAGGATGAGATTGAGAATGAAAAAGACGATCCGGATCCGATTCCGGAACCATTGGAGCTATGTGAGGTCACGGAAGAAAATGAGAGTAAAACCATAGAATTACCTTTATAGCTTAAAGTCCTTCCTTCCAACCTCGAGTACGTTTTCTTAGGAGAAGAGTCAAGTTTGCCCGTCATCATATCATCCAAGTTGACGGAGGAAGAGAAGAGCAAGTTGATTGAGGTGCTACGAGAGCACAAAGATGCCATAGCATGGAGGTTGTCCGATATCAAGGGAATCAGTCCCACTTTCTGCACACACAGGATTCTCATGGAGGATGAATTCAAACCGGTAGTACAACCTCAGAGACGTTTAAATCCTAACATGAATGAGGTAATTAGGAAAGAGGTAATCAAGTTGATGGAGGCCGGGCTAATTTATCCTATTTCTGATTCCGCATGGGTTAGTCCAACCCAAGTCGTTCCTAAGAAAGGAGGAATGACCGTTATCATGAATGAGAAAAATGAGCTTATACCTTCACGCACAGTCACCAGTTGGCGAGTGTGTATCGATTACCGAAAACTTAACGATGCCACTCGAAAAGACCACTTTCCACTCCCTTTCATCGATCAAATGCTCGAACGCCTTGCAGGGCAGCAGTTCTACTGCTTTCTCGATGGTTTTTCTGGATATTTCCAAATCCCAATTGCACCAGAAGACCAAGAGAAACCCACTTTCACTTGTCCATACGGCACATATGCATACCGACGCATGCCTTTTAGATTATGCAATGCACCAACGACTTTTCAACGGTGTATGGTTGCCATCTTTCAAGGTATGGTTGAGAGATCCATGGAGGTGTTCATGGACGATTTTTCTGTGTATGGAGACTCTTTTGATCAATGCTTAGCAAATCTTGAGGAGATGATGAAGAGATGTATTGAAACGAAGTTAATGCTGAACTGGGAAAAGTGTCACTTCATGGTGACAGAAGGAATTGTGTTAGGACACAAAATTTCACGAGCCGGTATAGAGGTTGATAGAGCAAAAATTGATACCATCAGTAGGTTACCTCCACCGATGAATGTAAAGTCCGTTCGCAGTTTCCTTGGTCATGCAGGTTTTTACAGACGCTTCATAAAGGATTTTTCGAAAATCACGCGCCCAATAACACGACTCCTCGAAAAAGACGTATCATTTGTCTTTGATGAGGAATGCCTAAAAGCCTTCGACTTTTTGAAAAATAAACTTGTAATTGCACCCATTCTTATCTCACCCGACTGGAACTTACCCTTTGAGCTCATGTGCGATGCTAGTGACTATGCTGTAGGAGCAGTTTTGGGTCAAAGAATCGAAAAACACTTTCATCCGATCTACTACGCGAGCAAAACTCTTAATGATGCACAAGAGAATTATACCACCACTGAGAAAGAGCTTCTCGCAGTAGTATTCGCATTTGACAAGTTTCGTTCATATCTCGTCCTATCCAAAACAATCGTTTTCACTGACCATGCAGCCTTGCGTTATCTCTTTAAAAAGAAAGACGCAAAACCCCGTCTCATATGGTGGATTCTACTCCTTTCTGAATTCGACATAGAAATCAGAGACAAGAAAGGAGCAGAAAACACGGCCGCTGATCACTTATCACGATTGGAGGATCCTGAGAGAGAAGAGATTCGAGAGGAAGAAATTGGTGATAAATTCCCTCATGAGCATATAGATTTCATTGCAGCTGAGAAGGAGGGTATGCCATGGTTCACAGACTTGGCAAATTACCTGGCGAGAGGGGTGGTATTGAAAGGTATGACCACCCAACAGAGAAAGAGGTTCTTTCGGGAAGCAATGAGGTATATTTGGGATGACCCCTATCTTTTCAAGATAGGAGGAGACAGGATTCTGAGGAGATGTGTGAGCCGAGAGGAAGGTTTAGGGATTCTGAGGCATGTACATGAAGGATTGACAGGAGGCCACCATGGTCCACACACTACTGCACAAAAGGTCTTCGATTGTGGTTTTTATTGGCCTACAGTAGTGAAGGATGCGGTGGAGTTTGTGAGGACATGTGACCGTTGCCAACGTACTGGAAATATCTCATCCAAGGATGAGATGCCCCAAAACCCAATTCAAATTGTCGAAATCTTCGATGTTTGGGGCATCGACTTCATGGGACCATTTCCCTCATCGAGAGGAAATAGATACATACTTGTGGCGATAGACTACGTCTCAAAGTGGGTAGAGGCACAAGCTCTTCCTACAAACGATGCCCGGGTTGTTATTAATTTTCTCAAGAAACTCTTCACCCGTTTCGGTACACCTAAAGCACTGATCAGTGACCGTGGCACTCATTTCTGTAATACCATCATGGAGAAGACATTAGCTCGCTACGGTGTCACTCATCGTTTCTCCACTGCCTACCATCCACAAACTAGTAGGCAAGTCGAGAATGCGAATCGTGGAGTGAAAAGAATCCTGGAGAAAACAGTAGGCAAAAGCAGGAAGGATTGGGCAGACAAGCTTGATGATGCTTTGTGGGCATTTCGGACCGCCTACAAAACACCCCTGGGCACTACACCATTCATGATCGTCTATGGCAAGGCTTGCCATCTCCCTGTTGAGTTAGAGCACCGAGCACTTTGGGCTCTCAAAACTGTGAATCTCAACTTAACAGAGGCAGCAAAAAGACGTTACTTCCAAATCCATGAATTGGAAGCCCTGAGAGACGCCGCTTATGAACGATCTTGGAACATCAAGGAGAAGACAAAGGCGTTGCATGATAGGAAGTTGAAGGGGTTAAAAGAGTTCAAAGCAGGTGATAAAGTGCTTTTATACAACTCACGTTTGAAATTATTTGCAGGAAAGCTCAAATCAAAGTGGTCAGGACCGTATGTGATAAAAGAAGTTTTTCCCTACGGGACAATTGAGTTAATAAACGAAGCAGACGGGAGCACTTGGAAGGTGAATGGACACAGGTTGAAGCATTACCTGGGAGGGCCAATTAACACTATCGAGGCGGAGGTAACTCGTCTCGATGTTCCACCAATCACCATCGTTTAGAATCTTGAGTGAAAACTCAAGATTAGGGTAGATAGATAGTTGATGTGTGTTTTAAATTAGTGTTGAGAAGTCTAATTGTGTATTATTTGAGTCAATTTTAAGGTTTTACTTGGATTTCGTGCTTGTCTTTGTATCTGCAGGTTTGAATCATACCACCCGTACTCAATCTCCATTCGGGTGATTTCGGAGCTGCTGACAAATTCACAAACATTTCCAAGCGTGTGATCTAGATTTAAAATGCATCCGTTTGATTTTAATTTGCTTTGTTGTTTAGAATTTGCAAAACCAGGGTTGCCTGTAGATCTTAGGGAGAAGATCTTTCTCCTAACCGCTGATGTAAGGAAAAAATGGCATCGAAAAGACCAGATGCCCCCATTTTGTGGAACATCCAAAAGTGCAATGAAAAGACGAGCAAAACGTTACGAGAGATGCATGGGATGTGGAAATTGGGAGCACACAGGAAGATGTAAACAAAGTCCTACTGAATCCCAAAGCGAGTACATACAGCTAATGAGGGTGGGCGCTATTAGGCTTGATGCTGAACGGTCCATTAGAGTTGGAAGTTATGTACACTATCGGGTTAAGGAAGACATTGCATACATCTTCGACAAAACTGGTCTTGATAAACAGACGCTACAGAAATCCCTTGGTTTGTAAATAATTTTAGTAGTGTGTTTTTACATTTATATTTTTGTTTTGACTTTAGTGTGATTTATGTTGTTTATTATGTTTATTCCCTTTGATGCGTTTATTCACATTGTTGCAAGTATCACAAAACAGGCCTCGAGGAGGGCATTGCAACACGGTATATCGCAACAAATCAGGGCGTCAACAAGACCGGAGACTGTAAAATGTAAACAAAGTCCGATTAAATCCAAAGGTAAGTACATACAACGAATAAGGGTGGGCGCTAATAGACTTAATTGTCGAACGGTCCATTAAAGCTAAGACTTATGTACACTATCGGATTTAGGAAGACATAGTATACATTTTTCGAAAACTGGTCTCGATAAACATACATTACGAAAATCTTTTAGTTTTTAAATAATTTTCAATGGTAAAGTTATTGTAAATAAATCTTAAATATGATTTTGTAAATATTTTAATAATGATTCAGCGTGCATTTTTTTTATTTTCTACAGTGTGCAACATATTTTCTTCTTTTCGCACATTGAGGACAACGTGTCTTTCAAGTGTGGGGATGAGAGAATATTTATTTAAGTTTTATTTAAGTTGTATTTTATTTAATTATGTATAATTTTTATTTTATTATGTATAGTTTTTATAAAAAAAAAATTAAAATATAAGGAGTTACGCATCGTAACAACCAGTTTGTTACGATGCGCAACTGGTTGAGGCGGTTAAAAAAATTAAGTAGTTACGCATCGTTACATCCACAGTGTAACGATGCGCAACTACTTTGCAGAAACAAAAATAAAAACCCCCTAACGGGGTGTCTTCTTCCCGAAACAAACACCACCACCGCCTCCATCAACGATCGCCACCACCATCACCTCCGTCACACGCCACCATCACCGCGACCATTACCACCATCGTCTTCACCATCCTTCAGTCACCGCACCTCTCTGACCCCACTTTTCTCTTCTCTTCACCGCGAGACCACCGTCAATCGCCGCCCATCGCCGCCGTCTGCAACCTTCGGACCACCACCGCGAACCACATTATCTTCAGGTAACAAGTTTTCTCAGTTTGGTTCCGAGTCGGGTTCGGGTTCGGGTTGGGTCGTCTGCATCGGTTCGGGTTTACCAGGTGTGTCGGGGCTCACTTCGGCTGGGTTGTTTTCGGGCTGATGGGTTGGGTCAGTTTGGTTTGGGTCAACTGCTTCAGGCCGGGTTGGTTTCGGGTTGGATGAGTCGGTCTTCGGGTCGGGTTCGTTTGATTCAGGCCGATTCAGGTCAGTTTGGTTTGGGTATAAGTCTGATTCGGGCCGGGTTGGTTCGGGTTGGTTAGTTTGTTTGTTTGTTCAAGTCGGGTCCGGGTTGAATTGCTTGTTCGGGCCAAGTTCGGGTTGGTTAGCTTGTCGGATTTAGTATTTTTGTTAATTTCGTATAGATTGTTTTTAGTTAATTTTGTTATCGTATATATTGTCGTTTTTAGTTTGATAAATATTTTTAGTTAAGAGTCGACTATATTGTTTAGTTTTAGTATAATTAGAGTTTTTAGTTTTAATTTTAAAGTAGTTTAAATTTTAATAGTCGTTTATATAGTTTAGATATCGTTTGTTTTTAAAGTAGTTTAAAAATTTAAAAATCGTTTATCTTATACTTGTAAATAAGTTGTTGTCGTTTATTGTTAATGTAGTTTAAATTTAACATCATTTTATAGTTTAGTTAAAATGTTTCTTAATATTGTTTATATATATAGTCATTAGTTTTATAATTTTAGTTGTAAATTTCGTATATTAGCATAATTTAGCGTAGATAAAATTCGGGCACTTGTGAATTGATTTGATTTGAAATATATATACTTGCGTTTTATTTGCAGGATTCGCCGCCTCGTTTGTATTTGATCTAAATACAAGCAAGGATTGGTGGTTTTCTTGAAAATACGCCGTTGTGCTGCCGAAATTTCTAATATTTTTATTATTATATTATTTAAATGTTTTCGACCGCGAATGAAATGCTATACGGTCGAAACAACCGTCCCTAACACGCCAAAACACGTTTTTAAATATTTAATTAATGTATATATTTTATAAATTTAATAAATTTAAAATAATCAAAAACGTGTTAGGGAACGGTAAGTTATAAAATTTCTGCAATATTAACTGTTAAACTTTCGAATTGCAGATATGTCAGGAGCAGGTCCGTCAGGAGCAGTTCCACCCGGCACTCGCAAGCGCCGACGAGGCGCTGTGCGACAGCAGTATGAGCAGCCACCAGTTATAGAGGCGCAGGAAGCGCCAGAGGCGCAGGATGCGCCAGAGGTACAGGTCCAGGCACAGGAGGACCAGGAGCAGCAGCAGCAGCCTGGCAGGACCATCCACTACGCCACGGATGTGGTCCTGCCCAATTTACAGGAGCCGATTCCATCACCACTCCCAGATATCAGAGAGAGCACTCTCCTCGACTTTCAGGAGGGGTCAGAGGAGCATCGTCTTATGGAGCGCCTGATCAGTCGACGTATTCATGTAGCGAGGACTATTGATTGGACTCTGATGGACGCCATGGACGCGAGAGTGAGGTTGGAGGCTCTGCTCACCCCACGATGGAGGACGCTGCTGAACGAGCGGCGCGAGTCTTTTTATGAGCTCACTATTGAGTTCTTATCCACATTTTATCTCGATTCAGCGCGCCTCTCATCTCCATCAGCTGTGAGCTTCGCGTTAGGACGACAGACACACGTCATGTCTATAGCACAGTTTGCCGTCCACGCTCGTTTGTATACTCGGGAGGAGACCACACAGCCGGTTTTTACTGAGAGTTTGATGGGGTGGTCAGACATTGAGCTGCCACGTTGTGTCACTATGACACAGTTGGTGGCGTTCTGGTCCACCATTGCAGACAGCCGGTACCAGCCAGGGGTCCCTGCTTCACAGATCCGAGATCCTATTCATCGATTTATCCATAGGGTCCTCGCCTGCACCGTCTTTTCTCGATTCATGAGTGTCGAGAAAGTGACGAACTGGGAGTTATTTGCACTTTATTGTATAGTGCAGGGCCGGGAGCCCAATCTTGCTATGCTCCTGCTCTTCTCACTCCAGAGAGAGCATGGACGAGGCCAGGGAGCGAGGATCTGCATGGGCAGTTATGTAACTGCCCTAGCGGAGAGCCTCGGAGTTTTTGAGTTCTTCCCGAGAGAGTACTTGCACAGGGTAGATAGGGGCACCCTCATTGAGAGGCAGGACATGGCACGGATACCACAGCTGATGACACAGGGCGACCCCCCACGTTTCTTAGATCCACGCCCTGCTCCACAGGAGGGTCCTCCTACTGCAGCTCGGCATCGGGTGCCTGAGCGAGAGAGAGCTGCACCGCCCAGAGCCAGAGCCACCCAGGCAGATCGCCTAGCCAGTTTAGAGCAGAGCGTAGAGCAGATCAGGCAGGGGCAGCAGGAGATTAGGGAGGCACAGGTTGCGCAGACTCAGACTTTGACAGAGGTGAGGGGGATGCTTCAGATCATCATGGACCGCCTTCCCCCTCCATGATCGGCCTGCGGCACCATAGTTTGTTTGTTTTTATTTTCTGTATTTGACACTAGTACTTTCAGATTTTGTATATATTGACATTTGGTTTGGTGTGTTTTATTTATGCGTGTTATGTTTATTTCTTTTTGATGCGTTACTTATTATTCTGCAAGTGTCGTATACAGGAAATGAGCGACAAATTGATAAAATACGACGAAGGAGCACATATTCGGAAATAAGACAACACATCAGGGAAGTAACATTTTTAATTTTTGCAAGTGTGTTTAATTTTTGCAAGTGTGTTTAATTACATTTCTCGTTTTCACACATTGAGGACAATGTGTCTTTCAAGTGTGGGGATGAGGGATTTTATTATAAAAAAAATCAAAAAAAAAATTAAAAATAAAATAAACTTGTCCCGATCCTTTAAACGCATTAAAAACTTGAAAATTTTGCAAAAACGTCTGTTAAAAACAAGTTAAATATAGAATTTGCAAATCTGAAAATACATGTTTCTTTAAGTTGCGGGATAGTAGGTTTTTAAGTCAAGTTTTTGTGAAAATTTTTAAGAAATACTTAAAAGAATTTTTCTAACTTTAAAGTAACTTAACTATGCAATAACAAAACCTTTACCTTACATCACCACATGACGGTAAGATTTGAGCCTAAAAGTGTTTATTACAAAAACACTACTTTCGTTTCATGTGTGTTTACCGACTTGTAGCATTACTTTAGAACTTGTACGTTTCGATACATTTCAAAACCTTTGGTTTAATTATTGATACAAAGAGGCATTAGGATCACCATTTCTCTGTAAAAATTCGCTTCTTCCTTTAGACACCACTTTGTACTTATTGTTGTCTATTGTTACCCTTCGTAAACCGGAACGTTATTACTGTGATATTAGTGTATGTAAAAAAAATGAAAAATGAAAAAAAAAATATATATATATATAGAATAAAGTTATGATCAAAAGATCATGTTGTTGTATATTCTTATCATGTATTTTTTTCGGTTTATCGTAAAAACTCTTGTTAACCCGTACCCATCCAAATTCGGCCCTCGACATTTGTATCAATTTTTAACAATTAGGTAGAGATTTGATTGACGTACAAGCTTATAGTAGTCATGCTACATAGTCTGGTTTTGAGAGTTCACCTGAAATTATTCATATATATTATCCAAGAGAAGAGTGAATTCAGTGAGTGGTATTGTTGTTGCATAATTAATTACTTAAAGGTAAGAAAAATTTGATTAAGTATTTTCGGTTTCCCGTTTCACTTTCTTGATTTATCAATCTTTTGAACGTCGTAAGTCTTGTGAAACCTCTGTGTTTAAAGATTTTGTAATTCGTATTTAAATTTGTTCTAACAGGCGTTATTGTTCAATCATTTAAGTTTGATTTGTTGTTTCTGCTTAGGGACAAGCAAAAGGTCAAGTGTGGGGATATTTGATGTGTTCGGAATTATACACATCTTTTATATCAGATAGCCCTTGTTTCAGATAGATTGTGTACGTTTCTCCGTTGTATTTGATACTGATTTGATAAAATTATAAATCTGCAGGAATCGAAAAATTATCTGTGGATTATGCGAGAAAACGGAAAAAGATCGAAGACGGAAACAATGCATCGAGAAACGTGCCAAAGAAAACCAAGAATTTGACCTAATTCAACTGTTGCGCATCGTAACACTATATGTGTTACGATGCGCAAGGCAAGAAGAGAAAAGAGAACCTTCCGCCGGAAAGGAGTTACGCATCGTAACAGTTTAAGTGTTGCGATGCGTAAGCTCTTTTATGAGTGCGTTGTAGTAGGTCAAACTTACGCATCGTAACAAACAAAGTGTTACGATGCGTAAGCCCTTTACTGAGTGCGCGAGTTAGGTGAAACAACGCGTCACGCATCGTAACACTATATGTGTTACGATGCGCAACTGATGCCCAGGAGCCAAAAATTTCTACTATAAATAGCCATGCATCCTAACTCGTAAACTACACCTTCATAACTACGAAATACACCACAAAACCCTGCTTAGGAGCAGCAAGGAGCTCCTGGAAGTGTCGGTGAAGACCCTCGAAGTTCTCGGAAAGTTTAGAAGCCTTCGGTTCGCGTCTTGTTCGACCCGAGTTCAACAATCATTCGTTTTCCAGGTTTTATCTTGTTTGTATCTTGTTTGTATCATGTTTTCTTGTACTTTCAGACCTTGTTCTTGTATGTTAATAAACGTAATGTGTAGCTAAACGTTAAAACTATCTAGGTTATGATGAACATTTGTTAATACGTAATTTTTACCGGGTATTGTTGTAATTATGGTTTGTTCTTGTTAAGTAAATAATCTAAGTCACATGTTTTGGTGTATATGCATGTTTTAACTAGATTTTACGTTGATCATTTGTTTCACATAAATTCCGGTGGATGTATTTTCATAAAACGAATTATGTAGATATTCAAAGTACTAAATGGGTTTGATAATCTTGTGGTGATATTGTGAAATAAACAATAGAATCAATGATCAATTTTAATCCGGTTTTAATGTTCTACTATTTTTAGCGCTGTGAGGTATAAAAATATCAATAGGTCGAGTATAGTGTATTGCTAAAATTGTGTTTTGTGAGAAACCTTCTTTAGTTAAATTATCACTAAATTGTCTATTAAACCAAATCAAAGCTTTCTTAAATTGCTTGGACTTATAAACCGTGAGGAAGTAAGTCTCGCACTTATCAACGAACACTAGACGACTGTGAGGAAGTCTAGTCAAAATCGGTAATCAAATAAATCCTAAAAGTCACATAGTCACATTCCTGAGAATGATTGGGAATCCTATACGTTGTCTTTTAGGATTTAACATCTAAAGATCCCGGTTTCATAATCACACAATTACCCGGTAGAATGCATGTTATTAACAAATGGGATTCTAGCCTAGATAGTCCTTTTATCATATTTGTCAAATCTCTGTTATAAACTGTTTTTAGTCAATTATCAATTAAGTTTCAATTAATTTACATTTCAAGCATAAACCCCCTTTTTAAATCAAAAAAATACAAAAATATTTATTTGTGTGTAGACTTTAATATAAACAAACTATTTAACGTAATTCAACTGTTTCCCTTGGGTTCGACAACCCGGACTTAATTTTACTATATTACATTGATCGGTACACTTGCCGATTGTGTGATTTAATTTTAGGATCGAGTCTAATTATAAATTTAAAGCTTAAAGTGTCTAGAATAGAGTTAATTCAATCTGTTTTCGCTCGTACCCCGTTTTCACATCAGAGCTCCATCTGCACCTCGAGTGCTGCATTATGATGCACCGTCACGCATGTCGGTTGATGATACGGAAGTCTATTCCAAATCTAGCACTAAGTATGAATCTACTCACTCTGAATCTAGACGTCGAGACCACCGTGAAGAGCAGTATTCTCAAAAGCGTCAATCGGTTCACTCACGTTTGGGCACGCGTTTCTCACAAAAGCGGGACACCCAAACTGATGAATACGACAAGACGTATAACGAAGATGACAACACGAGCGTTTTTTAATAGGATACAGAGAGACCATGCAAGTTACAAACCAAAAATTCGTGCAGTTTACAACCCAGAAACGGAGTATGAATACAATCTGAATTACCGACCAGCGGAAGCTGCTGAAAACTCAAAGTTTGTCAGAGAGATTGCACTGGCTCCCCTCGAAGGGGCAAAACTACCTTCAAATGTGGGAAAGTTCAATGGATTATCAGACCCTGATGATCACCTGCGCGTGTTCACCAGCGCAGGACTAGTCGGTGGATGGACACTGCCTATGTGGTGCCACTTGTTTGTCTAAACCCTTACAGGCGCCGCGCGCCTTTGGTTTGACAATCTACCAGTAGGTAAGTTAACATCCTGGGTTGATCTTAAGGAAAAATTTCCGGTTCATTTCAGTCAGCAGCGCCGATACATTCGAGACTCCGCGAATGTCATGAACATCTGGCGGAAAGACGACGACAGTTTGGAAGATTTCATCATGAGGTACAATAAGGAAGTGTTGGTAATCGGTGACGTGCAAGAGCACTTAATACGTGCACAGTTCAAATACTCGGTGAGATGTGATGATATGATCAAAGTGTTGTCGGGGACAGAAGGATTGCCGAAAAGCTAGGAGAAGTTGATGGCAGCAGCCAAGGTCTATGCTCAAACAGAGTGAAATTTAAGTTCCAACAGACCACCACTACCCCAAAATTGCCCTCAAGACATGAGGGGAAGCAGTGGTCGGAAATTCAAGAAAAGCTGGAAAGACTCAACTTCAAGCGCGTACTCTTCAAATGATGCCCGCACAATAATCAACAAGATCACAGCTCAAAAAGAAGCCAAACAAGGAAATCGTGAAAGGCAGTGGACACCTCTTACCAAGACACCGGCGGAAGTAATAAGCACCGAGGATTACCAGTTTAAAACACCACCGCCAATGAAAAACAAAAGAGGACAAGATCTGAACCTCTACTGTGAGTACCACAAAGACAATGGCCACACCACGAACAATTGCATCAGTCTCCACACGGAAATAGAAAAAGCACTCAAGAGTGGAGAGCTTACCCATCTAGTTCAGAACGTGCGCAAAGAAATCAAGCAGATCACACGTGGAGATGAGGGGCCAAGCAACAAAAAATCTAAATAAACCTAAGGGGCCAGGACAGTTCAGCGCGCATGTAATCATAGTTTCCTTCATATTTGGTAGGATCTTCAACTTGTCAACTTATGACACAAGGACTATTTACATGCGTAGTAAATTAGGTTTTTTATTTATCCTAATAATAGCTTTGTACTACATGGCCTCTGCGCCCTATCCGAATCGATACAAAGTCTGTTACATTACCTCTATGTTTTATTACAAATGCATGCAATTTCTTTTGGTAAGCATAAAAACACTATGGTAACATAACACAAGTCTTATGAACGGTCCGCGGTCACAGGTACCGCGCAAGGTCCAGCCCTACGTTCACATATGAGCTTTATACCATCTTTATTTGTCTTACCCAAACAAAGTAATTGTACTCATGCAAAAATTGTAATTGTAATTAGAACATACCATGCATTCATAAAAAGTTACTTGCGCAGCAGCGCATTAACAAAAGACTACATGCGCGGCAACGCATTGAGAACAGTTACTTGCGCAACAGCGCAGTAACAAAATATTACAAACAGGATCCACATCCCAAACCTATCCAAATAAACATGTTCAACAACCACAACCACAAAACACAAGACAACCTATTCTAAGTCTTCATCATCATCCACCTCGTCTGGGAGAATATCCTTCAGTTGCGCCACAAAGTCATCAGACTGAAGTGCAGCAGTTACCAAATCCATCACTGGAAGGCGCAAGTTGTTATACTCTGTCTTAGCAACAGCATGGGCCGCCCCAGTAGCAACTCCACGCGTGGCAGATCTACTGTTGTCCCAATCAACCTTCAGCGCATCATTAACATGTTGGGTACATTCTTCATACCCCTGAGTATATCCGTCACTACGCGCGGTGACCATCAGATTGGCAACAGTCTGATCTAAGTCGATGGAATTGAGAATCGAATTGGCAACATGCGCAGACAAAAAATATCAATAAGAAAACGTGCAAACTTATCAGAAATATTACAAGGGGTTGACATACTTACATTGATAATCCCATGATGCCTCATCCATAGCATATCATTCTTCAGAGGTTCAACCAGACTTTCCGCCGTCACCCGAGTAGTTTTAGAATTTTCTAACTTCTCTTCAGTTTCGGCCAGACGGCGGGAGGTCTCAGCTTTCTCAACCCTCTCAAGTTGTAAGTCTTTGTTTGGCAGACTCAAGCTCCGCCTTGTTTCGTTCCTGATTAGATAATAAAGAAGTGAGTTCTTCTATCTCCTTATTTCTAAGGGCAAGAGTGGCGCAGGTTTGTACCTCTCTTTGCTCGTTCCTCTCTCTGTGAGAAACGGGCTTCATCACGAGCCGCCTCCGCCTCTGTCTTCTCTTTCTTCAACCTTTCAATCTCTGCCTTGAGATTGTTGATACTGTTCCGAAGAACCAACTTCTCACTATTATCTTTGTCACAAATTTCCCTCCAATGTTTTTGCTCTTCTAAAAGAAGAGCAACTTCAGATTCAGCTTTCCTTTTCCATCCCGCAACAGGCCACTCCTCTGTCTTCTGCTCGCTTTCAAACTTCGCTTGATCAGCCTCCACCTTGGCTCTCAACATGGCAACGTTCGCCTTCTCTTCAGTAACTTCCTTTTTCGACGCTTCAAAAGTATCCCACTCCTTATACATGTTGCACCATTCGCGCACTATACGGTGGGCGGTGGAAGTTGAGCTAGCAGTTTCTTCAAGATATGCATGATAAGTCTGATCATGGGATCGCTCCTCTTCAAATTTAACTTCAACATGAGGGAAAACACCCTGCAACCAGTCTCGGCAGATCTGCCAATCAAAAAGGTGTCGCCCTGTTTAAGTTTCCACACAGGCGCGTGGATTTCGGAAGCTCTCTTCTCCGAATAAGACCGATAGTAATAATCCCCCAGAGTTTCCTCAGGGCGGATAGGAGGGTCTTCCTCATCATGAGCAATAAATCTCTGATCAAAACCAACGGGGTTTTCCTCAACATCATCTCTGGGAGCAGAAGTAGTGGCGGAAGAAGGAATGGTTATCACAGGATCCTCTTGAACGGATTTCCCTCTCTCAGGCCCATTCGCCACAACCTCAGGAGACTTGGGCTTGGTAGCACCAACGTCAGCAGTCTCCATTTCCACAACCTTCTCTGCTTCCAACTCAACTTCAACAGGCTTCTCCACTTCAACAGCTTTCTCTACCTCCGCCTCTACAGACTTGATACCCTCCAACTGTTCGCTAATAGATGCGCGGGGTGGTGATGGCGGAAAATCATCATTAAAAACAGATGATGATTCCACGCGAACAGAGGGAATAGGCTTTTCTACAAAATGAAAGATCGTGTTAACTTAAAAGTATGAGGAAACAAAAGTAAAGAAGATACTCACCTGGAGAAACCTTCGCAGCAAGAGTGTCCAAGTTACCCTTCTTACTGATTCTTTTCCTTGTAATCTTCTTGGTTTCCTCTTCACCGACTTAGTCCGTAACAGCGGTTCTGGACTTGATTCCAAGTCAATGGGATCATCAGGGTTCGACGACGGAATGTCCGCAGTATCTTGAGGCTTCGTCTTTGGTTTTCTCACTGCTACAGGCGCAAGACCCTCTAACGTATCAGACACCACTACGTAATCACACCAAGGGTCAGAAACAAGGCGCGTACCTTTCTTCTTCTCTTCTCTAAGGACGTCCGCCTTCAAGGTGTCAAGCTTCTTCGACACAGCAGTAACAGCCGGAGCACATTTCTTCTTCCTTGATTCGGGGCATATGCCGAGGTTTGTCAACTCACCTATTCAAAAGGAAATATTGCAATATTACCCAAAGCGAAAACTCAGCAAAGAGTAATATTTCAATATTGCTTGAAAATGAAAAAGAAACATACCAACATTAGTAGACGGCTGCGCACTCAAATCTGCATCTTTCGGAAGCGCAAAGTTTCTCACTATTTGATGGTACCATGGTTCTTCATTCACACCCTTCTGCACAGTTGTCATTTTTCCGTGTTCTCTCTTGTACGCTACAACGTACAACGCAACAACTGCAAACAGGAAAAATCAGTAACAAAACGATTTCACAAAATGAAGAAGAAGATCTAAGGACTTACCCTTATCATCTTCCACATACACTGGCTTGTCGTGACGATCTGCTTTCCAATGCAGACTCATACTAGCAGCAACTAAGGCCCTCTCAGGCAGTTCCATGGAAGGAACATCCTTCGTGTCCTGGTACCATATCTCTGACTCCGGAGTCTTCAGAGTCTCCACCTCAATGTCTTTCGCACCCCGGAAAGTCATCTTCATTGGAATCACCCTGACCTTGATGTAGAAAAACTTGGGTTTCCATTCATGAAAGGATTTGGGGGGTGTCAACAAGATTTTCTTGGCCGATGGACGTTGGGCAAAAGAATAAAAACCTTGCGAGCAATGAAGTTGATAAAATACCCGGAAACGATTAACAGTTGGTTCAATATGCATCGACCGACAAAGGAATTCGAAGTGTCAAATCCAAACCATTCCCATAGGATGTAGCTGAGAAATATGGAACTTGTAGTAACCAAGAACATCAAGAAAAAATCTTGTTACTGGTAACCGAAAATTACCATCGGTAAAGTAGTCCCAAAAAAGGGTGATATAACCGGCCGGAGCCTGGGCCGCCGTCTGTCCCTCATCGGGATACATCACACCCCAACTCTTGGGGAACTTGAAATTCTAAACCAGACCATCAACGATCTCCTTTGACCACTTCAGCGGTGGTAGTGAAGTAGACATCTCTTTTGCAGAATCGTTGGGATGTTCTCCGGTAGACATAAAGGGTAAAAAGACACAAGTTGCAGGTTTTTTCTGTAAAGTAAATTGGTGAAGACGAAAGAACTCAGAAACAACTAATGAAAAAGGTAAGTCACTTAAGGGTTTATATACCCATCCGATCGAACTGTTGTTAGACTCACAAACACTTGTATCATTTTACGCGTCACTTATCGTTGTGCTATCGTTCTGATCAGGCTAACCCTACTCTCTAGTGCTCCCTTCAATCCATCAATGCTGTGAGTATACTCGATCCCTTTTTGCTTTATGCACTTTTGGGTGTTACATACATTACTTATTCTAAATCACATCGAACACACTACGTAATACTTTAATCGCTAACCAATTACCACATGTTATACGTGACTTAATGAATGCTTGTTTGTTATGTTTACACATGGAATGCGGTCTACCTGCCTTAGCAACGATAGTACTATTAGTTTGGACTCAGCACCTGTTCACTCAAGGGTTGTTAAGGACACTTAATTACATGGGTCACCGTGGTGATCATGCAATACGAACTGCCTTGGGCAGTCAACTCGCAGTCATTGGTATCGATAGGTTCATGTCAATAACTAACATGCCTCATTTTACACTGTATACGTGCTGGTTATGCGTAACGATTTCGAACCCTATTATGCTATATAAAACTTGTATGCTCACCTTTACACCATGTGTATTGACTTTTACTTTAACGTATGTGACAGGTGTTTAGGATGCTTATTTGCTTTGCTTGCTGTGAAATCGAGGCTAGGAAAGGTCTAGAAACAAATAAACAATTGTCTGTATCATGAATCTGAGTTGTCAGAACAGAACAATTTGACTAGATTTTGTCTGTAATAACAATGTTATCTTTTATGACATGGTATGGGACATGTTGCTTTAAATAATTGGTAATTATCGTTGTTATGGAAACTTCTGGACAATCTGTTTCGCTCAGTGCCTCGCCCCGATGATTCCGCCATCGGTTGGGGTGTGACAGATTGGTATTAGAGCCATAACTATAGGGAATTAGGCCAGACTTGACCTGTTCCGGGTCGATGTCTTAGAAATGACCTAGTCTATAGTTTAAGTACCAACCGACCAACTTGTACGGATCCTTAGGGTTTGGTACGAGTTTACTTTCTATATCTCGCTATTCTCGCATGCACTACACTATCACTATACACTATTATCCAAAAATAAACAAGTAATTTGGTCGAGATTAGGAGTGAAAACCGCAAACTCTCGATTAAGCTGCTTATTTGATCTGTATTTATCTATAAAACCCGAGAATTTGCATTGAATCAGGAGTGAAATTCGTACTTTAACTCGAATTTTCGTCTTTATTTCTACCAAAAAAGGAACAAAGTAGTTAAGTTAAGGGGTGAAACCCGAACCTTGACGACTTAATTCCGCCCTATTTTGTTTTACAAAACTCTCCCAAAGTCTCGACGGACTCCAACGACTTGAAGTCACGATATGACTGGAGGGATGCATGCACATTGCCCAGATTCGAGGCTAGAGCACAGTCCCGAAGGCCAAAGTGTGTACCAAGAGTCTCTGGAATAGTCGGATCACTTTGGTTAGTCGATGTCTAAATAGCCGCAGACAATCTATTTCCCGATTTTTATGTGTTTCAATTCTGAGCCCGCAAATGCCGACTCTGATATCTATTGATTTTTATGTGCAATTTACGTGGATTTACTGTTTATATGCTTCAATTTTGGTAATTTATTCGCTTTTCATTTCTTGCTTCAATCGGCACACACCAACCACACTACACATCTATCCCGAATCGATATTCGCTCATGCTATACTATACGCTATGTGCTCGCTAAATCGAAATTGCTAATCTCGAACGATCAAGGACTTTGAATAATAGGGGTAGTCAGAAGCGTCTAGGTTCTCTGTGTGTTCTATCTCTCCTATGTGCTTCTAAGAGGACTATGCTTGTATGTTTCTGTGCCTTACGTGCTTACGTGTTTCTGTGCTTACGTGAATCTGTGATTATGTGCCTACGTGTTACGTGATTATACGTGTTCCTGGCTTTAGTAATATTAGGCGTGTGAGGTGAGATTCGATTATATTGAGTCCTGTGACGATGTCTGTTGCAGACAATGTCATCATCTGGATCTCGCGCTACTCAAGTTGCCCACCGAAAGCAGGAAGATAAACGCCTCGCCGCTATGGTTGCCAAGCAAATGGCAAAGGTCGTACCTCAGGTCGTCAGTGAACTGTACGAGAACATGAGCAAATCGTCTGAGGAATCAAGGACAGACTCGCCAAAGTCTGGGTTTAGCTTCAAGCAGTTTAAGGCATGCGGACCGAAAGAATTTACTGGTGAAGAAGGCCCTACGGCTTTGTTTCAATGGTTTGATTCAATCGAGGTCATCCTGTGTCAAAGTGGATGTCCTGACAATCTTCGCACTCTGAATGCTATCGGCGTCTTCCAGTCCCGTGCTTTAGACTGGTGGACGGCCGAGAGAAACAAACGCGGAAACGATGCAGCTTATGGTCTGTCGGGGGATGAGTTGAAGAACGTCATGCTCGAAGAGTTCTGCCCTCCCCATGAGCGCCAAAAATTTAGAGGACGAATTTTGGCACATTAAGCAAAAGGAAGGTGACAACGCTGCTCTCACTGCTCGCTTTAAGCAGCTCAGTATCATCTGTCCCAATCAAGTCAAGACTACCGACATGACAATCAAGAAGTACATCCGCGCTCTGCTGGATTGTGTTGCAGATTTTGTGCATGCCGCAAAGCCAGCAACGATCGAAGAAACTTACTTGCTTGCCGCCGAAATCAACGACAAGCGAGTCAAAGCTTGTTTTTGGGATAAGCCTTCAAGGAACCTCCATCCAGCTACCACCGCCGCACCAACCGTTGACACCACCGCTACTCCCCAGTCTTCCAAGTCCTCTCGTCGCAAGAGGAAGAACAACAACAGCAACTCCAGCAACAAGAACTGTGCCATCACTACTGCCGCTCCTCTTTAAGCAGTTCCAGCTACACAACAACCACAAAAACAACACCGCCAAGCTGCTCTAGTTACCTATGCGCTGCCTGCTAAGCGCGCGTATACCGGTCCTCATCCTGCCTGCCCGACATGCTCTTATCATCACCCGGTGGGTATTGCCTGCAGATATTGCATTCACTGCAATATGTATGGCCACTTCACCGCAAACTGTCAAACCGGCCCCCGCAACACCGCAGCTCCCGCTCCTGCTCAACAAGTTCTTCTCACCGCTCCTCAAGGCCAACAAGTGGCTCAGGCACCCGCGGTCAACGCCAGGGTCTGCTTTGCGTGTGGTGATCCCAACCACTTCGCCAACATGTGCCCGAACAGGGTTGTGAAACAAGAGCCTCAGCAGCAGCAGCAGCAACAAGCCGCCCACGCCAGAACTTTCAACATCAACATGTGCCAGGCCCAGGCTGACAACAACGTGGTCAATGGTAAGTTCCTTGTGAATGGTATATATGCATCGTGTTTATTTGATACTGGAGCCGATAATTGTTTCGTATCGATCGAATTCGAAAAGCTCCTTAATCGAAAGCGCTCCCATCTCCCCTCAACATTCGATGTCGAAGTTGCCACCGGAAGAACTGTCGCCGTTAATTCCATTATTCGTGATTGTACCCTCGAGCTCAACAATCACATTTTTCCTATTGATCTCATTCCGATGCAGCTCGGAAGTTTTGACGTCATAGTAGGCATGGACTTTCTTCGTGAAAACCATGCTGAAGTTGTGTGCTTCGACAAGATGATTCGATTCTTGCTCGCGAATGGTGATTTATTATGTGTTTATGGCGAAACTGCTTCAAAGGATCTCAAGCTTATGTCGTGCGTCCAAGCAAGCAAGTATCTCCGAAAGGAATACAAGGCTTTCTTGGCTACCATTGTAGTAGCGGAGAAGGAAAAGAAAGGCAATCCTGGAGTGAAAGATGTTAGCTACTACAGTAGTAAATGCTAATACCCTGACCCAGTACTAGCACCCATATCATGTACAAGCCAGAAACTTTAGATAAATAACTTAGTAGGAGAAGATAGACTACAATAAATCATGAATGCACAACCTCTAGTATATTTTGAATTTCAGTATAAATTGTAATAAGACATAATCCAAGGTATGCAATAATACTTGAATAGTTGTACTAAATATTAGTCTATGAAACTTTATTATAAACTTTTAACTTAGCATTTTGTGTGCATTTTGCATATATTCTAAACAACATGAGTGAGTTATCTGAAGCTCTTCAGAATCTCAATCTCTATCCTGTGAAAGTAGAAGTTTCCAGAGATTTTACTGGTTATTTGGCCGATGTTGAAGAACCTATGGAATTTCAAGCTTCACCTTCGGAGAAATCAAAGCCTAAGAAAAGAAGAAGATTTGTGGGATGGAGGCGTGTGCGCAGAAGGAAACCAGCAACTAGGAGAGTCCCCAAGATAGAGAATCCTATGGATAAAGGAAAAGGAATAGAAATTGGGGAAAGTTCTAGGCAAGCCGAGGAATTGCCACTGCAAGAGGAACTAGATCGCATACTGGCAAGTTGTGATATCCTTAGGCCTATCAATGAAAACCTCTTCCCTTATCCTGCTGAAACCCAACTTCCAATAAACCTGGAACCGGCCATCCCAGATCCTCTGATACACTCCCAACCTCTAGGAGAAATGGACGAATGGTGGACCAACGACAGGCAGTTTCAAAACCTCCTAAATAATCCTTATACCTTTTTCCCTCAGTTCGACCCAGAACCTGCACCAAACCCACCAATGAGTAATGAAAACTTAGCTGAACTTCGCTATTTTGGCGAGGAGCTGATGGATGCAGGGAATAGGATCCGGGAGATAGGAGAACAAATCTACTGGAAATACGACGAGAGTGAACATCGCTTCTGATGTGCCAGCTGACGAAGGAGAATGTGCTTGTGAAGCTGTGTTTGTATAATAATAATATTAATAAAAATAATAAGTCTGTAAAATAACCTAAACAAATAAAACTTCTGCAAGATAACAGTGTGTACGGATGCATAATATAATATATAAAAAAATGGAGGTCGAGAAATCGACAATTTTGGCTATACATGTGTTGTGAAAATTGTGTGATTACTTTGCATATAATTATTTTATGCTAATAATTTATTTATATATTAATCACCAGATGGAACACGCTAATAATAAACCAGTTAACGAGGTTAACCAATCTGAGCAAAACCAGGAGGATCAATTTCTGAATAGACAAGATATCGAGAATATCGTTGCTCAAGGTATAGCCAATGCTATTCTAGCAATCCTTGTTGCTGCTCGAAACCCAGTTGAACCTCAACAAATTATTCCTAGTAAACGCACTCATGAAGATAACTTCAGTAATAGCGTAAACGGAGGTGGCAATCATACTAACAACGATAATGATACACGGCAAGCCCCAATTCTCAAAAGAACGAAAGTTGCAACACCTGGTTGCACTTACAAAGAATTCCTTGCCTGTAAACCTGTTGAGTTCGCAGGCAACAAAGGGGCGACTGCAGCACTACGTTGGTTAGAGAAAACCGAAGCAGTAATTACAATAAGTAAATGTGCTGAAGAAGACAAGGTCATGTACTCATTGCATCTTTTTAAAGAAGGAGTGTTAGAATGGTGGAACACCGTGTTACAATCTAAAGGAAGGAATGTGGCATATGCCATGAACTGGGAAGAATTCAAAAGTCTTGTAGAAAGAAAATTTTATCCCGAGTATGAAAAAGAACAAACGACAAATAAGTTCCTAAATCATCAGATGGTAGGTGTCGATTGTAGAGGGTATACTTCGACATTTTTCGAGTATGCTAGAGTGGTACCAACCCTGGCTTCGCCAGAACCGGTACTTATTTCTCGCTACATTTGGGGATTAATTAGCGAGATTCGTAATATTGTCAAAGCTGCGAGACCCCGCACGGTCGATGATGCGGTGGAATTAGCCAACACTCTGACTGACGAACTGGTACGCACAAGAGAAGAAACCCGGAAGAAGGAAGTAGCCCAAAAGATTACCCAGGGATTCCGTATGGGTAACCGTAGTAATTTCAAGAGAAAGGGAACTGGGCAATCTTCCACAGTTCCATTTTGTAATTCCTGTAAAAGGAAGCATTTTGGAAGATGCAAAGGGTATTGCAATTTCTGCAAAATTCCGGGGCACCAAGAAGAAGACTACAGGAAGAAGAAATCCACAATCTGCTACAACTGTGGAGAAGCTGGACATTTTAGGCCAGACTGTCCAAAATTAGTCAAACCAGCTGGCAATAAAGCCAAACCTGCAGAAGGGACTACCAAGAGAAACGCAAGAGCCTTCCAGTTAACTACTCAGGAAGCCGAGCTAATCCCTGACGTTATAGCTGGTACGTTCCTAGTTCACAACGTCTATGCAAAAGTATTATTTGACTCTGGTGCAAACCAAAGTTTTATAAATACTTCATTCTGCCAAGCTCTTAAATTACCCTTAACCAACCTTAGGCAGATTTTTACAGTCGAAACGGCAGATGGGAATTCTGTTAACATAGATAAGGTTTTGAGAGAAGGAAAGATAGAACTCGTAGGCCATAAATTTTCTGCAAACCTGTTACCTATGAATTTCGCTGGATTCGATGTTATGTTAGGAATGGATTGGTTAGTAGCCAACCATGCTCCAATTCTTTGTGATAAGAATTCCATAGAAATTCATACACCCACAGGAGAATTAGTGGTGATTACAGGAGATAAGCCACGTAAGCCAATGAAGTTCATTTCAGTAATGAAAGTTGCTAGTTATGAACGAAAGCAAGGAATAGTGTATATGATCTCAGTAATCATTAACACTAAAAATAAGGAACTTAAAGAAATTCCTGTAGTAGCAGAATACCCAGATGTATTTCCAGAAGAACTCTCGAGATTACCACCCAATAGGGAAGTCGAATTTAGAATTCATCTAATTCCTGGAACTACATCGATAGCTAAGGCACCTTATCGGTTAGCACCCACCGAAATGTTAGAATTGAAAAATCAATTAGATGAATTACTAAGTAAAGGATTCATACAATCTAGTTCATCCCCGTGGGGAGCGCCAGTGTTATTTGTGAAGAAGAAAGATAATTTGATGAGAATGTGTATCGATTATAGGGAATTGAATAAGGTTACAATTAAGAACCGATACCCATTACCTAGGATTGATGACCTTTTCGATCAACTACAATGAGCTAGATATTTTTCTAAAATAGACTTACGCTCCGGATACCATCAGTTGAAAGTACAAGAAGAAGACATACCTAAAACTGCTTTCCGAACTAGGTATGGTCATTACGAGTTTACAGTCATGCCCTTTGGGTTAACAAATGTTTCGGCAGCATTTATGGTCATGATGAATAGGATCTATAAACCGTACTTGGATAAATTTGTAATTGTTTTCATCGACGATATACTTATTTATTCCAAAAGTCAGGAGGAACATCGTGAGCACATGCATGTACTCTTAACTTTGTTAAGAAAGGAGAAACTTTACGCCAAATTCTTGAAGTGTGAATTTTGGCTACAAGAGGTATAATTTTTAGGACACATGGTGAATCTCGATAGAAGCAATCACCAAATGGAAGGTTCCGCAGTCAGCTATGGAAATTAGAAGTTTTATAGGTTTAGCTGGATATTATAGACGGTTTATTAAGGATTTTTCCAAAATAGCTGTACCATTAACTAAGCTAACCTGTAAAGCAGTTAAGTTTGAATGGGGACCTAGGCAAGAAGAGGCCTTTAGGATTTTGAAGCAGAAATTAACAAATGCCCCAATCCTAGCCTTACCCGAAGGAACAGAGGATTTTGAAGTATACTGCGATGCTTCTAAGCTAGGATTAGGATGTGTGCTAATGCAACGCAAGAAGGTCATTGCGTATTCTTCAAGACAATTGAAAAGGCACGAGGAGAATTATACGACTCATGATTTAGAATTAGGAGCAATAATTTTTGCCCTTAAGATTTGGAGACACTATCTGTACGGAAGTAAGTTTACTGTCTATACAGATCACAAGAGCTTAAGGTACATATTTGGGCAAAAAGAATTAAACATGAGGCAAAGGAGATGGATGGAAATCCTAAGTGACTATGACTGTGATATCCAATATCACGAAGGAAAAGCAAACGTAGTTGCTGATGCCTTAAGTCGTAAGTATCATGAGAAACAACGACGAGTTTGTGCTCTTAGATTAAGTCTACAATTAGACTTAATGAAACAATTGAAGAATATTCAGGAAACAGTGATCAAGGATGATGCTGAAGGAATGAAAGGAAGAATAAAAGAATTAGAGCAAGGAAGTGATGCAATTTGGAGATTCCATAAGAAAAGAATTTGGGTACCTAAGCAGGGAGAATTAAGAAATAAGATTCTAGAGGAAGCCCATAAATCTAGGTATACCATGCATCCTGGTAACAATAAAATGTACCAAGACTTAAGAAATAACTTCTGGTGGATAGGAATGAAAAAGGACATAGCTAGATACGTTTCTAAGTGTCTTACTTGTTCACAAGTTAAGGCAGAACACCAGAAACCTTCAGGTCTACTTCAACAATTAGAGATGCCTGTATGGAAATGGGAGCTCATAACAATGGATTTTGTTACTAAGTTGCCCAAAACCAGAAAAGGTAATGATGCGATTTAGGTAATTGTGGATCGATTAACCAAATCAGCTCATTTTCTACCCATGAAAGAAACCTTTAGCATGGAAATGCTAGCCAAGCTGTATGTAGATAAAGTAGTATCCTTACATGGAGTTCCACTCTCCATTGTATCGGATAGAGATAGTCGTTTTACTTCCCACTTCTGGACAAGTTTCCAGGAAGCAATGGGAACCCGACTAAATTTAAGTACTGCATATCATCCTCAAACAGACGGGCAAAGTGAAAGAACGATACAAACCATGGAAGACATGCTCCGAGCATGTGTGATAGATTTTGATGGAAACTGGGATGATCACCTACCTTTAATCGAATTCTCCTATAATAATAGTTATCATGCAAGCGTTGAAGCTGCCCCATTCGAAGCATTGTATGGACGAAAATGCAGAACTCCAGTTTGCTGGGTGGAAATAGGAGAAAGTCAATTATCAGGTCCTGAAATCATGCAAGAAACTACCGACAAGATCACTCAAATCAAGGAGAGACTAAAAACGGCTCGAGATAGCCAGAAAAGTTATGCCGATAATCGATGTAAACCACTAGAATTTCAGGTCGGAGATAAGGTACTTTTGAAAGTTTCTCCTTGGAAAGAAGTAGTTAGGTTTGGTAAGAAAGGAAAGTTAAGTCCAAGGTACGTAGGACCATTCCCGGTAATACAGCGAATAGGGCCAGTTGCCTATCGCTTACAACTACCAGAAGAGTTAGCGGGAGTACATGACGTGTTTCATGTATCCAATATCAAGAAATGTTTATCGGACGAATCCCTAGTAGTACCTCTTCAAGACACAAAGGTAAATGAAAAGTTGAAGTTCGTAGAGAAACCGCTTCAAATAGAAGGCAGAAAGGTCAAGTTTCTCAAACACAAACGACTAGTGCTGGTCAAAGTCAAATGGGATTCCAAGAGAGGACCAGAATACACTTGGGAACTGGAATCGGAAATGAAGCGGAAATATCCTCATTTATTTCAGTAAATCTCGAGGACGAGATTTTTATTAAGGTGGGGAGGATGTAACAACTCTCATCAAAAGTCCTATTTCTTAACTTATTTTGTCCAATAGGAAACCCTAATTAAGACCCCCAAGTAATCCTGCATAACCCCTAAAATTTTCAGAACAATCGGAATCAGGATCAGGGCCCCTAAAACTCAGGGGGGGGTATTTCCTATTCGGTATTATCAAAACAGTTTTACGTGTAAAACGAATTTGAACGATCGGTCAACTCAGCCAAGTTACTGAGACACGGGGCTACCCTATGCTAGGGTGGTACCCCTCGCGCCACGCGAGGGAGCTGTTTTTCTAGTATATATAGTGGAGTTTGGCACTTGCAATTCTGCGTTGGTTCGACGTTAAAACTCAATTCATACACCAAGTTATCTTCTGTTTACTACAAAATCACACACAATCATGAAACGCTGCTGCGACAACAGGGTAATAACTCGATCGCTGCTACGATTCAATGTCCGATCGATTGAAACTATCCGATGAATGTTTAAGTGCTGCTCAAATTAGGGTTATACTTTGTCATTCGTCGTAAATTCGATGGATGTTTAAGTATCGCACTTTGTCATTCATTGTGAGGGTTTAATCTCGTGAGTTATCGTAAATGCTGTATTAGTTACTAACCTAGTTCGTGTGCATTGATGTTTAAATTAGGTTATCAGGCTTATCAGTTAGGCTAAACACTGCCCGTTAAATCTGCAATGTGAGTCATTCTTTTTTATCAAACATTATTTTACAATACTCCAAGCATTTTCAAAAGTTATAATTACAGGGATTAAGTCGTGGTTATCTTGAATCACTGGCTAATTGGGGTATTGTGCACATTACAAATTTCTCACAGTTAGGCTAATAAATCCTAACAGTGATAATCATCACTACTTGGGTGAAAGGGCCCAATAGTGGTATGACCATCGTCACCCGGAGGTGACACGGCGCCAGATAAAAATAAGATAGAAGCCATCGTAATTGCTCTTATGCTGTAAATTATAACTATGCGTCGTTTTATCAAAATGAATGATTCACCAGTATTCGACAAAATATTTTTTTTAAAACATGTTTCAGGTAACTACTGTGAACCAAGGAACAATGCTACGGAGCACTAATAAAGCTTGAAGTAGTGGCTCAGTTAAAGAAATAAACATGTTTTGTAAACCAGGGAATTTCCTAGTTAAATTCCTCTATTGTAAATCACGGGGTTTATCCCGATTTGTGAAATAAAATAATCGGGCATTTCAAGTATTAAAAAGATCCTGATAAATCTTCCGCTGTCGCATCAATTAATAAATACCACAGGTTCCTGTCCCGTGACTCCTGATCGGGTCAAACCGGGGCTGGGGCCGTGATAGATCTCTTGGTACATGAAGTCCCAAAGTGCGTTGAACACTGTTTATGCACAGCTTTGTGCACAAACTGCTCAACCAGCACCACAAACGCGTAGATCTGCAGCTCAGGTGCGAGCTTGATGTGTTCAGAATTATACACATCTTTTATATCAGATAGCCCTTGTTTCAGATAGATTGTGTACGTTTCTCCGTTGTATTTGATACTGATTTGATAAAATTATAAATCTGCAGGAATCGAAAAATTATCTGTGGATTATGCGAGAAAACGGAAAAAGATCGAAGACGGAAACAATGCATCGAGAAACGTGCCAAAGAAAACCAAGAATTTGATCTAATTCAACTGTTGCGCATCGTAACACTATATGTGTTACGATGCGCAAGGCAAGAAGACAAAAGAGAACCTTCCGCCGGAAAGGAGTTACGCATCGTAACAGTTTAAGTGTTACGATGCGTAAGCTCTTTTATGAGTGCGTTGTAGTAGGTCAAACTTACGCATCGTAACAAACAAAGTGTTACGATGCGTAAGCCCTTTACTGAGTGCGCGAGTTAGGTGAAACAACGCGTCACGCATCGTAACACTATATGTGTTACGATGCGCAACTGATGCCCAGGAGCCAAAAATTTCTACTATAAATAGCGATGCATCCTAACTCGTAAACTACACCTTCACAACTACGAAATACACCACAAAACCCTGCTTAGGAGCAGCAAGGAGCTCCTGGAAGTGTCGGTGAAGACCCTCGAAGTTCTCGGGAAGTTTAGAAGCCTTCGGTTCGCGTCTTGTTCGACCCGAGTTCAACAATCATTCGTTTTCCAGGTTTTATCTTGTTTGTATCTTGTTTGTATCATGTTTTCTTGTACTTTCAGACCTTGTTCTTGTATGTTACTAAACGTAATGTGTAGCTAAACGTTGAAACTATCTAGGTTATGATGAACATTTGTTAATACGTAATTTTTACCGGGTATTGTTGTAATTATGGTTTGTTCTTGTTAAGTAAATAATCTAAGTCACATGTTTTGGTGTATATGCATGTTTTAACTAGATTTTACGTTGATCATTTGTTTCACATAAATTCCGGTGGATGTATTTTCATAAAACGAATTATGTAGATATTCAAAGTACTAAATGGGTTGGATAATCTTGTGGTGATATTGTGAAATAAACCATAGAATCAATGATCAATTTTAATCCGGTTTTAATGTTCTACTATTTTTAGCGCTGTGAGGTATAAAAATATCAATAGGTCGAGTATAGTGTATTGCTAAAATTGTGTTTTGTGAGAAACCTTCTTTAGTTAAATTATCACTAAATTGTCTATTAAACCAAATCAAAGCTTTCTTAAATTGCTTGGACTTATAAACCGTGAGGAAGTAAGTCTCGCACTTATCAACGAACACTAGACGACTGTGAGGAAGTCTAGTCAAAATCGGTAATCAAATAAATCCTAAAAGTCACATAGTCCCATTCCTGAGAATGATTGGGAATCCTATACGTTGTCTTTTAGGATTTAACATCTAAAGATCCCGGTTTCATAATCACACAATTACCCGGTAGAATGCATGTTATTAACAAATGGGATTCTAGCCTAGATAGTCCTTTTATCATATTTGTCAAATCTCTGTTATAAACTGTTTTTAGTCAATTATCAATTAAGTTTCAATTAATTTACATTTCAAGCATAAACCCCCTTTTTAAATCAAAAAAATACAAAAATATTTATTTGTGTGTAGACTTTAATATAAACAAACTATTTAACGTAATTCAACTGTTTCCCTTGGGTTCGACAACCCGGACTTAATTTTACTATATTACATTGATCGGTACACTTGCCGATTGTGTGATTTAATTTTAGGATCGAGTCTAATTATAAATTTAAAGCTTAAAGTGTCTAGAATAGAGTTAATTCAATCTGTTTTTGCTCGTACCCCGTTTTCACATCAAGTTTTTGGCGCCGTTGCCGGGGAAGACTTTGCAATCGCGTTAATTACTTTGTTTATATTTTTTTTTATAAAAAAATCTAAAAAAACAACATTAGTATAAACATTTGTGTATCTTGTTTGTGTATTTTATTTTTAGTACAATTTTTATTTTAGTTTGTAATAAAAGTTTACTTAAATTGTGTTTATTTGTTTATATTCCAATTCCTAGTTTAATTTTTATTAGTTTATGCACCGTACACGTTCGCAAGGACCACCCGAGTTTGAACCACACTACGATCCTGAACTTTTATTCTTTCACCGTTCCAACAATCAGGAAGGAGAATCGAGTAACACAAGAGAATTCCAAATTTTTGAAAATCCTTATTTTGAATCCGAAACAACAACAGAAACCGATTCTTTTGAAATTTCACGTTCTCCAAGTCCAGTAACCAAAGCTCGAATGGCTAACCGCACTGTTTACCAACAAGCCACATCCGGTTTCACCGGTGAAGCTTCACCCATCGCCGCTCCCCCAATCACCAATGAAAGATCTTGGCAAATCCCATCATACATAATGACTGCTATCACTAATTCTTGCCAATTCCATGGCCGTGACGATGAAGATGCACCCGCTCACATAAACCGTATCACACGTCTTTGCACCACCTATTCTATCGAAAGTGTAAACCTTGAAGCTCGTTACCTTCAAGTATTTCCATTTTCTCTCGCCGGACGCGCAGCCATTTGGTTTGAATCACAATCAGCAGGAACTTTCACCACCTGGGCAAGTCTTCGAGATGCTTTCTTAGCCAAGTACTACCCACCAGCCAAGGCATCACGACTTCGCGATCAGATCCATTCATTCCGGATGGAACCTGATGAACCTTATCATCTTGCCTGGGAGAGATTCAAACTTTACTCGCTCGTTGTTCACAGCATGGACTGTCAGACTGGGCACTTGTAGAGAAATTCTACAATGGTCTCACCCCAGAAATCAAAGCCCGATTTGACACTTCGGCAGGAGGTCAGCTCATGGGAAAGAAGACAGTTGCCGACTGTAACGATCTTTTCAAGAGTTTTGCCCATTCTGATATGGATTATAGCGTTGCCAGCAGGAAATCAATTCCTGTGACTACCACACCTCCGACCACTAGAGGGGTGAACCAAGTTGGCTTGGATTCATCGGTAGCTGCTGTTCTAGATCGAATGGAGAAAACTTTTACAAAAGAACTCAATGAGATCAAGAAAAAGGTTGACAGATGTGAAGTATGCAGAGGAGGGCACGATACTGGAGATTGTCCAACACTTAACCTAGAACAAGTTGATTTCATAGCAGGTCAAAACCGAGGACCCACCAACCCATTCAATACCAACACATTCAATAACAACTCAAATTGGCGTAGTAATTACCGTTCATCTGGAAATCCACCCGGATATTCGTCCAATCAATACCAAATGCGAGGGCCAGGTTTCTATTCTAATAGTAATCCAGGTCAAGGGAATCAATTCGCCAATTCAAATCAAGGCGGTCAGTTTGGAGGTGCAAGCTCAAGTTCGGGAAATCAATTTGCTACAGGAAGTTCATCTCAAGGAGGTCAAGAAGGAAAAGGTCCAGAATCAAACTTAGGAAGAATTGAGGAGATGTTTGCTCAATTAATGGCGAAAGATCAAAGCACTCAGAAGAATCTAAACGAACTTACTAACTTCGCTAGAAATCAGGACCAAATTAACAAAAACCAAGAACTTCATAACAAAAACCAACAATCTTCTCTCCTAGATCTTCAGAGACAATTAGGTGATATCTCAAAACAATTACACGAAAAACCTCCTGGTTAGTTTTCAGGCAACACCTACACGAATCCAGCTAATCATTCAGCTAAAGCTATTACTACTCGTAGTGGCAGGATTCTACCAGAGGTTGCTCGAGAGAAACCAGAGACAGAAAATGAAGACGAGGTAGATGAAGAGATTGAAATGGAAACTCCCGGTAAGGTGCAAGAGAGGCTAGACCCAGCAAGTACCGCACAAACCGGAGAGCCACAAATAAAAGAGCCTCAAGTTGAAGAGAAGGCAGAAAAACCAGTAGGAGTTAAGCCATCCCCTGTGGTTAATCATTCACATGTTCCATATCCTGCTCGCCTTAAGCAACAGCAATATGCTAAGGAGTATGGCCACTTCCTAGAAATCTTTAAGCAATTAAAGATTAATCTTCCGTTCATTGAAGCACTTCAGACCATGCCTAAATATGCCAAATTTCTTAAGGATCTTCTTAAGAGAAAAGACAGGTTAGGTGAACTTTCAAACATTCCATTGACTGGAGGTTGTTCCGCGGTAGTCTCGAATAAACTACCTGAGAAATTGACCGACCCAGGCACATTCACCATTCCGTGTTTGTTTGGAGGTACCATTGCTCCCGCTCATGCGTTGGCCGATTTAGGTGCAAGCATCAATTTAATGCCATATTCACTCTACGAAAGGTTAGATCTGGGAGAGCTTACACCCACACGCATGTCACTGTCACTGGCCGATCGTTCGATAAAATATCCTCGAGGGATTATAGAAAATCTGTTAGTCAAAGTTGATAAATTCGTATTCCCCGTTGATTTCGTTGTCCTTGACATGGAGGCTGATGAAAAAGTTCCAATCATTTTAGGCCGTCCATTCCTTCGAACCGCTAAGGCAGTCATTGATGTCTTTGATGGTAAAATCTCACTTCGTGCAGGTGACGAGATTGTCACATTCGAGGTAGAAAGAGCCATGCAACACCCCAGAGATGTTGATAATGATAGTGATCCTTGTCATTCCGTTTACTTTATAGATTCCTTCGTTTCGTGCGTTGATCATTGTTTTAACTACATTAGCGGAGCCGATCTAGTTGAAGACGAGAATGAAAAGGATGAGATTGAGAATGAAAAAGACGATCCGGATCCGATTCCGGAACCATTTGAGCTATGTGAGGTCACGGAAGAAAATGAGAGTAAAACCATAGAATTACCTTTAGAGCTTAAAGTCCTTCCTTCCAACCTCGAGTACGTTTTCTTAGGAGAAGAGTCAAGTTTGCCCGTCATCATATCATCCAAGTTGACGGAGGAAGAGAAGAGCAAGTTGATTGAGGTGCTACGAAAGCACAAAGATTCCATAGCATGGAGGTTGTCCGATATCAAGGGAATCAGTCCCACTTTCTGCACACACAGGATTCTCATGGAGGATGAATTCAAACCGGTAGTACAACCTCAGAGACGTTTAAATCCTAACATGAATGAGGCAATTAGGAAAGAGGTAATCAAGTTGATGGAGGCCGGGCTAATTTATCCTATTTCTGATTCCGCATGGGTTAGTCCAACCCAAGTCGTTCCTAAGAAAGGAGGAATGACCGTTATCATGAATGAGAAAAATGAGCTTATACCTTCACGCACAGTCACCAGTTGGCGAGTGTGTATCGATTACCGAAAACTTAACGATGCCACTCGAAAAGACCACTTTCCACTCCCTTTCATCGATTAAATGCTCGAACGCCTTGCAGGGCAGCAGTTCTACTGCTTTCTCGATGGTTTTTCTGGATATTTCCAAATCCCAATTGCACCAGAAGACCAAGAGAAAACCACTTTCACTTGTCCATATGGCACATATGCATACCGACGCATGCCTTTTGGATTATGCAATGCACCAGCGACTTTTCAACGGTGTATGGTTGCCATCTTTCAAGGTATGGTTGAGAGATCCATGGAGGTGTTCATGGACGATTTTTCTGTGTATGGAGACTCTTTTGATCAATGCTTAGCAAATCTTGAGGAGATGATGAAGAGATGTATTGAAACGAAGTTAATGCTGAACTGGGAAAAGTGTCACTTCATGGTGACAGAAGGAATTGTGTTAGGACACAAAATTTCACGAGCCGGTATAGAGGTTGATAGAGCAAAAATTGATACCATCAGTAGGTTACCTCCACCGATGAATGTAAAGTCCGTTCGCAGTTTCCTTGGTCATGCAGGTTTTTACAGACGCTTCATAAAGGATTTTTCGAAAATCGCGCGCCCAATAACACGACTCCTCGAAAAAGACGTATCATTTGTCTTTGATGAGGAATGCCTAAAAGCCTTCGACTTTTTGAAAAATAAACTTGTAATTGCACCCATTCTTATCTCACCCGACTGGAACTTACCCTTTGAGCTCATGTGCGATGCTAGTGACTATGCTGTAGGAGCAGTTTTGGGTCAAAGAATCGAAAAACACTTTCATCTGATCTACTACACGAGCAAAACTCTTAATGATGCACAAGAGAATTATACCACCACTGAGAAAGAGCTTCTCGCAGTAGTATTCGCATTTGACAAGTTTCGTTCATATCTCGTCCTATCCAAAACAATCGTTTTCACTGACCATGCAGCCTTGCGTTATCTCTTTAAAAAGAAAGACGCAAAACCCCGTCTCATACGGTGGATTCTACTCCTTTCTGAATTCGACATAGAAATCAGAGACAAGAAAGGAGCAGAAAACACGGCCGCTGATCACTTATCACGATTGGAGGATCCTGAGAGAGAAGAGATTCGAGAGGAAGAAATTGGTGATAAATTCCCTCATGAGCATATAGATTTCATTGCAGCTGAGAAGGAGGGTATGCCATGGTTCACAGACTTGGCAAATTACCTGGCGAGAGGGGTGGTATTGAAATGTATGACCACCCAACAGAGAAAGAGGTTCTTTCGGGAAGCAATGAGGTATATTTGGGATGACCCCTATCTTTTCAAGATAGGAGGAGACAGGATTCTGAGGAGATGTGTGAGCCGAGAGGAAGGTTTAGGGATTCTGAGGCATGTACATGAAGGATTGACAGGAGGCCACCATGGTCCACACACTACTGCACAAAAGGTCTTCGATTGTGGTTTTTATTGGCCTACAGTAGTGAAGGATGCGGTGGAGTTTGTGAGGACATGTGACCGTTGCCAACGTACTGGAAATATCTCATCCAAGGATGAGATGCCCCAAAACCCAATTCAAATTGTCGAAATCTTCGATGTTTGGGGCATCGACTTCATGGGACCATTTCCCTCATCGAGAGGAAATAGATACATACTTGTGGCGATAGACTACGTCTCAAAGTGGGTAGAGGCACAAGCTCTTCCTACAAACGATGCCCGGGTTGTTATTAATTTTCTCAAGAAACTCTTCACCCGTTTCGGTACACCTAAAGCACTGATCAGTGACCGTGGCACTCATTTCTGTAATACCATCATGGAGAAGACATTAGCACGCTACGGTGTCACTCATCGTTTCTCCACTGCCTACCATCCACAAACTAGTGGGCAAGTCGAGAATGCGAATCGTGGAGTGAAAAGAATCCTGGAGAAAACAGTAGGCAAAAGCAGGAAGGATTGGGCAGACAAGCTTGATGATGCTTTGTGGGCATTTCGGACCGCCTACAAAACACCCCTGGGCACTACACCATTCATGATCGTCTATGGCAAGGCTTGCCATCTCCCTGTTGAGTTAGAGCACCGAGCACTTTGGGCTCTCAAAACTGTGAATCTCAACTTAACAGAGGCAGCAAAAAGACGTTACTTCCAAATCCATGAATTGGAAGCCCTGAGAGACGCCGCTTATGAACGATCTTGGAACATCAAGGAGAAGACAAAGGCGTTGCATGATAGGAAGTTGAAGGGGTTAAAAGAGTTCAAAGCAGGTGATAAAGTGCTTTTATACAACTCACGTTTGAAATTATTTGCAGGAAAGCTCAAATCAAAGTGGTCAGGACCGTATGTGATAAAAGAAGTTTTTCCCTACGGGACAATTGAGTTAATAAACGAAGCAGACGGGAGCACTTGGAAGGTGAATGGACACAGGTTGAAGCATTACCTGGGAGGGCCAATTAACACTATCGAGGCGGAGGTAACTCGTCTCGATGTTCCACCAATCACCATCGTTTAGAATCTTGAGTGAAAACTCAAGATTAGGGTAGATAGATAGTTGATGTGTGTTTTAAATTAGTGTTGAGAAGTCTAATTGTGTATTATTTGAGTCAATTTTAAGGTTTTACTTGGATTTCGTGCTTGTCTTTGTATCTGCAGGTTTGAATCATACCACCCGTACTCAATCTCCATTCGGGTGATTTCGGAGCTGCTGACAAATTCACAAACATTTCCAAGCGTGTGATCTAGATTTAAAATGCATCCGTTTGATTTTAATTTGCTTTGTTGTTTAGAATTTGCAAAACCAGGGTTGCCTGTAGATCTTAGGGAGAAGATCTTTCTCCTAACCGCTGATGTAAGGAAAAAATGGCATCGAAAAGACCAGATGCCCCCATTTTGTGGAACATCCAAAAGTGCAATGAAAAGACGAGCAAAACGTTACGAGAGATGCATGGGATGTGGAAATTGGGAGCACACAGGAAGATGTAAACAAAGTCCTACTGAATCCCAAAGCGAGTACATACAGCTAATGAGGGTGGGCGCTATTAGGCTTGATGCTGAACGGTCCATTAGAGTTGGAAGTTATGTACACTATCGGGATAAGGAAGACATTGCATACATCTTCGACAAAACTGGTCTTGATAAACAGACGCTACAGAAATCCCTTGGTTTGTAAATAATTTTAGTAGTGTGTTTTTACATTTATATTTTTGTTTTGACTTTAGTGTGATTTATGTTGTTTATTATGTTTATTCCCTTTGATGCGTTTATTCACATTGTTGCAAGTATCACAAAACAGGCCTCGAAGAGGGCATTGCAACACGGTATATCGCAACAAATCAGGGCGTCAACAAGACCAGAGACTGTAAAATGTAAACAAAGTCTGATTAAATCCAAAGGTAAGTACATACAACGAATAAGGGTGGGCGCTAATAGACTTAATTGTCGAACGGTCCATTAAAGCTAAGACTTATGTACACTATCGGATTTAGGAAGACATAGTATACATTTTTCGAAAACTGGTCTCGATAAACATACATTACAAAAATCTTTTAGTTTTTAAATAATTTTCAATGGTAAAGTTATTGTAAATAAATCTTAAATATGATTTTGTAAATATTTTAATAATGATTCAGCGTGCATTTTTTTTATTTTCTACAGTGTGCAACATATTTTCTTCTTTTCGCACATTGAGGACAACGTGTCTTTCAAGTGTGGGGATGAGAGAATATTTATTTAAGTTTTATTTAAGTTGTATTTTATTTAATTATGTATAATTTTTATTTTATTATGTATAGTTTTTATAAAAAAAAAATTAAAATATAAGGAGTTACGCATCGTAACAACCAGTTTGTTACGATGCGCAACTGGTTGAGGCGGTTAAAAAAATTAAGTAGTTACGCATCGTTACATCCACAGTGTAACGATGCGCAACTACTTTGTAGAAACAAAAATAAAAACCCCCTAACGGGGTGTCTTCTTCCCCAAACAAACACCACCACCGCCTCCATCAACGATCGCCACCACCATCACCTCCGTCACACGCCACCATCA
Source organism: Helianthus tuberosus (assembly GCA_030545235.1). Lineage (NCBI taxonomy): Eukaryota > Viridiplantae > Streptophyta > Magnoliopsida > Asterales > Asteraceae > Helianthus > Helianthus tuberosus. Next base: position 1,258,384 of record JARYGA010036927.1, read on the forward strand.
CCGCGACCATTACCACCATCGTCTTCACCATCCTTCAGTCACCGCACCTCTCCGACCCCACTTTTCTCTTCTCTTCACCGCGAGACCACCGTCAATCACCGCCCATCGCAGCCGTCTGCAACCTTCGGACCACCACCGCGAACCACATTATCTTCAGGTAACAATTTTTTCTCAGTTTGGTTCCGAGTCGGGTTCGGGTTCGGGTTGGGTCGTCTGCATCGGTTCGGGTTTACCAGGTGTGTCGGGGCTCACTTCGGCTGGGTTGTTTTCGGGCTGATGGGTTGGGTCAGTTTGGTTTGGGTCAACTGCTACAGGCCGGGTTGGTTTCGGGTTGGATGAGTCGGTCTTCGGGTCGGGTTCGTTTGATTCAGGCCGATTCAGGTCAGTTTGGTTTGGGTATAAGTCTGATTCGGGCCGGGTTGGTTCGGGTTGGTTAGTTTGTTTGTTTGTTCAAGTCGGGTCCGGGTTGAATTGCTTGTTCGGGCCAAGTTCGGGTTGGTTAGCTTGTCGGATTTAGTATTTTTGTTAATTTCGTATAGATTGTTTTTAGTTAATTTTGTTATCGTATATATTGTCATTTTTAGTTTGATAAATATTTTTAGTTAAGAGTCGACTATATTGTTTAGTTTTAGTATAATTAGAGTTTTTAGTTTTAATTTTAAAGTAGTTTAAATTTTAATAGTCGTTTATATAGTTTAGATGTCGTTTGTTTTTAAAGTAGTTTAAAAATTTAAAAATCGTTTATCTTATACTTGTAAATAAGTTGTTGTCGTTTATTGTTAATGTCGTTTAAATTTAACATCATTTTATAGTTTAGTTAAAATGTTTCTTAATATTGTTTATATATATAGTCATTAGTTTTATAATTTTAGTTGTAAATTTCGTATATTAGCATAATTTAGCGTAGATAAAATTCGGGCACTTGTGAATTGATTTGATTTGAAATATATATACTTGCGTTTTATTTGCAGGATTCGCCGCCTCGTTTGTATTTGATCTAAATACAAGCAAGGATTGGTGGTTTTCTTGAAAATACGCCGTTGTGCTGCCGAAATTTCTAATATTTTTATTATTATATTATTTAAATGTTTTCGACCGCGAATGAAATGCTATACGGTCGAAACAACCGTCCCTAACACGCCAAAACACGTTTTTAAATATTTAATTAATGTATATATTTTATAAATTTAATAAATTTAAAATAATCAAAAACGTGTTAGGGAACGGTAAGTTATAAAATTTCTGCAATATTAACTGTTAAACTTTCGAATTGCAGATATGTCAGGAGCAGGTCCGTCAGGAGCAGTTCCACCCGGCACTCGCAAGCGCCGACGAGGCGCTGTGCGACAGCAGTATGAGCAGCCACCAGTTATAGAGGCGCAGGAAGCGCCAGAGGCGCAGGATGCGCCAGAGGTACAGGTCCAGGAACAGGAGGACCAGGAGCAGCAGCAGCAGCCTGGCAGGACCATCCACTACGCCACGGATGTGGTCCTGCCCAATTTACAGGAGCCGATTCCATCACCACTCCCAGATATCAGAGAGAGCACTCTCCTCGACTTTCAGGAGGGGTCAGAGGAGCATCGTCTTATGGAGCGCCTGATCAGTCGACGTATTCATGTAGCGAGGACTATTGATTGGACTCTGATGGACGCCATGGACGCGAGAGTGAGGTTGGAGGCTCTGCTCACCCCACGATGGAGGACGCTGCTGAACGAGCGGCGCGAGTCTTTTTATGAGCTCACTATTGAGTTCTTATCCACATTTTATCTCGATTCAGCGCGCCTCTCATCTCCATCAGCTGTGAGCTTCGCGTTAGGACGACAGACACACGTCATGTCTATAGCACAGTTTGCCGTCCACGCTCGTTTGTATACTCGGGAGGAGACCACACAGCCGGTCTTCACTGAGAGTTTGATGGGGTGGTCAGACATTGAGCTGCCACGTTGTGTCACTATGACACAGTTGGTGGCGTTCTGGTCCACCATTGCAGACAGCCGGTACCAGCCAGGGGTCCCTGCTTCACAGATCCGAGATCCTATTCATCGATTTATCCATAGGGTCCTCGCCTGCACCGTCTTTTCTCGATTCATGAGTGTCGAGAAAGTGACGAACTAGGAGTTATTTGCACTTTATTGTATAGTGCAGGGCCGGGAGCCCAATCTTGCTATGCTCCTGCTCTTCTCACTCCAGAGAGAGCATGGACGAGGCCAGGGAGCGAGGATCTGCATGGGCAGTTATGTAACTGCCCTAGCGGAGAGCCTCGGAGTTTTTGAGTTCTTCCCGAGAGAGTACTTGCACAGGGTAGATAGGGGCACCCTCATTGAGAGGCAGGACATGGCACGGATACCACAGCTGATGACACAGGGCGACCCCCCACGTTTCTTAGATCCACGCCCTGCTCCACAGGAGGGTCCTCCTACTGCAGCTCGGCATCGGGTGCCTGAGCGAGAGAGAGCTGCACCGCCCAGAGCCAGAGCCACCCAGGCAGATCGCCTAGCCAGTTTAGAGCAGAGCGTAGAGCAGATCAGGCAGGGGCAGCAGGAGATTAGGGAGGCACAGGTTGCGCAGACTCAGACTTTGACAGAGGTGAGGGGGATGCTTCAGATCATCATGGACCGCCTTCCCCCTCCATGATCGGCCTGCGGTACCATAGTTTGTTTGTTTTTATTTTCTGTATTTGACACTAGTACTTTCAGATTTTGTATATATTGACATTTGGTTTGGTGTGTTTTATTTATGGGTGTTATGTTTATTTCTTTTTGATGCGTTACTTATTATTCTGCAAGCGTCGTATACACGAAATGAGCGACAAATTGATAAAATACGACGAAGGAGCACATATTCGGAAATAAGACAACACATCAGGGAAGTAACATTTTTTATTTTTGCAAGTGTGTTTAATTTTTGCAAGTGTGTTTAATTACATTTCTCGTTTTCACACATTGAGGACAATGTGTCTTTCAAGTGTGGGGATGAGGGATTTTATTATAAAAAAAATCAAAAAAAAATTAAAAATAAAATAAACTTGTCCCGATCCTTTAAACGCATTAAAAACTTGAAAATTTTGCAAAAACGTCTGTTAAAAACAAGTTAAATATAGAATTTGCAAATCTGAAAATACATGTTTCTTTAAGTTGCGGGATAGTAGGTTTTTAAGTCAAGTTTTTGTGAAAATTTTTACGAAATACTTAAAAGAATTTTTCTAACTTTAAAGTAAATTAACTATGCAATAACAAAACCTTTACCTTACATCACCACATGACGATAAGATTTGAGCCTAAAAGTGTTTATTACAAAAACACTACTTTCGTTTCATGTGTGTTTACCGACTTGTAGCATTACTTTAGAACTTGTATGTTTCGATACATTTCAAAACCTTTGGTTTAATTATTGATACAAAGAGGCATTAGGATCACCATTTCTCTGTAAAAATTCGCTTCTTCCTTTAGACACCACTTTGTACTTATTGTTGTCTATTGTTACCCTTCGTAAACCGGAACGTTATTACTGTGATATTAGTGTATGTAAAAAAAATGAAAAATGAAAAAAAAAAATATATATATAGAATAAAGTTATGATCAAAAGATCATGTTGTTGTATATTCTTATCATGTAATTTTTTCGGTTTATCGTAAAAACTCTTGTTAACCCGTACCCATCCAAATTCGGCCCTCGACATTTGTATCAATTTTTAACAATTAGGTAGAGATTTGATTGACGTACAAGCTTATAGTAGTCATGCTACATAGTCTGGTTTTGAGAGTTCACCTGAAATTATTCATATATATTATCCAAGAGAAGAGTGAATTCAGTGAGTGGTATTGTTGTTGCATAATTAATTACTTAAAGGTAAGAAAAATTTGATTAAGTATTTTCGGTTTCCCGTTTCACTTTCTTGATTTATCAATCTTTTGAACGTCGTAAGTCTTGTGTAACCTCTGTGTTTAAAGATTTTGTAATTCGTATTTAAATTTGTTCTAACAGGCGTTATTGTTCAATCATTTAAGTTTGATTTGTTGTTTTTGCTTAGGGACAAGCAAAAGGTCAAGTGTGGGGATATTTGATGTGTTCGGAATTATACACATCTTTTATATCAGATAGCCCTTGTTTCAGATAGATTGTGTACGTTTCTCCGTTGTATTTGATACTGATTTGATAAAATTATAAATCTGCAGGAATCGAAAAATTATCTGTGGATTATGCGAGAAAACGGAAAAAGATCGAAGACGGAAACAATGCATCAAGAAACGTGCCAAAGAAAACCAAGAATTTGACCTAATTCAACTGTTGCGCATCGTAACACTATATGTGTTACGATGCGCAAGGCAAGAAGACAAAAGAGAACCTTCCGCCGGAAAGGAGTTACGCATCGTAACAGTTAAAGTGTTGCGATGCGTAAGCTCTTTTATGAGTGCGTTGTAGTAGGTCAAACTTACGCATCGTAACAAACAAAGTGTTACGATGCGTAAGCCCTTTACTGAGTGCGCGAGTTAGGTGAAACAACGCGTCACGCATCGTAACACTATATGTGTTACGATGCGCAACTGATGCCCAGGAGCCAAAAATTTCTACTATAAATAGCCATGCATCCTAACTCGTAAACTACACCTTCACAACTATGAAATACACCACAAAACCCTGCTTAGGAGCAGCAAGGAGCTCCTGGAAGTGTCGGTGAAGACCCTCGAAGTTCTCGGGAAGTTTAGAAGCCTTCGGTTCGCGTCTTGTTCGACCCGAGTTCAACAATCATTCGTTTTCCAGGTTTTATCTTGTTTGTATCATGTTTTCTTGTACTTTCAGACCTTGTTCTTGTATGTTAATAAACGTAATGTGTAGCTAAACGTTGAAACTATCTAGGTTATGATGAACATTTGTTAATACGTAATTTTTACCGGGTATTGTTGTAATTATGGTTTGTTCTTGTTAAGTAAATAATCTAAGTCACATGTTTTGGTGTATATGCATGTTTTAACTAGATTTTACGTTGATCATTTGTTTCACATAAATTCCGGTGGATGTATTTTCATAAAACGAATTATGTAGATATTCAAAGTACTAAATGGGTTGGATAATCTTGTGGTGATATTGTGAAATAAACCATAGAATCAATGATCAATTTTAATCCGGTTTTAATGTTCTACTATTTTTAGCGCTGTGAGGTATAAAAATATCAATAGGTCGAGTATAGTGTATTGCTAAAATTGTGTTTTGTGAGAAACCTTCTTTAGTTAAATTATCACTAAATTGTCTATTAAACCAAATCAAAGCTTTCTTGAATTGCTTGGACTTATAAACCATGAGGAAGTAAGTCTCGCACTTATCAACGAACACTAGACGACTGTGAGGAAGTCTAGTCAAAATCGGTAATCAAATAAATCCTAAAAGTCACATAGTCACATTCCTGAGAATGATTGGGAATCCTATACGTTGTCTTTTAGGATTTAACATCTAAAGATCCCGGTTTCATAATCACACAATTACCCGGTAGAATGCATGTTATTAACAAATGGGATTCTAGCCTAGATAGTCCTTTTATCATATTTGTCAAATCTCTGTTATAAACTGTTTTTAGTCAATTATCAATTAAGTTTCAATTAATTTACATTTCAAGCATAAACCCCCTTTTTAAATCAAAAAAATACAAAAAATATTTATTTGTGTGTAGACTTTAATATAAACAAACTATTTAACCTAATTCAACTGTTTCCCTTGGGTTCGACAACCCGGACTTAATTTTACTATATTACATTCATCGGTACACTTGCCGATTGTGTGATTTAATTTTAGGATCGAGTCTAATTATAAATTTAAAGCTTAAAGTGTCTAGAATAGAGTTAATTCAATCTGTTTTCGCTCGTACCCCGTTTTCACATCAGAGCTCCATCTGCACCTCGAGTGCTGCATTATGATGCACCGTCACGCATGTCGGTTGATGATACGGAAGTCTATTCCAAATCTAGCACTAAGTATGAATCTACTCACTCTGAATCTAGACGTCGAGACCACCGTGAAGAGCAGTATTCTCAAAAGCGTCAATCGGTTCACTCACGTTTGGGCACGCGTTTCTCACAAAAGCGGGACACCCAAACTGATGAATACGACAAGACGTATAACGAAGATGACAACACGAGCGTTTTTTAATAGGATACAGAGAGACCATGCAAGTTACAAACCAAAAATTCGTGCAGTTTACAACCCAGAAACGGAGTATGAATACAATCTGAATTACCGACCAGCGGAAGCTGCTGAAAACTCAAAGTTTGTCAGAGAGATTGCACTGGCTCCCCTCGAACGGGCAAAACTACCTTCAAATGTGGGAAAGTTCAATGGATTATCAGACCCTGATGATCACCTGCGCGTGTTCACCAGCGCAGGACTAGTCGGTGGATGGACACTGCCTATGTGGTGCCACTTGTTTGTCTAAACCCTTACAGGCGCCGCGCGCCTTTGGTTTGACAATCTACCAGTAGGTAAGTTAACATCCTGGGTTGATCTTAAGGAAAAATTTCCGGTTCATTTCAGTCAGCAGCGCCGATACATTCGAGACTCCGCGAATGTCATGAACATCTGGCGGAAAGACGACGACAGTTTGGAAGATTTCATCATGAGGTACAATAAGGAAGTGTTGGTAATCGGTGACGTGCAAGAGCACTTAATACGTGCACAGTTCAAATACTCGGTGAGATGTGATGATATGATCAAAGTGTTGTCGGGGACAGAAGGATTGCCGAAAAGCTAGGAGAAGTTGATGGCAGCAGCCAAGGTCTATGCTCAAACAGAGTGAAATTTAAGTTCCAACAGACCACCACTACCCCAAAATCGCCCTCAAGACATGAGGGGAAGCAGTGGTCGGAAATTCAAGAAAAGCTGGAAAGACTCAACTTCAAGCGCGTACTCTTCAGATGATGCCCGCACAATAATCAACAAGATCACAGCTCAAAAAGAAGCCAAACAAGGAAATCGCGAAAGGCAGTGGACACCTCTTACCAAGACACCAGCGGAAGTAATAAGCACCGAGGATTACCAGTTTAAAACACCACCGCCAATGAAAAACAAAAGAGGACAAGATCTGAACCTCTACTGTGAGTACCACAAAGACAATGGCCACACCACGAACAATTGCATCAGTCTCCACACGGAAATAGAAAAAGCACTCAAGAGTGGAGAGCTTACCCATCTAGTTCAGAACGTGCGCAAAGAAATCAAGCAGATCACACGTGGAGATGAGGGGCCAAGCAACAAAAAATCTAAATAAACCTAAGGGGCCAGGACATTTCAGCGCGCATGTAATCATAGTTTCCTTCATATTTGGTAGGATCTTCAACTTGTCAACTTATGACACAAGGACTATTTACATGCGTAGTAAATTAGGTTTTTTATTTATCCTAATAATAGCTTTGTACTACATGGCCTCTGCGCCCTATCCGAATCGATACAAAGTCTGTTACATTACCTCTATGTTTTATTACAAATGCATGCAATTTCTTTTGGTAAGCATAAAAACACTATGGTAACATAACACAAGTCTTATGAACGGTCCGCGGTCACAGGTACCGTGCAAGGTCCAGCCCTACGTTCACATATGAGCTTTATACCATCTTTATTTGTCTTACCCAAACAAAGTAATTGTACTCATGCAAAAATTGTAATTGTAATTAGAACATACCATGCATTCATAAAAAGTTACTTGCGCAGCAGCGCATTAACAAAAGACTACATGCGCGGCAACGCATTGAGAACAGTTACTTGCGCAACAGCGCAGTAACAAAATATTACAAACAGGATCCACATCCCAAACCTATCCAAATAAACATGTTCAACAACCACAACCACAAAACACAAGACAACCTATTCTAAGTCTTCATCATCATCCACCTCGTCTGGGAGAATATCCTTCAGTTGCGCCACAAAGTCATCAGACTGAAGTGCAGCAGTTACCAAATCCATCACTGGAAGGCGCAAGTTGTTATACTCTGTCTTAGCAACAGCATGGGTCGTCCCAGTAGCAACTCCACGCGTGGCAGATCTACTGTTGTCCCAATCAACCTTCAGCGCATCATTAACATGTTGGGTACATTCTTCATACCCCTGAGTATATCCGTCACTACGCGCGGTGACCATCAGATTGGCAACAGTCTGATCTAAGTCGATGGAATTGAGAATCGAATTGGCAACATGCGCAGACAAAAAATATCAATAAGAAAACGTGCAAACTTATCAGAAATATTACAAGGGGTTGACATACTTACATTGATAATCCCATGATGCCTCATCCATAGCATATCATTCTTCAGAGGTTCAACCAGACTTTCCGCCGTCACCCGAGTAGTTTTAGAATTTTCTAACTTCTCTTCAGTTTCGGCCAGACGGCGGGAGGTCTCAGCTTTCTCAACCCTCTCAAGTTGTAAGTCTTTTTTTGGCAGACTCAAGCTCCGCCTTGGTTCGTTCCTGATTAGATAATAAAGAAGTGAGTTCTTCTATCTCCTTATTTCTAAGGGCAAGAGTGGCGCAGGTTTGTACCTCTCTTTGCTCGTTCCTCTCTCTATGAGAAACGGGCTTCATCGCGAGCCGCCTCCGCCTCTGTCTTCTCTTTCTTCAACCTTTCAATCTCTGCCTTGAGATTGTTGATACTGTTCCGAAGAACCATCTTCTCACTATTATCTTTGTCACAAATTTCCCTCCAATGTTTTTGCTCTTCTAAAAGAAGAGCAGCTTCAGATTCAGCTTTCCTTTTCCATCCCGCAACAGGCCACTCCTCTGTCTTCTGCTCGCTTTCAAACTTCGCTTGATCAGCCTCCACCTTGGCTCTCAACATGGCAACCTTCGCCTTCTCTTCAGTAACTTCCTTTTTCGACGCTTCAAAAGTATCCCACTCCTTATACATGTTGCACCATTCGCGCACTATACGGTGGGCGGTGGAAGTTGAGCTAGCAGTTTCTTCAAGATATGCATGATAAGTCTGATCATGGGATCGCTCCTCTTCAAATTTAACTTCAACATGAGGGAAAACACCCTGCAACCAGTCTCGGCAGATCTGCCAATCAAAAAGGTGTCGCCCTGTTTAAGTTTCCACACAGGCGCGTGGATTTCGGAAGCTCTCTTCTCCGAATAAGACCGATAGTAATAATCCCCCAGAGTTTCCTCAGGGCGGATAGGAGGGTCTTCCTCATCATGAGCAATAAATCTCTGATCAAAACCAACGGGGTTTTCCTCAACATCATCTCTGGGAGCAGAAGTAGTGGCGGAAGAAGGAATGGTTATCACAGGATCCTCTTGAACGGATTTCCCTCTCTCAGGCCCATTCGCCACAACCTCAGGAGACTTGGGCTTGGTAGCACCAACGTCAGCAGTCTCCGTTTCCACAACCTTCTCTGCTTCCAACTCAACTTCAACAGGCTTCTCCACTTCAACAGCTTTCTCTACCTCCGCCTCTACAGACTTGATACCCTCCAACTGTTCGCTAATAGATGCGCGGGGTGGTGATGGCGGAAATTCATCATTAAAAACAGATGATGATTCCACGCGAACAGAGGGAATAGGCTTTTCTACAAAATGAAAGATCGTGTTAACTTAAAAGTATGAGGAAACAAAAGTAAAGAAGATACTCACCTGGAGAAACCTTCGTAGCAAGAGCGTCCAAGTTACCCTTCTTACTGATTCTTTTCCTTGTAATCTTCTTGGTTTCCTCTTCACCGACTTAGTCCGTACCAGCGGTTCTGGACTTGATTCCAAGTCAAGGGGATCATCAGGGTTCGACGACGGAATGTCCGCAGTATCTTGAGGCTTCGTCTTTGGTTTTCTCACTGCTACAGGCGCAAGACCCTCTAACGTATCAGACACCACTACGTAATCACACCAAGGGTCAGAAACAAGGCGCGTACCTTTCTTCTTCTCTTCTCTAAGGACGTCCGCCTTCAAGGTGTCAAGCTTCTTCGACACAGCAGTAACAGCCGGAGCACATTTCTTCTTCCTTGATTCGGGGCATATGCCGAGGTTTGTCAACTCACCTATTCAAAAGGAAATATTGCAATATTACCCAAAGCGAAAACTCAGCAAAGAGTAATATTTCAATATTGCTTGAAAATGAAAAAGAAACATACCAACATTAGTAGACGGCTGCGCACTCAAATCTGCATCTTTCGGAAGCGCAAAGTTTCTCACTATTTGATGGTACCATGGTTCTTCATTCACACCCTTCTGCACAGTTGTCATTTTTCCGTGTTCTCTCTTGTACGCTACAACGTACAACGCAACAACTGCAAACAGGAAAAATTAGCAACAAAACGATTTCACAAAATGAAGAAGAAGATCTAAGGACTTACCCTTATCATCTTCCACATACACTGGCTTGTCGTGACGATCTGCTTTCCAATGCAGACTCATACTAGCAGCAACTAAGGCCCTCTCAGGCAGTTCAATGGAAGGAACATCCTTCGTGTCCTGGTACCATATCTCTGACTCCGGAGTCTTCAGAGTCTCCACCTCAATGTCTTTCGCACCCCGGAAAGTCATCTTTATTGGAATCACCCTGACCTTGATGTAGAAAAACTTGGGTTTCCATTCATGAAAGGATTTGGGGGGTGTCAACAAGATTTTCTTGGCCGATGGACGTTGGGCAAAAGAATAAAAACCTTGCGAGCAATGAAGTTGATAAAATACCCGGAAACGATTAACAGTTGGTTCAATATGCATCGACCGACAAAGGAATTCGAAGTGTCGAATCCGAACCATTCCCATAGGATGTAGCTGAGAAATATGGAACTTGTAGTAACCAAGAACATCAAGAAAAAATCTTGTTACTGGTAACCGAAAATTACCATCGGTAAAGTAGTCCCAAAAAAGGGTGATATAACCGGCCGGAGCCTGGGCCGCCGTCTGTCCCTCATCGGGATACATCACACCCCAACTCTTGGGGAACTTGAAATTCTAAACCAGACCATCAACGATCTCCTTTGACCACTTCAGCGGTGGTAGTGAAGTAGACATCTCTTTTGCAGAATCGTTGGGATGTTCTCCGGTAGACATAAAGGGTAAAAAGACACAAGTTGCAGGTTTTTTCTGTAAAGTAAATTGGTGAAGACGAAAGAACTCAGAAACAACTAATGAAAAAGGTAAGTCACTTAAGGGTTTATATACCCATCGCCATTAATGCTCTTGAAAACCGTAAACCCTCTTTTCAGGAAAACGTGGTTACCGAGACAGTAAGGACGAGTGGGGAATAAGTAAAAACCTCATGCGCGCGTACAAACCATGTTTGATGACACCCAATTAATGTTTGACATCTGATAAGTGATAGCCTGTCACCTAACCATCACATGTCAACATCAGCACAGTACCTTTTACCAACTTCCTGCCATGAGTCAAGTTTTTCAAAATTTGAAATCACAAAAACCTCAACCTGAAGAAACAAGAAAATATATTCTGCAAGAAGATTCTTCACACTTTGCACCAAACAAACCTTGCTACTTCTCAAACAGCAAAAGTGCACACTTCATCTCTATAGTCCAGTACTCCACCTACTTGCCATTGCCGCATAGGAGCAACACTGGACTGGGGGACTTGAAGGGGTATGGTCCCAAAAACCTTGCGCAAGCGCATAGGACCATACCCTAACTTCATTCCAAAGAACATCTTAAACAAAACCTTGCGCGGCTGCGCAACGGTTCTAAACAGGATTTGGAAGAAAGCAGTCTTCAATAACCACATGCCAGAGGAAAAGAGAGACAAACACTCAACTAACACCCTTGCGCGGGCTCGCGCAAGGGTACAGTTAAGCTTAAAGAGTAAAACCTCAATATCTCCGCGCGCCTGAAGTCAAGACTTGAACAAAAGTAATCTTTTCTGTTACAACAGAATAGACACGTGGCAAAGGCATAAAGGTTTACAGCTGTAGATCTTCTAGAAGGAGTTAAATGCTCATCATGCATGGCCATTCGATTACAACTGACTATGACATTGCACAATCGTGGATGCCTGTAACAACTCTTGCCAAAACTATTAATTCTTGTTTTAATAGTGCACATTAGGAAACCCTAATTGAGACCCCTAGGTGGTATGGCACGGCCCATAATTTTTAAAACGATCAAAACTAGGATCAGGGCCCCCTAAAACTCAAGGGGGTATCCCCTAATCATAATTATCCTTCTAAAACGGCTTCAAAACACGTAGTTATCGAAATTGTTGACTCACTTAGGCTATACAGGACACGAGGCTACCCTATCCTAAAAGGGTAGCCGTCGCGCCACGCACAGAGACCAGGAGGGCATGACGCGCCACGCGAGGGGGACCAAATTTCAGTATATAATGCAGGGGTTTGGCACTTGCATGGCTGTTCTGTTTCGACGTAAAAATTCATTTTGTGCGTTAAGTTGTGCTATGTTCTTTCAAAATTCACTTAAATCCCGAATCTCTTCTACGATTACAGGGTAATAACTGGATCACTGTTACGATACAATGTCCGATAGATTAAAACCGATCCGATGAATGTTTAAGTGTTGCCTGAATACGGGCTATACTTTGTCATTCTTTGTAAGGATTTCGATCTCGTGAGTTATCGTAAATGTTGTATTAAGTTACTGACCTAGTTTCGTTTGCATTGTTATTTTAACTAGGTTACCAGGCTTAATCCGTAGGCAAAACTCTGTCCAACTAAACTTGCAATGTGAGTCATTCTCTTTTATCAGATTGTTTCCAAACCCTATTTATTTTCGAAGTTATAATTACAGGGATTAAGTCTTTGTAGTCTTCAATTACAGCCCGTATATGGGGTTTTGTATACATTACTTGATAACCGTCACCATTGGACAACGGGTTAGCCAATGGGTGATATGACCATAGTCACAGATACGGTCGAGTGACAAATACCATTGGGTAATTGGTTGATATAAACATTGTAATCGTCCTTAATACTGTAATCTATAACAATGTGTCGTTTTGTACAAATTAAATAACTCGCCAATATTTCCCCACTGATAAAATTTTTCTTAAACATGTTTCAGGTGATTTACTGTGAATAAGGAAAAGTACCGTGTAGCACTACCAGCTTGGATAAAGTGGCTCAGGAAATAAATAAACATGTTTTTGTAATCAGGGGATTTCCCAGTGAAATTCCTTTATTGTAAATTACGGGGTTTGTCCCAAAAGTTGAAATGAAATAAATGGGTAATTTCAGTTTAAACGATCCTGTTAAAATTTCCGCTGCCAAATTAAACACCAATACCACGGGTTTTCTGTCCCGCGGCATCCGAACCGAGAAACTGGGTCAGGGGCCGTGACAGAAAAAGGTGGTATCAGAGCCACTGATTTAAGCCAATTAAGTATTTAGAAATACTTAATTTTTCATATTGCCATTTTGTGATTCTGTGAAAATTTAAGTTACAATAAATAAAATTTTAACTTGAAAATTTTTGTGTTTCTTCATGTGTGCTAACAGCATGAATGAACTGTCGGAGGCACTCCGAAACTTTACAATCCATACCACCGATATGGATACTGAGGCCCAGCCCCAGGAGAAACCCAAGCCTAAAAAGAGGAGAAGACTCCTGGACTAGAAACGCGGCCGAAGGAAGAAGCCAGCTGCCCAGAAGGTGAAAAAGACAGAGGATCCAAAAGACAAAGGAAAAGGAAAGGAGATAGGGGAAAGTTCCGGTCAAGCCCAGGAAATGCCACCTTGGGAAGAGCTTGATAGGAAACTGGCGAATTGTGACCTCATCGGACCTGCTGACGAAACCCTTTTCAATTTCCCAGGCCAATCTGAACTTCCAATTAATTTGGAACCTGCTATCCCGGACCCTATTGTCAATCCCCAACCTTTTACAGGGCACCTGGAAGAATGGTGGACGAGCGACTGGCATTTTCAGAATTTTATGAATAACCCAAATGTTTATTTTCCCCAGTTTGATCCTGAACCTGCACCTTTTCCACCCATGAACCCGGAGAACGTTGCCGAACTGCGCCGCTATGGCGAGGAATTGGTGGATACGGGGAATCGGATTTGGGAAGTGGGGGAAAACATCACATGGAAGTACGACGAGAGGGAGCGTCGTTTCTGAAAAGCCAGCTAACTGTGGTTGAATGTTTGTATAATAATAATATGTAGAAAAAAATATAAAAAAATAAATAAAATAATGTATAATAATATAAATATCACTAAAATAAAATATCTGTAAATACATGGCTTGTACTGATGCATAATATATAAAAATATAAATGTCGCAATGTCGACGATTTTGGCTATATGTGTTAACTTGATTATGTGTGATTACCCTGTTGTGTTTGGTTGCTATCCATTTTGTGACAATAATATATAGTATTAAAGATTCAGATGGAAAACGTGGAAAACCAACCGGAAAACGAAGTTAACCAATCCGAACAAAATAATGAAGACCATTTTCTTAATAGGCAAGATATAGAAAATATTGTTGCTCAGGGAATAGCCAATGCTATCCCGGCAATTGTTGCTGCCGTTAAGAATCCTGCTGAACCTCTAAGCCAACCATAGTAAATGCACTCGCGACGATAATTTCAGTAATAGTGTAAATGGTGGCGACAACAATGATAATAATGTGCTTTAAGCCCCATTCCTTAAGAAAATGAAAGTTGCAACACCTGGTTGCACCTACAAAGAATTCCTTGCCTGTAAGCCAGTCGAATTTGCAGGCAATGAAGGGGCGACGGCCGCACTGCGTTGGTTAGAAAAGACCGAAGCAGTAATTAAAATCAGTAAATGCGCAGAGGAAGACAAGGTTATGTATGCATCCCACCTTTTCAAGGAAGAAGCGTTAGAATGGTGGAACAAGGTGCTGCAAGCCAAAGGAAGTGACGTGGCTTATGCCATGAGCTGGGAGGAATTTAAGGAATTGGTGGAAAGAAAATTTTGTCCCACCTACGAAAAGGAACAAATGACAAATAAGTTCCTGAACCACCGGATGGTGGACGTGGATTGTCGGGGGTATACTTCGAAATTTTTCGAGTATGCTAGAATTGTACCAACTCTGGCCTCGCCAGAACCGGTGCTTATTTCTCATTATATTTGGGGTTTAATTAGCGAGATTCGTGATATAGTCAAAGCTTCGAGACCCCGCACAATTGACGATGTTGTCAAACTGGCCAACACCTTGACTGACGGACTGGTGCGCATGAGAGAAGAAAACAGGAAAAAGGAATTGGCCCAAAAGATTACCCAAGGATTTCGTGGGAGTAATAATAGTAATAATTTCAAGAAAAAGGGAACTGGGTAACCTCCCACCCTCCATTCTGCAGAAACTGTCGAAAGAAACATTTTGGTAAATGTCAAGAGAAGTGTAATTTCTGCAAGGCACCGGGGCATCGAGAGGAGGAGTGCAGGAAGAAATCAACGATTTGCTTCAATTGCGGAGAAGCTGGGCATTTTAGACCAGAATGCCCTAAATTGGTCAAACCAGCTGATAACAAGGTCACACCTGCTGAAGGAACTAATAAGAAGAACGCAAGTGCCTTTCAGCTGACCACACAGGAAGCAGATCTGATTCCAGATGTGATAGCTGGTACGTTTCTTGTACATGACGTTTACGCAAAAGTATTATTTGACTCTGGTGCAAACCAAAGTTTTATAAATACTTTATTCTGGCAAGCTCTTAAGAAACCTTTAATTAAACTTAGGCAGATTTATACGGTGGAAACAACAGATGGAAATTCTATTAACATAGATAAGGTTCTGCAAGAAGGGAAGATAGAACTTTCAGGCCATAAATTTTCTGCAAACCTGCTACCTATGAATTTAGCTGGATTCGATGTCGTATTAGGAATGGATTGGTTAGTAGCCAACCATGCTCGAATCCTCTGTGATAAGAATTCCATAGAAATACGTACGCCAACAGGAGAAGTAATTTTGATAACAGGAGATAAGCCGCAGAAACCAATGAAATTCATTTCCGTAATGAAAGTTGCTAGTTATAAATGAAAACAAGGAATAGTGTATATGATTTCGGTAATCATTAACACTACAAGTAAGGAACTTAAGGAAATTCCAGTAGTATCAGAATACCCGGATGTATTCCCAGAATAGCTACCTGGATTACCGCCCGATAAGGAAGTAGAGTTTAGAATTCATCTAATTCCTGGAACTGCACCAATAGCTAAGGCACCTTATCGGCTAGCACCCACCGAAATGTTAGAACTGAAAAAGCAGTTAGATGAATTACTAAGCAAAGGATTTATACAACCTAGTTCATCCCCTGGGGGAGCACCAGTGTTGTTCGTGAAAAAGAAAGATGGTTCAATGCGAATGTGTATCGATTATAGGGAATTGAATAAGGTTACAATTAAGAATCAATACCCATTACCTAGGATTGATGATCTTTTTGATCAACTTCAAGGAGCTAGGTATTTTTCTAAGATAGATATACGCTCAGGATATCACCAGCTGAAGGTACAAGAAGAAGACATACCTAATACTGCTTTCAGGACAAGGTATGGTCACTACGAATTTACAGTCATGCCATTTGGACTAACAAATGCTCCTGCAGCATTTATAGACATGATGAATAGGATTTGTAAACCGTATTTGGATAAATTCGTAATTGTTTTCATCGACGATATACTTATTTATTCCAAAAGCCAGAACGAACATTGTCAGCACCTGCATGCACTTTTAACCTTATTAAGGAAGGAAAAGCTTTACGCCAAATTTTCAAAGTGTGAAGTTTGGCTACAAGACGTGCAATTTTTAGGACACATGGTGAATCACGAAGGTATTCACGTAGATCCCTCCAAGATAGAAGCGATCGCAAATTGGAAGGTCCCGCAATCAGCTACTGAGGTTAGAAGTTTTCTGGGATTAGCTGGATATTATAGGCGCTTCATTAAGGACTTTTCAAAGATAGTTGTTCCGTTAACTAAGTTAACCTGTAAAACTATTAAGTTTGAATGGGGACCCAAGAAAGAAGAGGCCTTTTGGATTTTGAAGCAACGATTAACAAATGCCCCAATTCTAGCCTTACCAGACGGAACTGAAGATTTTGAAGTCTTCTGCGACGCTTCTAAGTTGGGATTAGGATGTGTGCTAATGCAACGCAAAAAGGTAATTGCGTATGCATCAAGGCAGTTGAAGAGGCACGAGGAAAACTATATGACTCGTGATTTAGAATTTGGAGCAATTATTTTGCCCTTAAGATTTGGAGACATTATTTGTACGGAAGTAAATTTACTGTCTATACAGATCATAAAAGTTTAAGGTACATATTTGGGCAAAAAGAATTAAACATGAGGCAAAGAAGATGGATGGAAATTCTAAGTGACTACGACTGTGATATTCAATATCACGAAGGGAAGGCAAATGTAGTAGCAGATGCCTTAAGTCGTAAGTATCATGAAAAACAAAGACGAGTTCGTGCTCTTAGATTAAATCTCCAATTAGATTTAATGGAACAACTGAAGAACGTGCAAGAAACAGCAGTCAAGGACGATGCTGAAGGAATGAAAAGACGAATAACAGAATTAGAACAAGGAACTGATGGAATTTGGAGATTCCATAAGAAAAGAATTTGGGTACCTAAGCAAGGAAATTTAAGAGATAAGATTTTAGAAGAAGCCCATAAATCGAGGTATACGGTGCATCCTGGTAACAACAAGATATACCAAGATTTAAATAACAACTTCTGGTGGATAGGAATGAAAAAAGACATAGCTAGATACGTTTCTAAGTGTCTAACTTGTTCGCAAGTTAAGGCATAACACCAGAAACCTTCAGGTTTACTTCAACAATTAGAAAATCCTGTATGAAAATGGGAATTAATAACAATGGATTTTGTTACCAAGCTACCCAAGACCAGGAAAGGTAATGATGCAATTTGGGTAATTGTAGACCAATTAACCAAATCAGCTTATTTCCTGCCAATGAAGGAGACCTTTAGCATGGAGAGATTGGCTAAGTTATACGTAGACGAGGTAGTATCCTTACATGGACTTCCACTCTCCATTGTGTCAGATAGAGATAGTCGTTTCACTTCACACTTCTGGACAAGTTTCCAAGAAGCAATGGGGACCCGATTAAATTTAAGTACTGCATACCATCCCCAAACAGATGGACAAAGTGAAAAGACGATTCAAACCCAAGAAGACATGCTCAGGGCATGTGTAATCGACTTCGGTGGAAATTGGGACGATCACCTACCCTTAATAGAATTCTCTTATAACAATAGTTACCACACCAGCATCAATGCTGCCCTATTCGAAGCACTGTATGGATGAAAGTGCCGAACTCCAGTATGCTGGGCAGAAATAGGAGAAAGTCAATTATCAGGTCCCGAGATTATACAGGAAACCACCGGCAAGATAACTCAAATCAAGGAAAGACTAAAAACGGATCGAGATCGCCAGAAGAGTTATGTAGACAATCGACGCAAGCCGTTAGAATTCCAAGTTGGAGACAAGGTACTCTTGAAAGTTTCTCCTTGGAAAGGAGTAGTTCGGTTTGGTAAGAAGGGAAAGCTAAGTCCAAGGTACATAGGACCATTCACCATTACTCGACGAATCGGACCAATTTCCTATCAATTACAACTACCAGAAGAATTAGCCGGGGTACATGATGTATTTAATATATCCAATCTTAAGAAGTGTTTATCTGATGAAACACTGGTAGTACCTCTTCAAGATATAGAGGTAAATGAAAAGTTGAAATTCATCGAAAAACCTCTCCAAATCGAAGAAAAAAAGGTCAAACACCTCAAGCATAAACGATTGAAATTGGTCAAAGTAAAATGGGATTCGAAAAGAGGACCGGAGTATACCTGGGAACTGGAATCAGAGATGAAGCGGAAGTACCCTTACTTGTTCCAGTAAATCTCGAGGACGAGATTTTAAACAAGGTGGGGAGGGTGTAACAACTCTTGCCAAAACTATTAATTCTTGTTTTAATAGTGCCCATTAGGAAACCCTAATTGAGACCCCTAGGTGGTATGGCACTGTAAATGCACTTTGGGTGATAAGTGCAGGCTCTCAAACTCAAGGGTCTTTTATGTAATTAGTTGAAACTATTAGTTTGGTCAGGGTTTTCTTGGTCAGAGTTTGGTAGTTCCCTTGGTCCGAATTTTGGTATAGTCAGTGTTTTGTTTTGTATTGTATTGGGCTTTGGGCCCATGTCCTGACTTTAGTAGTCAGGACTTTCCTTTGTATATATACTCTCAGTGAAATGATATACGCGACGATTCTTTTGTGGAAATCTGTGCCCTAATCATTGTGTGTGTGTTTTGTCTGGCGGCTACTGTGTGTGTGACATCACTCATCTCCTACATCAAGAATACTCTGTGTATTCTTGATTTATCTCACAAATCTTGCATTCTAGTTCTTCATCCTACAGTGGTTGATCATCAGGTGGATTCCGCACACCTGTTGGTTGTCTTTGTTGAGTGAGATCCTGGATTCGGTGACCTTACAAGTGGTATCAGAGCATGGTTACCGATTCGGAATGGTCTAACCGCCTTCCGAATCACCATTGCTCTTGATTTGATGTTTGTTTCCGCCAAACATCTTGAAGACGTGAAGATTTTGGTCCAGATATGAAGAAATCAAGCTATGTTGGAAAGAACTGCTGGGTTTTTGGTAGATCTAGGGTTTTGATCTGAAAAAGGCTTTGTCTGGATTTTTGTAAGTGTTATACCTGTCCGAGTTTTTTCCTTCAGTGTTTTCCTTCAGAGTTTTCCTTCAGGGTTTTTCCATTTAGTGTTTTTGCTTCAAGATTATTAATGAACTAGTGTGAAGTCACACTTGTAAGATATCTGAAGCAATTTCCTTTTTGAGAGGTCAGGCCTTTGTGGTCAGGGCTTTGAAGGTCAGAGTTTTGATTCAGAGTTTTGATTTTAAATCTCACTTTTGAGTCCGATTTTTCAGTCCGAGCTTTTGATTCAGAGCTTCTGATTCAGAGTTTTTGATTCAGAGATTTTGATTCAGAGTTTTTGATTCAGAGTTTTGATTTTAAATCTCACTTTTGAGTCCGAGCTTTTGATTCAGAGTTTTGATTCAGAGTATTAATGAACTAGTCCGAGCTTTTGATTCAGAGTTTTGATTTTAAATCTCACTTTTGAGTCCGATTTTTCAGTTCCGAGTATTTAAGCTCCGAGTTTTTCATAAGGTTTAACAATTCCGAGTTTCAGCTCTGTTTCCAGTTTTAAATTGTTTCAAGTTTTAACACTAAAACCGAGTTTTGTTCAGAACTTTAAATTCTGTGTTTGTGTATCAGCTCCGAGTTTTAAAGTTGTCCGAGTTATAAAACAATTTCTGCAGGTCCGAGTTTTAAGAAAGATTGTTCTGAGAGTTTAACATTCCGAGTTTTCCGAGCTTTCAAACTGGTTCTAGTTATTCCGAGTTTTCCAAGTTTTACAGATGTTCCGAGTGTTACAGCTGTTCCGAGTTTTACAGATGTTCTGAGTCTATATTGTTTGAAGTTGCGAGTCTTCAGGTGGTTCAATTCCGAGTTTTTAACAACCTATGTGTTTTTGTTCCGAGTCTTATTGAAACTGTTTGGTCAACTCCTGTTCCAGTTCTAATATGGATTTGTTCCGAGTTTTAAAGAAAGTTCAAGGTTCTAGTTGAAACAGATTTCTCTGTTTCCGAGTTTTACACTAAGCACTTCATTCCGAGTTTTGTTGTTAAAGAAACAGTTTTAAAGAAACAGTTCCAAGCTTTGAATGTTTTGAATTTGATTCAGTTCCGAGTTCAATATTGATTCAGTTGCGAGTTCAATATTGATTCACTTAACTAGTTCCGAGTTTCTAGTCTTGGAAGCCTTGTGTTTAAATTCCAAGTTGTTAAGTTTTAAGATTCCGAGTTTTACTTCCAATTCCGAGTTTTAACAAGTTTCGTTTTTAAAATTCCGTGTTTTAAAGACGGTTGAAACTGTTGGAACTATTGGATTTGTTCCGATTTCGAGTTTTTCATAAACAGTCCCAAGTTGTATAGCTCCGAATTTCAATCTGTTAAACAATTCTGAGTTTTTAACAACTTTCGGTAGTTCGATTGTTCCGAGATTAGTCTTTCGGATAGCAGCCCCCGGTTTTCTTCAGAGTTTCCTTTAATTCTTTGCTTGTTTCGAATTCCTTTGTACTCTAAGTACTACTCAATGATTTGATCCGAGGTTTCAAATTGGTGACTGGTCAGATTCTTGAAATAGGGGTTCTTACATTGAGGGTCAAGCCTTTATCGTATGCCGGTTAGAGTAGATAATTGAGTTTTGTCAAGTTTGTTCGAGGTTTAATCAAGTGTTGACGTGATGAAGCAAATTGTTCGTTTGGCAACTAGTTGAAGGTCAAGCCTTTATCGTATGCCGATTAGAGTAGATAATATTAGTCTTCTTGGTCCCTCTTCCAAGTTGGTGACTGATCAGATTCTTGAAATAGGGGTTCTTACATTGAGGGGGAGATTGGAGACGAAAGTCATCGGGTAATTGGTGGATTTGTGAAGATACGAGATTGGATCGTGAAGATTCGAGATGAAATGATTTTAGACACTCAGTTGTAGACTTTGATCAAGATGGTGGATGTACTTTTACAAAGTTCAGTTTGTTATTAACTTATCGAACTGAGCTTCATGTTTTTGGGAATTTGAAGTGTTTGATGTTAGGCATTGGAAATCCGACGTTTCGTTCTTCTACTGGTTAAGTTTGAAGATTAATGTATCGAGCGATATTCCTACATGTGGTTGTAGGTTGGTTCGCGTTAACTTGATTCGGGAGTAGTTTGAGGGGGAGGATCTACAGTGTTTGATGTTGGATTCTTCGGGTTTCTCAAAGCGGCCTTAAGTGATCGTCAGCAAGTCTTTTATTAGAAGGGTTGAAGATCGCTGTGCTCTGCCAAAAAGATCAAGTCTCAGCCAAAGTTGAAAGCAGCCATGATATCATCAGTCAAGGGGGAGTCTGTAAGTGCAGTATCCGGTGATTGAAGATTATCGATGCCACACAGAACTGATGCAACAGTTAAGGGGGAGACTGTAAGTGCAGTTCCTGCCGGGTAACTGTCGCTTATTAGTTCTGGTCAACCAAAGCAGAAGTCCAAGTTAAAGTCAACGATAATGAAGAATTCAAGACCACATGAAGACCATGCACTGATCAAGGGGGAGTTTGTTAATGCACTTTGGGTGATAAGTGCATGCCTTCCAATTTGTAGGGTCTTTATTGGTCAAGTCTTGAAACTTAGTCCAAGGTTTAACCTTGGACATTTTGTCCAAGTTTATGTCTAGGACTTTTGTCAGGGGTTTATGTTAGGGACAAGAGTCAGGGTTTTTGTGTGGATTGTTTTGTCCGAGTTTAGTCCCTAGTCTATATATATGTGTTGTATAGGATTAGGGCAAGGATCAATTAATCGATCCAAGAAGAAGCTTTGTGCACCTCTCCAACTTCTTGTTCCTCCTGGTGTGCACATCCTAGAGAGAGAGACTATGTGTTAGTGAGAGAAAGCTAGGGTTTAGATCTTTGTGATCTAAACCAGCTTGTAGATGATGTATACTCCTTTGGTCAAAGTAAAATGGGATTCGAAAAGAGGACCGGAGTATACCTGGGAACTGGAATCAGAGATGAAGCGGAAGTACCCTTACTTGTTCCAGTAAATCTCGAGGACGAGATTTTAAACAAGGTGGGGAGGGTGTAACAACTCTTGCCAAAACTATTAATTCTTGTTTTAATAGTGCACATTAGGAAACCCTAATTGAGACCACTAGGTGGTATGGCACGACCCGTAATTTTTAAAACGATCAAAACTAGGATCAGGGCCCCCTAAAACTCAAGGCGGTATCCCCTAATCATAATTATCCTTCTAAAACGGCTTCAAAACACGTAGTTATCGAAATTGTTGACTCGCTTAGACTATACAGGACACGAGGCTACCCTATCCTAAAAGGGTAGCCGTCGCGCCATTCGCAGGGACCAGGAGGGCCTGGCGCGCCACGCGAGGGGGACCAAATTTCAGTATATAATGCAGGGGTTTGGCACTTGCATGGCGGTTCTGTTTCGACGTAAAACTTTGTTTCGTGCGTTAAGTTGTGCTCTGTTCTTTCCAAATTCACTTAAATCCCGAATCTCTGCTACGATTACTGGGTAATAACTCGATCACTGCTACGATACAATGTCCGATAGATTAAAACCGATTCGAAGAATGTTTAAGTGTTGCCTGAATACGGGCTATCCTTTGTCATTCGTTGTGAGGGTTTCGATCTCGTGAGTTATCATAAATGTTGTATTAAGTTACTGACCTAGTTTCGCTTGCATTGTTATTTTAACTAGGTTACCATGCTTAATCCGTAGGCAAAACATCTGTCCAACTAAACTTGCAATGTGAGTCATTCTCTTTTATCAGATTGTTTCCAAACCCTATTTATTTTCAAAGTTATAATTACAGGGATTAAGTCTTTGTAGTCTTCAATTACAGCCGGTATGTGGGGTTTTGTATACATTACTTGATAACCGTCACCATTGGACAACGGGTTAGCCAATGGGTGATATGACCATAGTCACAGATACGGTCGAGTGACAAATACCGTTGGGTAATTGGTTGATATAAACATTGTAATCGCCCTTAATACTGTAATCTATAACAATGTGTCGTTTTGTACAAATTGAATGACTCGCCAGTATTTCCCCACTGATAAAATTTTTCTTAAACATGTTTCAGGTGATTTACTGTGAACAAGGAAAAGTACCGTGTAGCACTACCAGCTTGGATAAAGTGGCTCAGTAAATAAATAAACATGTTTTTGTAATCAGGGGATTTCCCAGTGAAATTCCTTTATTGTAAATTACGGGGTTTGTCCCAAAAGTTGAAATGAAATAAATGGGTAATTTCAGTTTAAACGATCCTGTTAAAATTTCCGCTGCCAAATTAAACACCAATACCACGGGTTTTCTGTCCCGCGGCATCCGAACCGGGAAACTGGGTCGGGGGCCGTGACAACGCCCATCTAAATCACGATGATGGCACTCACTTGAAGGAAGATCTACACAAAACCACTTTCTACGTGGCATCTCCCCAGCCGTCGATCAAGCTCACAATCCATGTGCATGGATGTGAAGTTAACTATTAACGGAAAGTAGAATAACCGCTAATGGAAAAGTGCTTTCCGTTACTTTCTCCATTACACCAGTTTCCCGCCAAAATCCGGTTATAAATAAAGCACTGCAGGTATGATCTCACAGGCTACTTCGCTTACTCTTACTCTTACTACTTTATCTTCTTCCTCGAGATAACTGTACTTAATCTAACGCCAGATGGTGGTCACGGAGAGAACCCCCATTCTCCCCGTGGCGAGTCTAACAGCTTTCTGTTTTGCAATGATCACCGGAGAAGGAAGCTAGTTAACCACCGAATCGACGAGAGGATTAATTCTTTTATGTAGAGACAAAACCCCCGATCTAATTGACTCCGGTCTAATTAGTTCACTGTTTCTTCAGTTACTTATTTCCTCAACCAATCAATTCCCAAATGTTGTATTTTTATTTATTAGAAACCCAATATTCTCAGAACTAAGTATATACTTGGGTGAGGAAGAAATAACTCCGAGTTATATATAGCATTTAAGGGTGCTAGTTTCGAAATTGGTCGACTTATATGATTACCAAACCTATTTTCAGCATACTTTATGTAACATTTTTTCATGCATGAGTGAATGATAACTCGTTTCAAGTTGGTGCATGACGAGATTGCAATCTATTGCGTATCACATAAAATGGAAGCTAAAAAAAGGCTAGATATGTTTTAACTAGTGTTTACGTATAATTAAAATGCAAAAAATTTATTATCACATCATAAGTTCTATCAAACAATACAAATAAGACTATATTTATAAACTATTATGATAACCTTCGGTTACGTCAAATAAGCCAACATATATATCACTAGAGACTTAAATAAAACATAAACATCATCGTCATACTCGGTAAATCAAAGCAATAGCAAAGCTAAGGTAGGGTCTGGGGGGATGTGGACAGCCTTACCTCTACTGCGTAGGAATAGAGAGGCTGCTTCCAGTGAGACCCCCGGCTCGATAGTAGTTTTGCATCAAGCCTTGGACATAAGACACATAACACTTAGCAATCGAGACAAAGACCGATTACTCGATTAGTGCATGTACCCTTTTGTATTTCAGCTATCAACGCCACCACATGATGCATGATTAACCATCCTTAGCTTTTAACGTTATTTTCACGAAATTAGTAAAATAACGTTAAAATTAGTGCACTTTCACTTTTGCCCCCGATGGCCCACACATATATACATTATATGCGCATACCGCAAGCATGGCGTAAAATAAAACATAAACGAAATTAATATTTCGGTCAAATTAACTAATAGCTTAAACTTAACTACTATTAAAAGTATAAAATAAAAAGTAATTTACCAGAAGACATAACAAGGACTGTGAAGTGTATCGGGTACATAAGCCGGTTGAGACAAGGCTTGAAATGTATAAAAAAAGTGCCAGTTATTACATTTATATAGTAGATATGGAGGAGATTCTTAACATTTGAATTTTTTTAGTAAAGTTGGAGTTAGTGGATTTGTATGTTAGGGTAACTTTGGTGATAGATGGTTGTGGATTAAGAAAAACTAGTTAAAACTTGATTAGCGGGCAAGAACTAAAGATGGATAATTGATGATTTAGTAATGAAGTTAGATCACTTGTTGGATTTTTGTAACCCCATTTATTACCCAGCGTGATTATTTTTAAGGAGGGTGAGTATGAGTTGGTTTGGTTTGGTTTGATTGTTGTTATTTGAAGACCATAATTTATTGGCTATATTGGTTATCAAACGATGATTTAACTTTTTGTTAGACCTAACAATTTAACGAAAAATTTAAAATTATTTTCATTTTTCATTCGGTTATTTTGTTTTTCGATTAAATTGACTTTCTATTTACATATACATAGGTGAAAGAATGTTGAGAACCCAATGCTTAACATAGAAGAATTTGGAATTTGATTAGGGTAAAATTGTTTTAGGTATTCTTTAACAGAATGACGTTGCTATGATTTCGTATAGAAAACTAGATGTCTAAAACCGTCATATTCGGTTACCTTTTAGTATAATTTTTAATATTGGTTAAAGATTCGTGGAGTATATTTACAACAACTGATGACGTGGTTGGGGTTGTGTTAAGAGTATGCGTGTTGGACCTCAATAAAATAACGCTCGCGCGATGCAACAGAGAACATCGGTAATCACGTAACATGTAAATTTTTAAAATAAAAATCTATAGCAATATCATACTCAAATAAAAGGGATTAAAATGCTCCTTTCTACAGTGTAATTTTGTTTAAAATATATTAACCTATGAAAAGGTATCATCGTTTAAAAATCATGGGGGTAGAAGAATATGTTTAAGCTAAGTAAAATGATACCACATGTCGATGTTCAATTCATGTGTATAATGAGCTTGTTCATGTAAGTGTATTGTGTGTTACATGTATGTGAGAGTTAGGGGATACATTTATCAATATAGGTACCAATCGTGGCGGGTTGGCATATTAAAATATTAAAGGTTAAAACGATCGATGGATGACCCAAAAAACCCACATATAAGATAGGGCCATAGGGGGATCAGTTGAAGCCCAATATGCCCAAGATGTATTAGGTTAATGGATAGCCATTAACTTAAATCCAAGTGCATTATATATTTCAAACCATGAAAGAATCTTGTCCTCTAGCTGTGTTAGGCTTTTTGGATTAACAATTTCAAAATGATTATTATGAATTAGTAAGTCAAAATCAAAATCGTTATATTAATTAAAGTTAAAGATAGTGACGCAACCTTAGACTAATGGGTATGGGGGTCGGCTAGCCCCGGCTAGCTCCGGCGCCGAGCCCCCACACCGCCCCCCTTAGCCTCGGCCCGGCCCAAACGACTCACCCACGCCGAATGAGACGAAGCAACCTTTCACGATTTTCAATATATTACCGTTGAATTCAACGGTTATTTTTCAAACAAAAAAAAAATTCAATTTTTCTATAAAACACTCCCATTTTCACCATTTTTCCCCACTTTCAACCAACAACCCTCTTATTTTTATACCATTTTCTCTCCACTTTTATAAAAAAAAATTACCTTTTCATCCACAATGCCATCTAACTCTTGGTGGTCCTCGTCTTCGGATGAGGAAGAGGAGATGTTTATCGCCAACGTTGTGCTACGGGCGGCGGAGATTCTTATCGAGGAGGAAGAGGAAGACGAAGAGGAAGACGAAGAGGAAGACGAAGAGGAAGAAAGCGTTATTACCACACGAATACGGGTTAACAGAGACCGCCAAGGTTTATCATTAATAAATTTTATTATCCTTATTTCCTCGTATTTATATATTTTTTACGACAGGAGCGCACGAGAAATTGGTGAACGATTATTTTTCGGATGCACCCCTTTACAATGCCGAGATATTCAGACGCAGATTCCGAATGAGTCGTCGGTTATTCAGACGGATTGCTGATGATTTGGCGGGGCTAGACCCGTTTTTCACGCAACGACCCGATGCTCGCGGTTATGAAGGGTTCACCACGTTACAAAAGTGTACTGCGGCCATTCGCCAACTGGCGTACGGGACAGTGGCCGACGCTTTGGACGAATACTTACAAATGTCGGCAAGAACTACGCGGGAATGTTTGTATCGGTTTTGCCGTAATGTGGTGAAACTATATAGCAAAAAATATTTGCGTAAACCAAACGTGTATGATGTTCAGCAGTTGTACCAAGCTCATGAAGCACGGCACGGGTTTCCGGGAATGCTCGGTAGTATTGATTGTATGCATTGGGCGTGGCATAGATGCCCGACTGCGTGGCGCGGCCAATATACTCGCGGTGATCACGGCTATCCAACCGTGATACTTGAAGCTGTGGCATCACAAGATTTGTGGATCTGGCATTCTTTCTTTGGTCTCCCTGGTTCACTCAACGACCTCAATGTGTTATACCAATCGGCGATCTTTACCGATGTCGTTAATGGAACCGGTCCGGACACCCGTTTTACAGTTTCTGGGGTTGAGTATAGACGTGGGTATTATCTTGGTGACGGGATATATCCGTCTTGGTCTACAATTGTGAAGACTATTCCACATCCCGATGACGAAAAAAGAAAAAAAATTGCCAAGCGTCAAGAAGCTGCAAGAAAAGACATCGAACGTGCTTTTGGTGTCTTACGAAAAAAATGGGCCATCCTTGAACAACCGGCACGTGCGTTCACACCGAAGAGGTTGCGCCTGTGTATGTACGCTTGCATTTTGCTCCATAACATGATTATTGAAGACGAAGGTCGGGCAATTTGTGAGTATGATGAGAATGCATCTATCGGGAATACTGTCCCGGTAGATCCGCCACAACAGGATTTAAACTCGTTCTCGCTAACCAACGACTTCACGCATGCAAACCTTCAACAGGATTTGGTAGAACATATTTGGAACAACTTTAACGTAGCGGACGGTGACGAGGACGAAGACGAGGACGAAGACGAGTAGTTTTTTTTAGGAAATCTAATTTTTTATTTTTATTTTTCGGTAATATTTTTTTTTTTAGGAAATGTACTTTTTTTTATGTTATGAAATGAAATTATTTATGTTGTTTTATGTTGTATTTTTTTATTTTTATAAAGTTTTTATTAAGTTAATAAATTAAAACTTATAAAATTATAAAATAATGAGGTAGGGCCCCATCCCCCACGAGCCTCCATCCCCCTCAAATATGATGGAGGCTCATCCCCCATGAGCCGCCTATGTGGCGCCTACGTGGAGGCTCAACCCATTCAAGCCCATCCTAACCATACCCATTAGTCTTATGTTTGTTTCACTAAGTAGTTTTCTTATAAATGTGTACTTATCAAATACATTGACTCAATATATGAAAACCAATGTATGTAAATCATCACTACTTGCTGAAGTTTCAAGGATGAAACTGAAAGAAAATATCCATTGATAACATTTCATTCTTTTATCTCATCTAAAAATTGGATTATTTTCATGATAATCTTGAAAACTAAAGGCAAATAAATAATAATAACCCATTACTAAATTAAATTAGACTTGGGATAACCTTTAAAAAAGAATATTAATTTATGACGATTGTTTCCTTAAATTCTCAACATCATCCAGACTATTGCAACTGTTCTCTTCATGCTCATCATAAGAACCGCCATCATCTGTTATCCCACTTGAACCCGAAGATGATGAAACCGATGCCGAATTCAAATCAATTCTTCTCTTACTAGCAGACATGAAATCGTAGAAAAGTAGTTTTGATTTTACCGATTTACAATCGCTTATTATCCCAATTGTCTCTTCATTGTACTTGCTAACTTTACTTCCTCTTTTCTTCAAGAAAATTTTGCAAATAACCCAATTTTCCATACCCTAATACAACAAAAAAATGTTAGCTAAATGTGTTTGTGTATTCGAATCAAAATTGTATCAATCCGAAAGAAACCTGAGTCGGGTTCTTGGGTTGAGGGGTTGCAAGTCTGTACTCGTGCATGATCCAATGAGTTCGTGACCCATGTGGGGGTTTTCCTTTGTAAAATACGAGTGTTTTCTTCATGCCCACAACTTGATTGTTGTCTGAAGTAACAATTTTTTTATCTAATCCGGTTGCTTTCCAATATCCGGATAAAGTAGCCCGATTCGATCGGTTCCCATTCGGGTATTTGACTTCTCTTTTGTGCTGAAAAAATACCTTTCTTGCTCGCAGTCACCTAAATTGAGTATACAACACAAAAAAGGCTTAATAATCGAACAACTTCTATGATTCCAGGTAGGGCTGCAAACGAACCAAACGTTTGGCGAACAGTTCGTGAACCGTTCGGCGGGAAGTTTGTTTGTGTTCGTTCGTGAACAGTTCGTGTTCACGAACAAGAAATTTCGTTCGTTTAGTTAAATGAACAAACATCAACAGGGGTCGTGTTCGTTCGTTTATGTTCGTGAATGTTCAGTAACGTGTTCGTTTGTGTTCGATAGTTCATTAGTGTTTTTAGTTTTAATATTTTACTTCAAAATTCTGGCAAATTAAATATTTGATAAGTGTCAGGGTATTATATATTTTGTTCATGAACGATTGTTTGTGTTCGTTTGTTTCCATTTGTGTTCATCAACATTAGTTTGTGCTCATTTGTGTTCGTCAACATTCGTTTTTGTTCGTTGCCTAAAATTAACAAACAAACACGAACAAGTTAATTTCCTTAACAAACGAACAGGAACATAAAATCTCGTTCGATAAGTGTTCGTGAACGGTTCGCGAACACATATATTTCTTAAAAAACGAACACGAACAAAGTCTTGTTTGTGTTCGTTCGGTTCGTTTGCAGCCCTAATTCAAGGTGTAAACGAGTCTAGCGTGAGCTAATTTAGGCTTAAGCTCGACTAATTTAATTTACTTGAGCTCGAGCTCGACTCACGAGTAGTTATTTTAGCTTAAGCTCAGCAACAACTTAGCTCGTTTATTATTTATTAATTAGTTTGTAGTATATATTTATACCTATTTTGTATATATTTTACTAATAAATTTTATATATAATGTTATTAAGTTACTTTTAGCATAAATATAAAAGCAACAATGTTATTTTCTCCTCTAGCCCTGACGTTTGTTGTTTTTTACAAAGTTAGCGAAATGGACTAAAATGACAAAAAAAAATATATATATATATTTGGGCCAAAACTCAAGGACTAAAATGACAATTTACTCTATATTTAACTAATAATTTTTATATATAACATAATTATATAGTATAGAGATGTTCAGTTATTTTTATCATAAATTTATAAGCAACAGTGTTATTATAAAATTATATAAATATCAGACTCATTGAAGCTCGAAAGCGAGCTCGATAAATGAAGCTCGGACTCTGTTAGCTTACTCAAAAAACTTATTTTTAGGCCCGAGTTCGTTTAAATTCGGCCATATTCAAGCGTTAAGCAAAAGAATCTCTAGTAGCTAACAAACGGCTTGACCAGTATAGCTAGCCACTGGTCATGTGTATAAACAGAGTATAGCTAGATAATAATGGGAAGTAAATACATAACCAAATAATAATCATGAAAGCAAAATAAACAAAAATAATAACACAATCATATTCACATATATCTAAAACACAATCAAACCTCTATATGTATACATAAATCACTCACAACGTACAAATGTGAACAACAAAAACGTTACCTGGTAACTCCCAAGGATCAGACTTGCAAACATCAACTTGAGGAATAATAGAAGCAGGCAAAGGAAAAGATTGTACTTTGCGCTTCAAATATTGTACAACCAATTGCTCATCTGTTGGATGAGATATAAAACCAGGAGGCAGTCTTAACACACCATCTTTTAAAAAATTAAGTTTTTCCATATCCCAATATAACTTTTCCAACAACAATATCTTTGAATTGAAACACAAATATGGGAAATGTTTAAGAATCCATTTTGAAGAAGTTAAGGATTGTGTTTGGATGATGAAGAAGAAGAAGGAGAAGATGTGTGTGTGGATGGATGTAAGGAGGAAAGTGAGGGGTCTTTATAGTAAGGGTAAATTACATTTTTCGTCCTTTATGTTTGTATCAGATTGCAAAGGTTGACCTTTAAATTCAATAATTACAGTCACGGTCTTTATTTGGAAAACCCATTACACCCTAGGTCCTTTAGTACAAACCAGGTTAAAATTTTCAGTTAAGTATAACATATGAGTTGCACATAAGGGTATCTTAGTAATTTTACTTCTATATATAAAATATCTTTTTGTTCAATCATATTCAGAGCCTCACACAAGCAAACCTGTAGAAAAAGGCCGGCCACCACCACCCTTGTGGCGGAGCTACGGCGGCACGCCACCCCACAATGCCGTCGGTGTCAAGTCTCTTATCACATCTCTCTTCTCTTTCTCTCTCGGGAAACCACCACCCCACCTCAACCTCCGTAACAACAAACACAACCGTCACCGGCAAGAACAACCATCACCGGCAAGAAACATCATCTTCGACAACCACCACCACCCGCTCCAACAGCCACCACCACCCCCAACGAAAATCACAACCTTCTCGATGTAACAGATCTGAGATATACTTACCCAGATCTGAAGAGAGGCCATCAAATTAAATGATCTTGAGGCTTGAACTGGAGTATTGCAGGGTTGAGTTGCTGGAGTGTGACCAAGATACAATTTATTGACCAAGATTTGAGTGTGACCAAGATTTGGGATATACATATAGTATAGTACAGTGATCGTAAATTGTGAAAAAAAAAACAAAATAGTAGAATCGAAAGGGATGATGACGAAGAGAAAAAGAAATGGAGATTTGTGTTTGGGCTATTTTATATTCTTCAATTAATTGTTTTATTTTTTTAATTCTGTTTTTGTTTATTTGCTTAAATATATTTTAGATATATTAGTAAAATTACTAACATACCCTCATGTGCAACCCATATGTTATACTTAACTAAAAATTTTAACCTGGTTTGTGCTAAAGGACCTAGGGTGTAATGGGTTTTCCAAATAAAGAACCGTGACTGTAATTATTGAAGTTAAAGGTCAACCATTGCAATCTGATACAAACATAAAGGACGAAAAGTGTAATTTACCCTTATGGTAATTGGAGAATAAGGTGACCAAAAAGTGTGTGTGTGTGTTTGCGTAAACAAGACTCAACCTTCTTCTCCCCTTTGACGGAATATTATTATTGTTTTAAAAAACATTATTTTATTATTATAAAATGTGCAAGTGATTAAGCCATGTATTATTTTGTTTACCAACTGCAATTTTTAGTTGGTATAGTTTTAAGTGTAAGTAAATGCCATAATTCTATGTTTTTATCGTGTTATTGTAACATCCTCATCGCAACCATAATATTGTATATGTTGCCCAACTAGTTCGCAATTTTTGTTGGTGATGAGTGACGACCCTATGAAATCTTCCTGATAGGTCACATGTCCTTGTAGTATTGTTACACCTACATGCTTAACTGTGGAAGTTTGATGGGATGTATGTAGCCCAAACGTGTCGATCGTCATGTTGTGTAAGTTGGTGCAGTTTATTTAACGCACCATCATTGGTTTTATGGTCACCGTGAGACTGATCTAATGTGTTACCCCCCCCCCCCCCCCGCACCCACCCACCCACCCACTCACACACACATCCTAAGGCACACCCGTCGTTGATGAGGTTTCCCACTATCACAAACGACATGCAATTATCCATATTGCAATATCTCCAACGCAAATATCCACTTTGCTCATTGGCTTAGGTTTTGTTCTTGGTGACATCATCACGGGGAGTTTTAGGAGGTTGCTTATTCCCATAGTACTCTCAAACCAGCATGCTTAACTGCATGATTCTGATAGAATATGTTGCGTATGTGATCCTAAACACATCATTTATGCTAAGACAATCTAATCTATTTAACCAACATCTCCTATCCACTACTACTTCGAAGTTCGCTTAAGTTGTCTACATAACACCCTTATAAATCCAACTTGGAATACATAAGGTATCAAACATGAAACCAGGACTCTCGTAGGAGTTAAATTCAAGCTCAGGTTTTGTAAACCACTGTACGAAAACAATAGTGACAATCATATATGACGTCAGCACACGTTTTCCATCAAATTCAATCCAAAAAAGAAGTGAAAAGGAAATATTATTTTGCAATTCACATTTCGCCACTTCAATATTAATGCCCACTAAACGTTATTTTTTTTTTTAATTCAAAGCAAAACTCATCTCCCATTTTACAAATTTATTCATAAGAAACACTATAAAAAAGACATTTATATATGAATTAAAAAAAACACAAAAAGTTTGAGGTAGTTGGATGGGTGATGATTACCATGAATGGAAAAATCGTAACATCGTTTCTCTTTAAGATACAATTCACGTAATCAGCCCATGGCTTTATAGCCTAGTAGCATCTTAGGGGTAGGATAAGACTTTGTGACCAATTGGTCCTGGGTTCGATTCTCACAAGAGGGGTTTTCCCATATTTATTGGGTTTCCTCCTCAATTAGTGTATAGGCATTATGCCTAGTGGAGATGGATATGATCGGGTGGTTCTGCTGGTGGCACAATGATATTCCAGTGGTCCGTCAGTGATCCAAATTTGCCGTTAAAAAAAAACAATTCACGTCATCAAATCTTTAGTTGAGTTGGGATTGAGATTGCACCCTTTCAACCTTAACACTCTGTTCCCGAGTTAAGTTAAGGAGAGAAAAGAAATGATTCTCTCCTTTTCTTTTCTTTCCAAATTGGAAATATTAATTTTAGGCAAAAAAAAACTCTCATTTTCTCTTCTTTTCTCTCCTTTAATGAAACTCTGGAACACAACTAAAAATTATTTTCTTTTAAATCTTTCTTTTCTCTCATTTAATGAAACTCGGGAACTAAGCGTAAGTTTGTTATGAGCTATGACTTTCTTTCCTACCCGGAAAATAACTTTGACAAATTCTAAATCCTTCTTGAAATTAATATAAGAGTAAATTACAAGTTTTGTCCTTTATGTTTGTCCCAAATTTCAAGCGTTGTCCTTTACCTTTAAAATTGATGAGTTTTGTCCTTAACGTTTCAAAATCCTGCACGTTATGTCCTTTAGAGCAAACCCAGTTAGAATTTTCAGTTAAGTTATGTCATGTGCATTGCGCACGAGGGTAGAACAATCATTTCCCCTCCCACTTGTGTTTCCCCTTTTTAAAACCCTAATAACACCCTCTGTTCGTCTTCAACCCCAATTCATCTTCATACCATTCATCTTCATCAACTCATCATCATCATCTTCTTCACCACTGGAGAACAATTTCTCTCTCACACCTCAACTGAATGTATCATGCCTCGTCCGTACAGATTCCTCTCAACCGTCACAACAAACTCATCATCAAAAACCCTTGCAGAATCGCCTGAAGAAGTCACCGCCTAGTCCGATTAATCGTCGTTCAAGAAGGCTTTGGAAGAACCCAATAAGGTTTTTGACGGTTATCAGTTGCAGTGCAGAAAAGCCATAGACAATCAACGTGTAAACAAAACTACCGAAAATACCCCTTCTACTGCTACTTCTGATAGTGCGATAGGGAATGTGGGCTACGGTTATGGCGGGCTTTATGCTCCTCAGCTTATGAACCCAGGTGGAATCATGGTTGCGACAAATCCGATGCTGGTCTCTACTTTGAATCAGAACGGTATATCTCCAACACCCTAGCCGTTTGGGTTCAGTGGTGGTTACGGAATCAACACTGTGGGCCCAAACATGATAGCAAGTTATGGTTCTCAGCTTGGGTTATCGGGTCTGGGGGGATACCAGAATCCTTCATATCTTGGCCGGTAGTTACTTGTGAACTTCTTTCTAGTTATTGTTATTTCTTTAATCTTGGGTTGGGATTGACATTTTGTTTTCATTAACACCCCATGGGGGAAAGGACATTTTTGTTATATTTTGTTGTTTATTTGTTTAAAAAGTTTCTATCTTCATAAAAGTTTATGGCATTTTTCTTGAACTAGTTATCTGAGCTGCTCTTTCACCTCACTAAACTAATATATGCAGAGTACGCGTAGCACTGTTTTTGTTTGATTTGTTTGTTGACTTGTTACCGGCCCCTAGGGCTCTGAGTGCAGGCCATATTATGTTTTGCTGAAAGTTCAAAAAGGAACATCGATATAGTCGATTAAAGGGGATTTAGTCAAATTCAAGAAAGCATCCTTCATGAAGTTTATTGATTCTGTGGAGTACTGCAGCAAATTATGATGATGATGAGTTGATGAAGATGAATGATATGAAGATGAATTGGGGTTAAAGATGAACAGAGGGTGTTATTAGGGTTTTAGAGCATTCTCATCCAATCCATCAAAACTTGTGAGGGTGAGTTTTTATATTGTAAAGGGTATAAAAAGTGGTTGTGAGTGGAGGAGAGAGAAAATGTTACCGTTCATCTGTATATTTTGGGGGACACTGTTCACCCAGTATAATTTTTTTAACATATATTGAAAGTGGTTGTGAGTGAAGGAATGAGAAAAATGTGATGATAATATTATTTAATTGAAAAGGAGAGAGAAAAAGTATTTGTTTTTAGTAGAAATATATTGATATAGGAGTTGTTTTTTAGTGGAATGTATGTATAATTTGATTGATTGGATGAGAATGCTCTTAAAGGGGGGAAACACAAGTGGGGGAGGGGAAATGACTGTTCTACCCTCGTGTGCAATGCACATGACATAACTTAACAGAAAATTCTAACTGGGTTTGCCCTAAAGGACATAACGTGCAGGATTTTGAAACGTTAAGGACAAAACTCATCAATTTTAAAGGTAAAGGACAACGCCTGAAATTTGGGACAAATATAAAAGACAAAACTTGTAATTTACTCTTAATATAATATCTATTTTATTAATAACATATTAGATTTAAATAACCTCAACTTTCATCAATTAGTCGATAGCGTTTTTAACTTTCGATTTGTTTCACAACACTCCCAACATTTAACTTATTTTCCTCTGAC
The DNA here is from genome assembly GCA_030545235.1 of Helianthus tuberosus. NCBI lineage: Eukaryota > Viridiplantae > Streptophyta > Magnoliopsida > Asterales > Asteraceae > Helianthus > Helianthus tuberosus. The sequence goes on from JARYGA010036927.1 coordinate 1,294,835, forward strand.
ACTCTCTAACTAACTGAACTCTAACACATTTAACTGACGTCAGATACCACGTCATAAAAATGTCACGTTAGCTGCCACGTCAGCTGTCATGTTATAAAAACGTCATGTTAGGCGCCACATCAGTTGCCACGTCATAAAAAAGCAAATATTATTTTGCAATTCACATTTCGCCACTTCAATATTAATGCCCACTAATGTCACGGCCCACGACCCGGTTTGACCCGTTTCATGAGCCGCGGGACAGAAATTCTGCGGTATGAGTTTAACAGCGGAAGTCTTTACCAGAATCTATTAAATACTGCAATTTATTCCCGATTATTTTATTTTCACAACGCGGGATAAAACCCGGTAATTTACAATATTGAGATTTCATGAAATCATCATTTAAACTTTTTACAAAACATGTTTCTTTATTTTAATACTGAGCCACTTTCGTAAGCCCGTAGTGCTTCACGGCACTTTTCCTGGATCATATGTGATCACCTGAAACATGTTTGAAAAAGGTTTTGTCAGCGGGAAATACTGAGTGAATTATTCTATTTTGCATAATGATGCATAATTATCAATTACAGCATAAGAGCGATTACAATGGCTTCTATCTTATCCTTATCTGGCCTTCTGTCACAATGGTGACAAGTCACAATGGTGACGATGGTCATACCACTATTTAGATCAATGAACCTAAATAGTGATGATTACCACTGTAGGTCAATGAACCCAACAGTGATAGTCCCGAGTAGGTCAATGAACCAAACTGGGAGAAAACTAGTAATTGTGCACAATACCCCACTAACCAGTAAATTTAAGATATCCACGACTTAGTCCCTGTAATTTATAACTGGAAAATATTTTGAGGTATTGTAAAACAGTTTATAAAAATAGAGTGCCTCATAAAAAGAAGAATAACTCACATTGCAGATTTAATTTGAGCAGAGTTTAGCCTACTGATTTAGCCTTTTCTCCTGATTTCAATAATAAGCACATAATTTGAATTTAGTAATCAATCCAGCATTTACGATAACTCACGAGATCTAATACTCCCAACGAACGACAAAGTGCTCACTTTATCTATCGAATTAACGACAATTCGTCAAATTAATGACGAACGATAAAGTAATATACTTAATCTATCGAATTAACGACGATTCGTCAAATTAATGACGAACGATTAAGTATAACCCTAATGTGGGCGGCACTTAAACATCAATTGGATATATTGATCGATCGGACAATGAATCGTAGCAGCGATTGAGCTAATACCCTGATTGCAGCTTCAATTTAGTGATTGTGGGTGTTAATTGAAATGAACAGAGCAGAACTCAGTCTACGAAACGAATTTGATCGTCGTTCAAGCGTCCAATTTCAAGTCCCAAAGTCGGCTATTTATACTAAAATTTTAACTCGTTTACGGACCGTAAACATAAAATCCTTTACGGTCCGTAAAGGGTCTATCAGGCTTATTTTGTTGCCACGTGTGGGTGTAGGCTAGCTGAGTCAACGATATTTAAAAATTCAGCTTCTTCAACACGTAAATATAGATAATTATTAACTAGGGTTTACCCCCTCTGAGTTTTAGGGGCCCTAATCCTGATTCTGAAATTTCTGAAAATCTTAGGGTTTACGCAGAATTACTTGGGTGTCTCAATTAGGGTTTCCTATTGGTCAAATTAAATTAATAATTATGACTTTTGATGAGAGTTGTTACATTCTCCCCAACTTAATAAAAATCTCGTCCTCGAGATTTACTGGAATAATTGAGAATACTTTCTCTTCCTTTTTGGGATTCCAGTTCCCAAATATATTAGGATCCTGTCTTTGAATCCTACTTTATTATTTGTTTATCTTTATATCTTGGAAAGGTACTACCGAATATTCATCGGATAGATATTTCGTGAAATTAAATATATGAAATATGTCATGTATTCCAACTAACCTTCCTGGTAGTTGTAAATTATAATTAACTATTCTAATACGTTGGATTACTGTAAATGGTCCTACTTACCATGGACTTAACTTTTCTTTTGTAATGAAGCTAACAACTCCTTTCCAAGGAGATATTTTCAATAGTATTTTGTCTCTAACTCGAACTCCAACGACTTTTATCTATTTATCTGTATAACTCTTCTGCCGATCTTTAGTCGTCTTTAGCCTTTCCTTTGTGATACTAACTATTATAATTGTAATCACTTAGGATTTTCATCTATCTATTTTGCCTCAGATTTAATTCTTTTTACCCAATTTCTAAATCTTACTTTCTTGTTATCCGTATAGATAGTATCCTTACTTCTATACCGATAATGTCTCCAAATTCGTATAGTTTTCTTTGTACTTTTTCAATTATCTTGATACATACGCAATTACCTTCTTGCGTTGTATTAACATACTTCCAACTCTTAGTTTTAAAGTATCCTTGTATACTTTAAAATCTTCTGTTTCTTCTGGTAAGACTAAGATTGGAGTATTTGGTTAATTTGTGCTTTAAGACCCTAAAACTTTTTCTTGTTTAGATCCTTATTCAAACTTAAAAGGCTTCACAGCTATTTTTTGGAATAATCCCTAAATCATCCGTCTAAAATATCCGACTAAACTTACAAAACTCCTAATTTCCATTGCGGATTGTGAAATCTTTCATTTGGTAATTTACTACTATCTTGGCAGAATTTATGTGAATACCTTCATGATTCACCTTATGACCTAGAAATTTCACTTTTGGTAACCCAAATTCTCACTTCGAGACTTTGGCGTAAATCTTTTCTTTTTCTTAACAAAGTTAAGAATGCCTGCTGGTTTTGATAATGTTCTTCCTGACTTTTTGGAATAAATAAGTATCTTTGTTTATAAAACAATTACAAATTTATCCAATTACAGTTTACATGTCCATGAATGCTGCAGGTGCATTTGTTAATCCGAAGGGCATGATTGTAAATTTGTAATGACCATACCTAATTTTGAAAACAGTCTTAAGTACATCTTCTCTGATACTTTTAATTGCTAATATCTGTAACGTATGTCGATCTTAGAAAACTATCTATTTTCCTGAAAATAGATCATTAATTCTAAGTAATGGGTATTGATTCTTAATTTATAACCTTATTCAATTTCCTATAATCAATACACATTCTTATCGAACCATACTTTTTCTTAACTACCAATACTGTGTAACCCGATAAGGTTCCATGGCTTATCGGTAAATTTCCTAGAATCAATAAATCCTAAATCCTATCTTTTATCTCTGGTGGTAATCCAGGTAAATCTTCTGGAATTACATCGGGTTATTCTGAAATTACAGAAATTTCCTTAATTTCTGTATCCTTAGTATTAATGATTACTGAAATCATATATATTATTCCTTGCTTTCGTTCATAATTAGCAATTTCCATTACTGATATGAACTTCATAGGTTTACATGGTTTATTTCCTGTAATCATAATTACTTCTCCGATGGTTGATTGAATTTCTAAGAAATTCTGATCATAGATAATGATCACAACATCGAATTCAACTAATTTAATAGATAATAGGATTGCAGAAAACTTATAACTTATTTCTATGTTCTGTATAACTTTATTTAACTGAATTCCCATCTGCCGTTTCTAATATAGAAATTCATCTAATGTTGGTTAATGGTAAGTTTAAAGTAAAGTATTTATAAAACTTTGGTGTACATCAAAGTCAAATAATACTGTGGTGTAGATGTTTGTAAGCTAAGACGTACCAGCTATCACATCTGGAATCATCTCGACTTCCTGAGTAGTCAGCTGAAAGGCTCTCGCATTACTTTTTGCTCCTTCTGTAGGTTTGGCTTGGTTGTCAAATGGTTTATTCAGTTTTGGACAATTTGGCCTAAGATGTCCAGTTTCTCCACAGTTGTAGCAAACTGAAAATTTCTTCTTCCTACAGTCCTCTTCTTGATGCCCCGGAATTTTGCAAAAATTGCAATATCCTTTGCATCGTCCAAAGTGCTTCCTTTTGCAAAGATTGCAAAATGGACTAATGGAATTTTGCTCAGTTCCTCCTCTTTTGTAATTGTTATAGTTACCCTGACGAAATTCTTGGGTAATCTTCTGGGCTACTTCCTTCCTTCTATTTTCTTCTCTTGTCCGTACTAATTCGTCAGTCAAAGTATTGGCCAAATCTACCGCATCATCAATTGTGCGAGGTTTCGCAGCCTTGACGATATTACGGATTTCACCAATCAGTCCCCAAATATAACGAGAAATAAGTACCGGCTCTGGCGAAGCCAGGGTTGGTACCACTCTAGCATATTCGAAGAATGTCGTAGTATACCCTCGACAATCTACGTCTATCATCCGGTGGGTTAGAAACTTATTTGTCATTTGTTCCTTTTCATATTCGGGACAGAATTTTCTTTCTACAAGACTCTTAAATTCTTCCCAGTTCATAGCATATGCCATCCTTCTTCCTTTTGCTTGTAAAACCGTATTCCACCATTCTAGCGCCCCTTCTTTGAAAAGGTTTGATGCGTACATGACCTGATCATCCTGTTCACATTTACTTATGGCAATTACTGCCTCGGTTTTCTCTAACCAACGTAGTGACGCAGTCGCTCCTTCATTGCCTGCAAACTCAGTGGGTTTACAAGCAAGAAACTCTTTGTAAGTGCAACCAGGCGTTGCAGCTTTCATTTTCTTGGGGAGCGGAGCTTGCCGTGGTTCATCATCATGATTAACATGATTATTACCTCCGTTTACGCTATTACTGAAATTATCTTCAGAAATGCGTTTACTAGGAATGATTTGTTGTGGTTCGATAGTATTTTTAACAGCAGCAATGATTGCTGGAATAGCATTAGCTATCCCCTGAGCAACTATTTCTGGAATAGCGTTGGCTATCCCTTGAGCAACGATATTTTCTATATCTTGCCTAGTCACATATTGATCCTCTGGTTGTTGCTCAGGTTGATTAACCTCATTAACTGGTTCACTATTAGCGTTTTCCATCCGATATCTAATTTATAGATACATAATTAGGATAAAAGTAATAATTCAATATTACAATTAGTTGCACATAATCACATAAACGAGTATACGAATTGAAATTTTCTAAAATTTCATATATTTTATAGATTATTTCATGCTTCTATCTACACCCGTTTATTTATTTTACACATACAAATTTTACTATTATTATTACACAACCATATTTCCTTTTTCTTAGGTTTAGGTTTTTCGAAAGATGAAGCATTGAATTCTATAGGTTCTTCTAGGTCTGGTATATACCTATTGAAATCTCTGAAAACTTCTATTTTTACTGGATAGAGATTTAATTTCTAAAGGACGTTAGACAAGTCACTCATGCTATATACACATAATTATTAATTCGTACTAAAATTTTATAGAACAACTTAATAGTATTTCATATTACCAAAACAACAAAAAAATTTATTAAAACATACTAGGTTTTATTTGTAATTTATAAATTTTCTAGACTGTAGATAAAATACTAGACTTTAAATCAAAATATTTAAAGATTTATATTTACTATTACAGTAATTAATCAAAAAAAATCTATGTACTAAATAAGTATGATGATTTAATTTATATATATTAACTAGTCATTATCATGGTGGATATTGGTTAATGCTGCCTTGTTTAAGCATAGGTGATCAGTCCATGCCTAACTAAGGTTAGGTTATCCAATATCTGCCTTTGATAATAACCCTAGTATTTTAAAAATTGTCTTAATATTACTATTATTAATAATAAAATTATTAATAATAGTTAATTAAACAATACTTTTAAATAAAAGTATACTTCAAACATAAACATATAATTTCTTTACCATAATATAGTAATACTATATTAGGTAATTTCTACATATATAAATCAAATAAATTTATATATATAACGTTTTTCGATTAACGATAATAGAGCAATCTATATAAAAATCTGCCTATACTTATTCACAATTAATCAGATAATGAAACATATAATCACAAAATAGTGATTAATTAAGTATTTTCTAAATACTTAATTGGCTTAAATCAGTGGCTCGATAAGTGGCTCATTTATTAATTTGGTTAATAGGCTCTGATACCACCTTATTTCTGTCACGGCCCACGACCCGGTTTGACCCGTTTCATGAGCCGCGGGACAGAAATTCTGCGGTATGAGTTTAACAGCGGAAGTCTTTACCAGAATCTATTAAATACTGCAATTTATTCCCGATTATTTTATTTTCACAACGCGGGATAAAACCCGGTAATTTACAATATTGAGATTTCATGAAATCATCATTTAAACTTTTTACAAAACATGTTTCTTTATTTTAATACTGAGCCACTTTCGTAAGCCTGTAGTGCTTCACGGCACTTTTCCTGGATCATATGTGATCACCTGAAACATGTTTGAAAAAGGTTTTGTCAGCGGGAAATACTGAGTGAATTATTCTATTTTGCATAATGATGCATAGTTATCAATTACAGCATAAGAGCGATTACAATGGCTTCTATCTTATCCTTATCTGGCCTTCTGTCACAATGGTGACAAGTCACAATGGTGACGATGGTCATACCACTATTTAGATCAATGAACCTAAATAGTGATGATTACCACTGTAGGTCAATGAACCCAACAGTGATAGTCCCGAGTAGGTCAATGAACCAAACTGGGAGAAAACTAGTAATTGTGCACAATACCCCACTAACCAGTAAATTTAAGATATCCACGACTTAGTCCCTGTAATTTATAACTGGAAAATATTTTGAGGTATTGTAAAACAGTTTATAAAAATAGAGTGCCTCATAAAAAGAAGAATAACTCACATTGCAGATTTAATTTGAGCAGAGTTTAGCCTACTGATTTAGCCTTTTCTCCTGATTTCAATAATAAGCACATAATTTGAATTTAGTAATCAATCCAGCATTTACGATAACTCACGAGATCTAATACTCCCAACGAACGACAAAGTGCTCACTTTATCTATCGAATTAACGACAATTCGTCAAATTAATGACGAACGATAAAGTAATATACTTAATCTATCGAATTAACGACGATTCGTCAAATTAATGACGAACGATTAAGTATAACCCTAATGTGGGCGGCACTTAAACATCAATTGGATATATTGATCGATCGGACAATGAATCGTAGCAGCGATTGAGCTAATACCCTGATTGCAGCTTCAATTTAGTGATTGTGGGTGTTAATTGAAATGAACAGAGCAGAACTCAGTCTACGAAACGAATTTGATCGTCGTTCAAGCGTCCAATTTCAAGTCCCAAAGTCGGCTATTTATACTAAAATTTTAACTCGTTTACGGACCGTAAACATAAAATCCTTTACGGTCCGTAAAGGGTCTATCAGGCTTATTTTGTTGCCACGTGTGGGTGTAGGCTAGCTGAGTCAACGATATTTAAAAATTCAGCTTCTTCAACACGTAAATATAGATAATTATTAACTAGGGTTTACCCCCTCTGAGTTTTAGGGGCCCTAATCCTGATTCTGAAATTTCTGAAAATCTTAGGGTTTACGCAGAATTACTTGGGTGTCTCAATTAGGGTTTCCTATTGGTCAAATTAAATTAATAATTATGACTTTTGATGAGAGTTGTTACAACTAAACGTTAATTTTTTTTTTTTAATTCAAAGCAAAACTCATCTCCCATTTTACAAATTTATTCATAAGAAAAACTATAAAAAAGACATTTATATATCTATATATATTCTAAAGTTTAGTTGTATGTTCTATTTTAAAACCAAAATTTATGGTTGTTTTAAATGCACCAACCTATAAAAATCCTATTAATTGCATTTAATTTACTTAATAATCTATATCTATCTATATCTGGCAAAGTCTCTTTGATGGATTACAATAAAGATACGGATATTTCCATTCCACCTTTACCCTTACTTTAATTTATACTTTCATGTTTTGAAGACCCCTGAACTACCATGTCCACATTGTGAAATTGATGAGCAGTTACCACCAATTGAATGGAGAAATCAGTTTAAGGTCGCACGTTTAATTCATGACCTTTCATCTTTCCTCTAGATTAAGGTAGCATTTATACCCCTCCACACCTAGGTTCATCATTTTGATAGTGAGGTTGAGATTCAATCTCGCCTTCACAATATGTGTTTTTACTAGGTTGTGGAACAATATTAGTGGTTTCATCAAGCACCTATTCATTACCATCCATATTTACACCTTCAAATTTGGTTTCTTGTGAGTTTACACCATCAGATTCGGTCTCTTATGAATTTACACCATCATCGCCATTGCACCTTCAGTCCCGTCGCCGCCGCCCTACCCCGTCGCCCACGCCACCGGAGTACACCTTCAGTCCCGTCGCCACCGCCCACGCCACCGGAGTACGTTTCAGGTACGAACTTACTCTCGAAGTTATATCGATTTCATGTCTGGTTAACTCGCACTGTTGAAATATCAAATCAAATATTTGGGGAAATCTCCATCAAGTTTAATCCAATTTTACGTTTTTTGATAATACTTTGGAAGGAATTGCATGATTTGATATATTAAACTCTGGAGTTAGAGTTCAATTTAAATTATTTGTACAGTTGTTCATAGTGTGTTTGACAGGTTGGCACTGTTTTGAACACCAAGGATGCTGCTGAAAATGCCAAAATTGTTGGAGCAAAGTTCATCATGAGTCCTGTAATAGTTGTTATTATTCATTTTATGATCTCTTTTAAAGGTTACTTTTTATTAAGTTTAGTTTAACAATATAAATCGAAACACAAATGCGAATGTAAACATAGATGGTGTGCATTGTGACCAAGTCATGTGTTTTTTTTGTTGGGACTCAACGGTAATGTTTTACAATAGTAAAGGCATACTTCTGTTTAGTTTTAGTTTTTTTAAATGTAAATCATTTGCAGGGCATTCTGAATGAGAACAACGATGACAATATATAAATGGTGTGATGTACTTTTAATGTTATATTTATTGTTTGATTCAAGTCGCATTATATTCATTAGGGGTGAGCATATAACCGAATTAACCGAACCGTAACCGAAATAACCGAAAAAACCGAACCGAAATAACCAATAACCGAAGGGTTAGTTATTTATATTTTTAATAACCGATTTTTGCGGTTCGGTTATGGTTATTCTTATTTTCATAACCACAAATAACCGAACCGAACCGAATATTTTAAACATAGCCAAATCCGTAGCACCATAAGTCTTTAAGTTTGTATTTAAATGCTTAACCATGGCCTAATCTATATGTATCTTTGGTGAAGTATTTGAATGTTTTAACTTTTAACCATGACCCAACCTTATTGGCCCATTACATTTTACACTAACCATGACCCAACCTTATTGGCCCATTATAGTTTACACTAATAATAACCGACCTATAACCGAACCGAAACCGCATTAACCGCAATAACCGATTAACCGAAACCGCATTAACCGAAACCGAACGGTTATGATTTTTTGATAACCGCAGTGTGCGGTTATGGTTTCGGTTATAGGTAATAACCGAACCGAACCGCACCATGCTCACCCCTAATATTCATGGTTACAAGAAGAATCCATATTTACTCAGAGTCCTCCTACCTTAGCCTGGCGACCTTGATACATATATATTTAATCAATGTATGCTACTTATCTCAATAATACCATATATTATTTCATGTCTTTTAAGTATTATTTCTTTCTTTCCTCCTGTGTATTCTTAAGTTTGAATTTGGTTCATGCTAATGCTTCCTGCTTTGATAAAATTGTGAAGGTTTTAGGTCAAGTGCACTCCTTTCTATTGTTTATGAATAAAGTTATCACTTACATTGATGTTTTCTCCTCCCAACATACACACACCTTTTATTTTCATTTTTATTACCTACTAAGTTGAATGTTATTGTAATGGTTTACGCATATTACATGGCACTAACTAACTAATGGATGTGCATCTTTTGTTTTTGTGATAGGTATTATATCCTGTTCTTTCAGCAAGCAACTGGTGTAGTTCATTCAGTACATAACAACTTTAAAGAAGCCCTTTCCTCATATTCCTCCTATGGTTGCATTGCATCTCAAGGACTAATAATAATAATAATTAGCAGCATCTATTTTTTAATACGGAATTCACATTTATAGATATTTATAAATATTTTTTAACAGTTATAAATATTTTTTAATACCGAAAAAAAAGTAACGTTTTTTTTTAATACCGAATTCACGTTTATAAATATTTATTGAAAACATAAAATGTGATTTAAATATTGGGTAGATAAAGAGTGTACGTAGTTCGTGGCGAACCAAGCATATGTAAACGTTGGTCATTTTGGTCAAAGAACCTTTATATTGCATCCATGTGTTATGGTCGAACCGTATGCTGCTGACTCATGCTGGTAACAGAGGCTACATTTTACTGAAAACCCCCACTAACAACTATGTTTTTGTATTCATATGTAACGGGTCAAATCAAATAATTTAAGATAAAAGCGAATTGGTTATTAAAAGTTAGCTAAAGTGTAATTTAAAAGTGTTTACAGTCCTACATTGTTTATTTGTAAAAGGTAGCTTATTAATGTATTCATATTTGTTACGATGGGTACAAATGTTTGTCGGTCAACCTGACCCGGCCCGTTTCAACAGTTCTAAAACAACACAATTGTGCTTTCCAATGACTGTTAAAGATTTCACGGGCTGTCAGAATTTGATGGGAAGAAGTGGAGCTGTCGCCAGAGGCTTTCTGACCACAATGCCCGTCGCCGAAAGCCACAAAAAGAAAAAGAAACTATCCACTTTAACTCAAGAAGTCAATCTTCATCATTTTATGGTATTCAAATTATTCAGGAGCCAATTTCTTATCATAACTTATTCTCAGTTCTTTTATAACTTATTATGCTTTTGTATTTGCAGATGGGCAACATCAAATACGTTTTGTGCCTAACAATGTTCCTGATCTGGTTCAAACCGAACCTGCTTTGAACTCTATTTGGGAAACCACACGCAATTCCCAGCACACAGCCGATGTTTTTCATCAAGGTTTGTTTTCCTAATTACTCTACAAACAGTAGTTTTGATAAATTATCGTATAGTTAGTTAAAACCATAAAACCGAGGGGTTTCAAGGCCACAAGGAATGGCTGGTACGAATTTTTCCCATTTTTAGTATTTTTTTTATTCGGGATTGGCTAAACGTACCCTGTAGACGACGTGACTAAAAAGGCCACAAGCTTTTACTTCGTCTTAGGCCACCAAAATGGTTGAGCCGGCCCTGACCACCGCGGTGGCGGCCGCAGGCTTCGCTATTCCCTTCAAGAACTCCCCCAGCCACTCCCAATCCATAGTTAAGTTCGGTTCAGTTATACCCGCACATAAATAAAAGGTTCTGTCTCACATGTCATTCTCACATATATAATGAGAGAAATGATAAGTTATAAGGAGTTGTGTATATCAATAAGTAAACAAATGCCAATCATTAAAGTATATTAGATAACTAAAAAAAAGCCGATGGCGTCTTTGGTTAGTGGTATCACGTGTTTTTATTCTTATTAAAGTGGTACGGGTTCAAGTCTAACAAAAAAGGCAATAGTGCCCGTCTTATTGAGTCATTTTGATTTTAAATTTCAATGTTCATATGATTTCAATGGTTTGGTTTCATATAGTTACTGCTATTGAAATTTCCAATAATTAATGTTCATGGAGTGATTATTCTCACTGATCCATATGAGACTTTGGTCCCTACATATTTATACAACGTAATTTCTTTTTGTTTCTCTCACCAGCTTATTGGTTTTCTTATGCTTTATATGGGATTGGAATTCATGGGCTTTACATGAATGTTTTTTTTTAAATCAATTATAAAAGTTGGTGTTTGCAGCTGTGTATTTTTCTGATAGATCTGAAGTCCAATGTCTGCATCACTGGAAAAAGGTTCTTAATTTAGAACTTATTAAAGGTCTCATAACACAGTCTCTTCTCAGTCGTATTGGTAAGCAGTGTCGTGAAAGGTACACGATTTGTGTATAAATCTAAAATCTTGCAAGATGTGGATTAACTATTAAAGGGATTAATAGTTTGTCTAGCAAATTTCTTCAATTGGAAAAAAACAAACATTCTACATTAGTAACGCAATATGAGCGATCTAAATGTGTGATTATTTAGGAGTTGGAGAGCTTAAAGAATGTGTTATGATAGAGCGAGTTAAACGGTTCTCCTACTCTATTAGTTATTTTATATATGTATTAACAATTAAAAATAAAGGAACTTTCTATCAAAAGGTTCACCAACAGTTTGTTGGATGTTTGATTTGTATATAGATATACTCACTATTATTGTTTATAGATGTACTCACGGTTTGTTGGATGTTTGGTTTGTTTACAACGGCTTTGATGTTTTAGCGACACATGTTAGGATCAAGGCCAATGCACGAAGATGGCCTTCACATGTCCGGACATGTAAAACAAGCCGTTCTTGCAAGAACTTAAAACATATACGAAAGCTGTTGTTCGAGCCTTCTTTTTGTATGTGTGGATCTCTATTCAGACATCTGAATAACATGCACATGTGTTTTGGGATAGAAAACAGCTTTTATGGTCTCTTTTTATTTTTATTTTTATTATTATTATTATTATTATTATTATTATTATTATTATTATTATTATTATTATTATTTTTTCGCTGTAGGAGGATGAAAAAGTCCTTGAGCTGGTGAAAACATATGGATGGGCCCACAAAATGGTCTCTCATAACACAGTCTCTTCTCAGTCGTATTGGTAAGCAGTGTCGTGAAAGGTACACGATTTGTGTATAAATCTAAAATCTTGCAAGATGTGGATTAACTATTAAAGGGATTAATAGTTTGTCTAGCAAACTTCTTCAATTGGAAAAAAACAAACATTCTACATTAGTAATGCAATATGAGCGATCTAAATGTGTGATTATTTAGGAGTTGGAGAGCTTAAAGAAGGTGTTATGATAGAGCGAGTTAAACGGTTCTCCTACTCTATTAGTTATTTTATATATGTATTAACAATTAAAAATAAAGGAACTTTCTATCAAAAGGTTCACCAACGGTTTGTTGGATGTTTGATTTGTATATAGATATACTCACTATTATTGTTTATAGATGTACTCACGGTTTGTTGGATGTTTGGTTTGTTTACAACGGCTTTGATGTTTTAGCGACACATGTTAGGATCAAGGCCAATGCACGAAGATGGCCTTCACATGTCCGGACATGTAAAACAAGCCGTTCTTGCAAGAACTTAAAACATATACGAAAGCTGTTGTTCGAGCCTTCTTTTTGTATGTGTAGATCTCTATTCAGACATCTGAATAACATGCACATGTGTTTTGGGATAGAAAAGAGTACAACTTTTGTAGTAGTTTGATTATCCATATAAAATAACTGGAAAATGGAACAATTATAGCATCAACTATATTAGTTTCTACATTTGAAAGGGGAAGTTTTACACGAAAAGTCGTAACTATTTTTCAAATTTAGGTTAGTGAAGAGTGTAGAATAAAACGATTGATGAACTAACACTAACAGAGAACGAGCAGAATGGTGTAAATTGTCGACTCCGACGTAATGCTCTGGTACAAAGAAACATCGTCTACAAAGAAACTTTTAACAACCTGAACCCAGCGGGTCCCCCGGAGTAAACGGTTCATGGGTTAAATTATATTCTTCCCCTGTACAAAAACTTTTAGGACAAGCTGGAGATAGATGTTTCAAGTCGGATCGTTATACTTACGCATGGAATACTCTGTTTACTAATATAATTAAATAACGCGCTGCTCGGGTTAGTAGTCATCTCGCAGGTTAGTTTGTCAAGCACTGTCAAACGTCTTATCACGAACAAACAATAGCTATTATGCATGTCGTGCATCGCACGGGCTTTCTCCCTAGTGAATTAAAAAAAACACAAAAAGTTTGAGGTAGTTTAATGGGTGATGATTACCATAAATGGAAAAATCGTAACATCGTTTCTCTTTAAGATACAATTCACGTCATCAGCTCATGGTTTTAAGATACAATTCACGTCATAAAAACGTCATGTCAGGCGCCGCATCAGCTGCCACGTCATAAAAAAATGCCACATTAGTTGCCACGTCAACAAAAAAAGGCCATGACATCAAATAAAGTGTCACATTAGCAAAAAAAAAAAAAAAAACTAATTGGGTTAGGGTTAATTAGTTTGGGAGTGCCAGGGAAAAAGTTAAAAGATGATAGTGTTGTGGTACGAATCAAAAGTTGGAGTGTTTACGGCCAATTGGTGAAAATGTAATTTAAATTCAATATCCAATTATTAAGAGTAAATTACTGCTTTGGCCCCTGTGGTTTAGCCAGTTTAACCCTTTCAACCCAAAAATAATCAATGAACAATCGAATGAATAAATATACACTTAGAAGGTAGTGTGCATGAAATGTACACTTTAGGCAGCTTTCAACCCATTTGACCATTTCCTTCGATAACCTATTTTTTGTATTTTACCATTTTGACACGTTGGATAAAAGCCAAATCAAATCAACTCATTTATTAGTAATGGGGTCAAAAATGTTACCTCTTCAATCAGGTATCAAAACTTTAATAAAGTTATTAAGTTAAAGCATAGGCAATTGTAAACCGAACAGAGTTCCAAAAGGGTAGGAGCTTGGTAATATTTAGTTGAAGAGAATATATAACATCAAATCTAGCTGAAAAGAGTCATGCACATTTGAAACACAATAGTTGATTAATAAAAGGGACATGAAAAGAATTTCAGCAATTTGGGGAAATAATTAAGAATCCATTTTGAAAACCATGAAATGGTGATTACTAGTCTAGGGCTATTGTCAAGAAGTCGAGATTCTCATCACAGGAACCAGTATCATCCGTGATCCCACTTGAACCAGAAGAAACCTGTGTGGGGTTTGGAGCTGTCTACATTGGTATGTGTTTCTTTTCTCCCTCAGCTTTCTTACTTTGTGTATCAAGTGTCAACAACACCTTCTTAATCTATTTGTATATTGTGATCACATGTTGTTTGTAGTTTCATGCATACCAAGTGTTTGATGAAATGTCTCAATGAAAAAAGTAGGTCGAATCATGCAAACCATGACGAGTTTTTACTAGGAGGTATTGGGATTAATAACTTATTTTGATAAAAACAATAAATGTGTAATTTGTTGATATGGTGGCAAGGGTGTTGAGGTTTCTGGATCACCAACACACACACCTGCGATTTACTTTTTTTGTTCCTTAAATTTGGTGCAGAGGTCTCTCTTGATCTCCTTCATGCCAAAATATTGATTCAGTATTGTGCAAAAATGATGTTTTATTAATAATCGGATCCTTTACAATTATATTTCATATGATTCCTTAATGTTATACTTATTCTACAACATGATTTCTAGGTTGCAGGGTATGAGAAGAAGCCGAGATCGCGGCTTTAATCGTCCATTCATTTGAAGAAACATAACAGAATGAAGGAGGTATCTTCTTCTAATCTTGACGTGTCAATCAAAAACTAAATTTAATCAGAAGAATTGTAAACCCGAAATAGATGAAAGCTGGGTACGGAAATTATCTGATTAACAAACAACACAATAAGCTGACCCTCCCCAATCTGTTTTGTTCCCCGAGTCAATATCTTAGTAGAACGGGTCATACATATATCCAGATTACTGATTCTGGTGCTTATGGTTTAAATTAATTACGAGTTTATACTTTGGAATGTCACATTCAAATTTGCAGGTTTAGTTTAAGACCAACTCACCTCCACAATGCAAAATCTAACAGTGAATTTTCTCAGTACCAGCATCAGGTAAGCATTTTGTGTGCTCATTAAATTTAAAAATATACATAATTTAAGAAATTAGAACAAAATATATAAATATAAAATACAAGAAAGATAAAGGAATGCAATGTGAAAGGTTGTAGACTATTTTGACCCTCAATTATTTCATGCATATGATAAAATAGTTGGTAGACAGTAATTTAGTGTGATGGGGACGCTACCCCTCTAGATCAACATATATAAATAACAACTAACAGTATTTTAATCTTCATGTTGTCGTAATCCTTTATTTTAGTAATAATGTATACATTATTGAAAGTATTATGAAGTTTCCTGCATATGCCAATTTCCTGGAAAGGGGGATTTCTCAAATATTTAATCTATCTCAGCTACTCAAGACCACATCTCTCTTTTTGGATATGATTTCCACTGCTTGTTTTGTACTAATTCCAAACAAATTTGATCAGCAGATCAATGGCATCTTCGTCCTCCTCTTCTCACTCAGTTCCTGCCTCTATTTCTCAATCATGGAATTATGATGTATTTCTGAGTTTTTGAGGAGAAGACACTCGCAAGGGCTTTGTGGGTCACCTCTACACGGCTCTTCAACGTAAAGGAATCTACACGTACAAGGATGACGAAACACTTGCTCGGGGTGAGCAAATCGGTCCAACCCTATTGAAGGCTATCGAAGAATCACGGATCGCTGTTGTTGTATTCTCTAAAAACTATGCAGATTCATCTTGGTGTTTGGCTGAGCTTGCACATATTATAGAGTGCGTGGACAAGAGAGGGCAGATCTTGATGCCCATATTTTATCACGTAGATCCTTCTGATGTGAGAAAACTTAAGAGAAAATATGAAGAAGCATTTTCCAAACATGAGAGAGAAAATAAGGAAAAAGTTAAATCATGGAGAAAAGCGTTGGAAAAGGCTGGCACCATTTCTAGATGGACCATCAATGACACTATAAACTGGTAATTAATTTTTTCTCTCTCTCTCTCTCTCTTTTTTAACATTTTTCTCATTTTTTAAACTTTTTTATGCTTAAGATATATGCATTTTATAACTAGTCGATATGAGTTTGCTTTTATAAGTTTGTTTTATCGTTGACAAGTCAAACGAGCAAATTTTGTAGATAACAATGAAACGGGTTTAATAAAAATATATAGTTACTATCGTAATAGTTTAGTTTGTATTTAGGTTTAATTCATTAATAGTTTCTAAGATTCGAAAGAATGTGTTTAATACATGGTGCCAAGTGGTTACTATTTACTAGTACATTCTGAATTAGCGACGAGACCATCACGTGAGTGGAAGCATGTTCTAAATTCTAATTATCCTTATTTACTCATTGTGCAGCTATGAAGCCAAATGCATCAGAGAAATTGTTGATACAATTTCTAATAAGTGCAAATGTCAATAAAAACCTTGTTGGAATAGAGAATCGCTTGCAAGATCTGAAATCAAAGTTGAGAATTGGGTCAGATGGTGTACGCATTGTTGGAATATGGGGGGTTGGAGGTGGTGGTAAGACTACTCTTGCATCTGCTGCTTATGCCGAACTCTCTCACCTATTTGAAGCTCACTGCCTTCTTCAAAATATCCGTGAGGAATCAAACAAGCATGGTTTGAAAAAGTTGCAAAAAGAATTTCTCAAGCTTGTTTTGAAAACAAAAGACATTGAGGTGGGGAGGGAGTGAGTTAGAAGGAAGAAGCATGATAGAAAGAAAGCTACGTAGTAAAAGGGTTTTAGTTGTTCTTGATGATGTTAAGCAACTAGAGGAGTTAGCCGGAGCGCATGATTGGTTTGGTGAGGGGAGCCGGATAATAATCACGACCAGGGATAAGCATTTGCTAACTACCCGCTATGCAGATGAAGTATATGAAGTGAGTTTGTTATCACATGACGAGGCTGTGGAGCTCTTTAGTAGACATGCATATTGGAAAGATACACCTATAGAAGATTACGAGATGCTTTCAGAAGAGGTACTTTCTTATGCTGGTGGGCTCCCTTTGGCACTTGAAGTTCTTGGTTCTTTTCTACATGACAAAGACAAGGATGAGTGGAAGTATGCCTTGGCCAGGTTAAAAGATATCCCAGATGATGAGGGCACAAAGAGACTCAAAATAAGTTATGATGGACTTAAAGCTAATGAGAAAGAGTTATTCTTAGATATTGCATGTTGCTTTAGGGGAGAGGATAAAGATTATGCAATGATGGTGCTTGATGCTTGTGATTTACACCCTGGTATAGGGATAAAGGTGTTGGTACAAAAGTCTCTCATAAAAGTTGATTCAGATGGATGTTTTGAGATGCATGACTTGATAGAAGAAATGGCCCACAACATTGTTAGAGGGGAACACCATAAAAATCCTGAAAAGCATAGCAGGATTTTGAAGACGGAAGATTTAGTATACCTCTGTGATATGGGGGCAGATGCACCGCCAATGGTTAAATTAACTTTACTATAAAATATTTCATATACATCCACATATAATAACCCTTGTGTATAATGTTACTGACACAATTTGGTCCCCTTGAATAATTAACACAGGAAACTGAAGTGTTACTTTTCGCGCCTCTAGATCTATCTCATGTGGTTGCAAACATGTAGAAACTTCGGTGGATTCGTTTGTATCGCTATCCAGCATCTTCATTCCCATCAAATTTTCAGCCAAAAGAGCTTGGTTATCTAGAGTTGACATGGAGCCAACAAAAAGAACTCTGGCATGGGTATAAGGTAGATGAATCACAAAATGAACATATCATACTTTCTCTATAGATTAGGGACAAGTTAAATTAGTTTCGATTTCCTTTATAGTCGACATTATACGCATGCCAAATGCTTTAAAGAAACTTTTGATGATAAGTAAATAAATTTAATATAACCAATTGTCTATAATATACTATTCTGACCCCTAGATTTTTGGGGCAAGATCGATGGTTAGTGTTCAATGGGAATCTGGCATCTTCATTCCCATCAAATTTTCAGGCAACAAAGCTTCGTTGTCTAATATTGAGCTGTGTTTAAAAAAGCGCGCTTAAAGCGAGCTTTAAGCGTGAAGCGCTGGAAACATCGCTTTTTTTGGTCTAAAGCGTTACATTACGTGAAGCGCTGTGAAGCGAGCTTTGTTGGTGCACTTGTGTCTGTACTTTGTCTGTATTTCGTCATGATACAAAACGATGTCTTTAATGTAAGGTTGATGTAAGTTTGACCAAGTCGACCATCCTCCGGTTTGACTTGACCAAACAGTTAGAACATTGTTTGTAATATGTGTGTGGGTCGAAGGATGTGTCATCGAAGGATTGTTTATATCCTTCGATGAGCTCGAAAGATAACCTTCGATGGATGAACCTCGAAGGATATCATCCTTCGAGGTATATGTGGATCCTTCGAGCTGTTTCAGGTCGATAGATGATCTTTCGATCAGTCTATCTGATCCTTCGACCAGACGTGCGGTGTTGGGTATATATACCCATGTCATGTGTTCACTTCATTAAGACACGAAAAAAAAAGGAGAACAGAAGATAGACAGAAGAGACAAGTGTGAGAAGTGAGAGCATTCTGTTCAGAACACACACACACGAGAGTTAGAGAGTTTGCAGAATACATTTGTAAACATTGAGCTTGTAACCGAACCTTTCATACGTATTAATACAAGTGGTGTTAATCGGTGAAGATTGTGTGTTGTGTTTGTGCTTGTTCTATCTCGGTTTGCATGCTAGCTTGGATTCCGCACTTGCTAGTGTGTTAGACATAACAAGGAATAGGTTTAACCTCAACCTCCGAGGGACCTACAAGTGGTATCAGAGCCGTGGCTCTTGTCCTTGTTAAAAACCGGGTTTATACAAGATTTTGGAGTGTTTTGGACAAAAACTCACTTGGTTTAGTAACCGTTTTCTGTGTTTTTCTCGCATTTCTTGACGTTAAAACGTGTTCTAAACTAACCGGGTGTGTTAAAGGAAGGTTTGGGTAACTTAAAAATCTGTTTTTAAGATGTTTGGTAATTTCCGGGCATACTCCGGCTTACTCAGGTGACCGGTTTCTGGGTTAAACCTTCGTTTTTTTTTTTCATATTTTATTGTTCAAAATCTTGGTTTTGGTAAAAATCATGGTCTGACCATACTTCCTGCCGAAAGATTTCACCAACCCATCACCTTTTTCACCAACCTGTCATTTTCGTCTGCTGTGTCAGTGCAGATCGAAAGATATCCTTCGAAGTCGAAAGATCATCTTTCGATCACAGGAGGTTCGATAGATAATCATCCTTCGAACATCCTTCGAAGTCTGTGACTTATCCTTCGATCCAAGGAATCTTTTCGAAACATACATCTTTCGGTCTACAGTTCTTTTTCGAAAGATAAGGATCCTTCGTTTGGAGAATCTTTCGAAATCATTGTTCGAAATTCAACAGTGATCTTTCGAACACTGTTGATCCTCCGAACAAGTCATGATCTTTCGATCCTTAGTCTGTTTATGTTTAACAAGTTTGTAATTCTCAGGTATTATTTTTCTTGATAAAAAATGAATCCAAGATGGGGTAGACCGGTAAATACAGAAATGTATTTTGGTACTCCGACTCCGGATTCATCTTCGCAAGCTAATGCTATATCTACTGGTCAATGGGCATTCGTATCAAATCAAACTCCAGGTGTTCAAAGCATTCTCTTAAGCGAGAGCGAAACCGGAAGTTTGAATAGGCCTCCAAAGTTGATGCACTTATATGAATATCCAGGATGGATTGACAGATTTCATACATACGTCCTTGGACAAAATACAGAATTGTGGTTGCGGTTCATCACAGATTTTGATCAAACAATAGAAGTTGCCGCATCATCTGTTGCTACGTTTGCAGATCTTACGGAAGATCAGAAGAAGGTCTATGATTTGGAAAAGAAGGCATATGCCATTCTTACTCAGGCGCTAAGTAAAGATATTTATCATCAATTTGTCAGTTACAAGACAACGAAAAGGTTGTGGGATGCATTGAAGACAAGGGGCGTAGGAAATGAAGCGACACGTCAATTGAGAAAAGACCTGCTGAAGAAAGAGTTTGATGGTTTTACTTGTATGGAGAATGAATCTTTAGGAGATTTGACAAGTCGATTTAATCATCTGCTGACTGAATTGTCAAATTTTGAGGTTGTTACAACTCCAGCAGAGATTGTGAAAAAGTTTGCAGATGCGTTGCCACCTCAATGGAATACTTTCTTGGAAATCATGAAGTACAATGGCACTTTAGCTACAACAAGCTTCAATGACTTTGTTCAACTCCTGGAAAACAAGAATCAGGAAGAAACTCTCAAGGAAAAAAGAGTTCTAGTGCCACAAAATCCTGAAATGTATTATGGAACTTCTAGCACTTCTACAAAACCTTCTTCACATGCTCCAATTCAAACAGCGTTTGTGTCTAGCACTGACATGTATGGCAATACTATCCAAGTTCCGGTCCCTCCAAAAACAGACATGTATGGAAATCCTCTTGAACCGGTTCCTCAACCAGTACCACAACAGCAAAGCCAACGACCTATCAGAGCAACTGATATGTTCGGAAATCCATTACCTGTTCGATCTACCGGATCAACAGACATGTATGGGAATCCACTTCCTCCTCAATCTACCGGACCAACAAACATGTATGGGAATCCACTTCCTCCTCAACAGCAAGCATGTTATGGAAGCACATCATCTGCTGGTCAACAATCAAAGCCAAATATAGTACGGCTCGACACCTCAAGCTTTTCTAAAGTCAGTGTGGAAGTAGCAAAGGAACACATGGAGCTGCTAAACACTTTGGTGAGCGCATACTATGGATTAGTGGAAGGTCAGATTGGAAACATTAATCTGACTCAAGAAGACTATCAGCAGATCGATAAAGAGGAGATGGAGATGATGGACATCAAGTGGGCCTTTGCCAGTGTTGTTAGGCGAGCAAAGGATTTCATGGAAAGAACAGGCAGAACCAGCTTAGAAAGCAAGAAAGACACCAAGTATGGTTTTGATAAGCAAGCTGTTAAGTGCTTCAATTGTGGTGAACGTGGTCATTTCAAACGTGAATGTACGAAGCCATCTCAACATGGAAACCACAATCCTTTCAGAGGTCAAGGCAACAGGGCAAATCCGAACCAAGTAAGGAACAATGAGCGCACATTGGTGCCTGTCAACAACCAGAGTCAAGCAGGACCATCTAATGCCAACCAGGCACTTGTGGTTCAAGTAGATGAAGGTTGTGATTGGTCAATTCAGTTGGGAAATGATGCTCCAGATGGAACAGCTTGTTTTGCTGAAGTTGTCAAGGATCTTAAACACGCCAGTGGTGGAGAATCTTCCACCAATGGTGATGAATCTTCTGAAGATGAAGACAGCTCCGGTTACAGTAGAAGTTCGGATGAAGAATCCTCGAGTTCAGGCGATGATCATTTGAATGACACATCAACTGCGTCAGTTAATGCAGACATTGATGAGCTATTGGAAGAAGCTACAGCAGGAATTGAAAGAAGATCTATTTTGGTGGATCAAGCTGCTTATTCTTCGTCTTCTCTCCATTCAGCCTTTATGGCTAATTATGGCTAATGTCGATAGTTCATCAAGTCAGGTATGTGTCGACGAACCCACTTCTGTTAGTTGTGATAACTGTGATAGTTTGCGTGTTAAATGTGCTGATTTAGAGGCAAACATGTCTGAGTTGCAAGGCAAACATGATGCTTTACAAGCTAGTTTGTTTGACTTGCAAGACAAACATGTCTCTTTGAATGATAAGTGGTGTGAATTGCCAAGCAAACACGAGGCTTTGCAAGAGAAATATGATGTGACATTCATCCACAATCAGAAATTGACCGTTGATCTTTCGAAGTGCACTGAAGGCAACATGTTTTATGAAAACCATGAAAAGGAGTTTAAGTCGGTAATTGAGAAATTAAAGAAAGATAAAACCGAACTAACAAAAATGGTTTCCAGAAAACAAACTGACATTAATTTGTATATAACTCGTCTTGAGGTAATGCAAAAGGAAATGGCTTGTGTGAAAACTGAAAGTGAGGCGATCCAACTTAAGCTAGACAGTTATTTGAGCTCTAGCTATGGTTACAAGAAATGTTCACCACCTGTGAGACATAATTATGATGCCATGCCGGATGAGGAAGATAGAGTTTTCTTTGAACCATCTGTTCCTTTAGATGTTGAGGAATTTGCAACAGGACTCGGATACAAGAAGGAAGTATCATCAGATTCAGATGCGTCAGCAGATACTTTTGTAACTGCTGAACAAAATCAGGATCCTCCAGTTGTGATTGAGGATGCTGATTCTTCTGATGATGAATCTGATGATACTGATTCAGCAAAGTCTGATGCGGTAATCAAAGAAGAGGACATACCTCTTGAGAATCATATTCTATGTGATCCTCCTGCAAAGCCCGCTAAGACTGTTGCAATCGAGTCCGTGTCTGCACAAGAGTCGGAGAGTGTGGATTTGCTGTACACTCTTGTTGGTGATAATAAAATTTATTCAGACAAAGATTTTCCTATTAAGAATGTTAATCAATCTTTAATAAGTAAAGTCTTTGAAAATTCAACAAGTAAGTTTTTGGGAAAGACAGGATCACATGTTACAGTAACACAGTGCCCTCCTATTCCAAAGGCCGAAATTCGAAAACAATATGGCAATCAAAAATTACCAACAGTGCAAAAACAGCAAAATCATACCAAACCAAAAGGAAAAGCATCGACTCAAAGTCAAAAGAAGCCGAATCAGAAGAAAAACAAAAATGTGAACTTTGTGAAATCCAAGGGAACGGACAAAATTGCAACATTTGAAAATCAATCTAACTTAGATTTTGTCAAGAAAGCAACAGTGATGAAAAGGAATGAACCAAATAGTTCAAAACCTAGTACCTCGGGATCACAAAGTTCATCATCGGCAAGACGATCACATGAGACTTCGGGGTTTGTTGAACGAAGATCATGTTTTGAATGTGGGACAATTGGTCATATTATTCGAAATTGTCCGTATCTTCATAAATTGAAAGCCAAAGAAGATGATCCCCGTGAACACAATCACCAAAAGCGATCTGTTTCTGTAAAACAAGATCCCCGACTTGTAAGAGAAAGGGAAAAGAAACAGAAACGCCAACAAGTCAAGGTGATTGAAAAGGCACTTAAAACTGATGTGGTTCAAAAACAATCTGTTTCAGTTAAGCCAGAAAACTCAAAATTTTCGAAAACTTCAAACAATCACGAAGTTAAATTGTCAAACAATCAAACTGGTACAACTCAACAGACATGGAAACCTAAATTGACCACAAATTCAGGGGGACCATCACAATTCTTGAATCATCAAAGAATAGAAGTTATTGTTGTTGATGAAAATGGAAGACCCAAGACCACAATGGCTTGGGTCCCCATCTCCAACTAATTATGTGAGTTCATGTGCAGGGTGTTCCAGGAGGAACTATCAGTAGTCATTGGATTGTTGATAGTGGGGCATCCAGGCACATGACAGGCGACATGAAGCTTCTCTACGACGTCAAATCTATTAGAGGAGGATATGTTGCTTTTGCTGGAGATAAAGGCGGATATATTACGGGTGAAGGAATGATTTCCAACGGGG
Source organism: Helianthus tuberosus (assembly GCA_030545235.1). Lineage (NCBI taxonomy): Eukaryota > Viridiplantae > Streptophyta > Magnoliopsida > Asterales > Asteraceae > Helianthus > Helianthus tuberosus. The sequence continues at coordinate 1,319,165 of JARYGA010036927.1, forward strand.
TTGTTAGCTTTGATAAGATCAACTTCGTACAACAACTTGATCACAATCTTCTTAGTGTTTCTCAAATTTGTGATAAGCAGTTCTCAGTACACTTTGATGCAAATGGATGTTATGTGCTGAAACCCGGCTTCAAAATTCCGAAAGAATGGATTCTCTTGTCTGCTCCAAGGATAAATGATCTGTATGTCCTTGATATGAGCCAAGCTATCACAACGTCTGCACAAGCAACTTGTTTCGTTTCCAAAGCCACAGAAAAAGACTCAATCTCTTGGCACAGACGAATGGGTCACATTCACTTACGCAAAATGAATCATTTGGTGTCAAATGAATTGGTGAATGGTGTTCCTCTTAAAAACTTTCATCTTCAAGACGTCTGTGTCTCGTGCCAGAAAGGAAAACAAACGAAGAAGCGACATCCTACAAAGAAAATCAACACGGTGGCTGTTCCTCTTGAACGTTTGCACATGGATTTGTTCGGTCCTGTCAAGCACAAAAGTATTAGGAATGATCAATACTGCCTCGTGATAACTGATGATTATTCAAGATTTTCTTGGGTGGCGTTCATGGCACACAAGAGTGAAACCTTCGGTATTATCAAAAACTTGATCATTCAGATTGAGAATCTATATAAGTTGAAGGTTAGGCGGATACGTAGCGACAGTGGTACTGAATTCAAAAATCATGCCATGGCGGAGTTTTGCACTTCAAAAGGTATTCTTCACGAATTTAGTGCAGCTTACACTCCTCAACAGAATGGCGTCGCTGAACGTAAGAACCGCACATTGATCGAGACTGCTAGGACAATGTTAGTAGAGTCACAATTGCCGATTCCCTTATGGACTGAAGCTGTGTCCTCTGCATGTTATACGTTGAACCGAGTCCTTACAGTCAAAAGGCACAACAAGACCTGCTTTGAGCTTATTAACAAACGGAAACCAGATTTGTCATATCTTGAACCGTTTGGAGCTCCGTGCACAATAATCGATCCTAATGGAAAGTTTGGGGCAAGAGCAATTGATGGATACTTTCTTGGGTATTCCACCCCGAACTTAAGAGTCTGGAATCTAGAGACTAAAAGGGTCGAGGAATGGTCTGAAGTCAGAGTACAAAGGCACACTTTGCCAGTTAGAAATCCTGGTCAGCCTTGGATGTTTGAGTACGATGACTTTTTCAATTCGATCAATGTTGAAGCAGTTGAAGAAAATGCTGCAGCAAGGATGTTTTTCGAGAGTGACAATGCAACAGATTCACCGTTGGTTCGTCCCATTATTGTCAATCAAGAACCATCTTCAGTGAATAATAATGCTCTCGACAATGAGGATTTTCACGATGCTACCGAATTGAACGAATCTTCAGAGGATGATGAATTTCTCGATGCAGATCAAGAAGCTCCAATAACGGCAGTTCATGGTACTTCAGAGGGTACTCCTCCAGTGGACGTCCCTAGAACAGCTGAAGCTACTGCATCATCCTCTTCGTCAATTCCGGGCATTGAATTGGTTGTTGATCTCAATCTCAACAATCTGGGTACAAACATTCCAGTTCAAGATAATCCAGAAACAAGGATTCACAATACCCATCCTCAACAAAACATCATCGGAAATGTACAAAGTGGCGTTCAAACAAGAAACATGTTGCGAAACAACAACAATGCAGGCTTGTATACGGCGATTAGAGAATCTGGTCAACAAAATGATTGGTCTTTCGCGTGTTATGTCTCACAAGAAGAGCCAAGAACTTGGAAAGAAGCTTTGAAAGATAGCTCTTGGGTTGAAGCGATGCAGGAAGAACTGCAACAATTCCAGAAGCTTGGTGTCTGGAAACTCGTAGAGAAACCTGCTGGTTACAAGAAGATTGGTACCCGTTGGGTGTTTAAATGCAAAAAGGATGACCGTGGAGTCGTTATTCGAAACAAAGCAAGGCTAGTCGTTCAAGGTTTTCGTCAGATAGAAGGGATCGACTACAACGAAGTGTATGCACCTGTTGCACGTCTAGAAGCAATTCGGATCTTTCTGGCTTATGCCTCATTCAAAGGTTTCAAGGTATACCAGATGTACGTGAAAAGTGCATTCTTACATGGTGTGGTGGAAGAAGAGGTGTACGTCGAACAGCCTCCAGGTTTTGAAGATCCTATCCATCCCGATCGGGTTTGGTTGCTCAACAAAGCTCTATATGGTCTTCATCAAGCACCGCGAGCTTGGTACGCAACCTTATCTAATTATCTGCTGGAGAATGGATTTCGCAGAGGTCTTATCGATTGTACTCTTTTCATCAAAGAACAAGATGGAGATCTTCTACTGGTTCAGGTATACGTTGATGATATTATATTTGGTTCTACTAATGATGTTTTGTGTAGGAATTTCGAGCGCATCATGCAGGATAAATTCGAGATGAGTGCTATGGGGAAAATGACTTTCTTTTTGGGCCTACAAGTACAACAAACTGAGTCTGGGATATTCATCCATCAGACTAAATATGTTGGTGACATCTTGAGCCGGTTCCAGATGTCTGATGCAACGCCCATCGGTACCCCATTGCCGCAAAATCACGGAATTATTCCAGACTTGAAGGGTGAAGCTGTTAGCCCCTCATACTACCGCGCGATGATCGGATCTCTTATGTACCTCACAACATCAAGACCAGATATAATGTACCCAACGTGCCTGCTTGCCAGATATCAAGTCAACCCGAAGGCCTCACATCTTGCAGCTGTAAAAAGGATTTTTCGTTATTTGAAGGGTTACCCTGACACCGGTCTATGGTACCCTAGGGATAATAACTTTGACTTGATCGCATTCAGTGATTCTGATTTTGGCGGATGCAAAATCGACGGCAAATCCACAACGGCTGGATGTCAGTTTTTGGGAAATCGCCTAGTCACATGGCAGTGCAAGAAGCAGACGTGCTTCGCTACATCAACATGCCAAGCTGAATACATTGCTGCCTCAAGTTGTTGCTCCCAAGTTCTGTGGATCCAACAACAAATGCGCGACTACGGTTTTGAATTCCTAACTACTCCTATTTACGTTGATAATTCTGCTGCCCTACAGATCACTAGAAATCCTGTGCAGCATTCAAAGACTACGCACATCGAAATTAAGTATCACTTCATACGTGATTGCTTTGAGAAAAGGCTAATCGATGTTGCTTACGTCCACACCGATGACCAACGTGCCGACCTTTTTACCAAAGCATTTGACAAATCAAGATTTAACTATTTATTATTGGTAAACGGCATTAAGGTCAAGCAAGAGTAAAACCAACATCGGAAAATCATTTTTGTAAATACCTTTGTGTTTTAAATTTATCTTAGTTTATTGATTTTAGGGGGAGTAAATCCAAAAATTTGAAAAATCCAAAAACATCGAAAAATTTCAAAAACACAAAAACAATAGAAAATCAAAAATGAGTTTCCTGGCGAGAAAAAGAGAAAATGATAGTACATCAGTGGTCTGTCTAAACCTCTTTAAACCTTTAACTGAAAAACGATAAGCAGCTCTATAAACTTAAAGTGTGCAGGGTGATATAAACTTAAATCCGACTGAAGACCAGGTGGGAACCATTCATTGGCATATGGTCTTAGTACCGCAATTTCGTTTGAGAGATTGCCGAGGTTCTGAGATATTCGGTCTTTATGCTGCTTATCATCTGGGTATCATGGTTGTATCTTTTACCGAAAAAATAACGGGGACGCAAGTCTAGATCTTCCATGATACCATACATACGTGTACATATTGCATTCGACCTCAATAAGTGATAAACAATCACATGTCCAACAAAATAAGTGATAATATATCACAAATTCTTTCCGGGAGTCAAGTTCGTCTCTCTGCTGTACGAAAGTACTGACCTGTTCACGGACTTGCTTCTGTGCCCTCATGCATCGAAAATCAAGTTCCTCATCAATAAGTGATTCTATCACATAGGGCTTGTTTTCAAATCAAATAAGTGAGAATCTCACATCATATACGGTCAAACAGATGATAATCGGTATACTCACCGGTAAGATGAACCCTCGTGCATACCTTGATACGGGAATGTGTCGTGATGTGGATGAACACCGGTCGGTAAGTATAAATCATACCTTAACGTATCCCCTCACCATGATTACAGGATAAATGAAGCTTGGACTCTGTTGGTTTATTAAAAAAAGCTTAGGCTCGAGCTCGTTTAAATTCGGCCATATTCGAGCTTTTAGCAAAAACATCTCTAGTAACTCACAAGCGGCTTGACTGATAGAGCTACCGGTCTTTTGTATAAACAGGGTATAGCTAGATAACAATGGAAGTAAATACATAACCAAATAGTCATGAAAGCAAAATAAATAAAAATAATAATGCAATCATATCTATTATCTGTTATCTATTATCTATATCTATAATAAATGAAAGAATTTGGGCTGATGTGGCACAATATTAGAGCTTCCTGGATATGGTTTAGGAGGGAAAATTTTTGGGTTTTTATTTTCATTAATGAAGCCCCGTTTTACTAATCCGACCCGTTTTATGACCCGAGTATATAAGCAATCTAAAAAACCTAAATTCCTCTGTTGCCTCATTCTTTTCCATCACTGCTTCATACTTGAAACCCTAGCCTTCGTCCTCCTTTCGCTTGAATCTTCTACAATCTAAGAGGTTCCACAATCTAAATGATTCACCATCATCATCCTCCCGATTTCTTCTCTCAATGATTCAAGAGATTCCACAGGTTTGGTATTGGAACTTAAACTATTTTTGCCAAACCCTAAAATCAACGAATTCAGATTGATGAATCTTGGCTTAAAATGATGACCCATTAGATTAAAAACAACCAGAATCTACCTATAATATTTAACAAGTCTAAAACGCCACCTCTAAACTGATAAGTGAATATTTACTTTACTTACAGCAACTCATTTTGAAGAAAAACAACGGGATCAGGGTCTCTAATTGCAGCTTTTAAAAGTCCACGAGCATCTTCGGATGAGTAAGGTACCAGCACCTTCAAACCAGGGACTGACCGTACCATGCACCATAAATAACACTGTATCGCAAATGCAAGCATAAAGGCATTATAATTCTTTATGTTTATTTCTTGGAGGATAAAAAAACAAAAGACAACGGTTTTTGTCTTTTTGATGCAAGATGTGGAATAAAGAACCTAATATTAATGTTGATAACAAAAAAATGTCCTTTTTCATAACATATGATAAACATATTAGTTAATTACTTCCTAACACCAGTATTCAACAAAAAGCCTAATATTTTCCAAAGTGTTTATGACATGCATGATGCATCTTACTTCAAACATTATTGATATTTATCATTATAAGATGATCATGAAAACCATCGTCTATACCATCTAGTATCTTCAATGTGAAATTAGAAAATGAACACGAATAAACTTTATGATATCACTCGTGTCAGGACCACACATGGAAGATATGAGAAATCATGAAAAAATAGTCAAAGAGTAAAAAAACAAACAAACCTGGGAATGTTGACCACCAACACCGGCAGCAGGCCCATTTGGTCCTCTAAAAACAATGGGTACATTAATCTGCCCAGCAGACATGTAGTTTGACTTTGCTGCAGAGTTGATAACATGGTCAATCCAGGGGCGGACCCACATAGTGTGGGTCGGGGTCCCAGGACCCCAATCTTTTCTAAAAAGTTAGTAGAGACGGTAACAAAGCTAAGTTGGTGCAATGGTAAATTCTTTGTATTTAATTTGCAAGGTCACAGGTTCGACTCTCTTTACATTGTTTTTAGCGTTTTTTATTCCAAAAAACACAACAGCAAAACACCTCTGCCTTCACAGCTTTGTTCCTTCCATTTGCAGAATCACATCTAATTTTTATTTGAATACTTGTAACCTTTTTTTTAGATTTATAATTTGTTGAATATATAAATTTCATATTTGAATACTTGAACAGAGTTGAATATCATACTTGAATGTAGTGAGCTATAAAATATGAACGTAGAATTTTGCTTTAGTTTTGTTTAAACTTGAAAATTCGGGCTAATTATGCAAGGATTATGAAAAGAAAATTTGAATCCTAATCTTCAAAGATTTATTGAAAAGAAATTTTTAGGGCTAGTTATGCTAGTAGTATTGAATTTTAGGAGGATTGTTGAATTTTTCTAAATATGCAAGAATTCTAGGGCCAATGGATCTTTTTTAAAAGATCTAAATTTGTCCGGAACAGCTTTAAAAATTTGTATTTTTATATTGAATGAAATTGTATTTTTATTGAGGGTTATTTTATTATGTTCCTCGCCCCCCCCCCCCCCCTCTTCACGTCAAACAACCCAAAAATCATAATGTACGGTTGTGAAAAAAAATTACACCGAAAAATTGGACCCATTAGAAAAAAATCCTGGGTCCGCCACTGGGTCAATCGCCTGCAAAACATTACCAGCCGAATGTTAAAACAACAAAACACATACATTGAAACAAACGCTAATAATATGTAGATGATGTAACCTGCATAGAGAAGTTGAAAGTCATAAACTCTATCACTGGCTTCAGACCATGATATGCAGAACCAACACCAATACCGGCAAACCCAGCCTGAAAATATGAATAAGTATTTTCAGATATAGGAGCTGTAAAAAGGTATATATATATGTAGTAAAACAGTGAAACTGAGTAGAATAACTTCCGAACCTCGGTAATAGGGGTATCAAGAACCCTTTCAGGTCCATATTTATCCAATAACCCCTTGGTTACCTAGCAAAAAAATGTACAGTGAGATAAAAACACACAAAGATATCATGTCGGCCCGCCCATTTTACCACCTCTAGTTATTTCTTTTGTTGAAATGAAGAAAAGCATGAAATTCTAACCTTGTATGCACCTTGGTATTCTCCAACCTGCACACCATAAAAAGGTGAGCATCATCATATAAATGATAGAGAAGCTTTGAACTTTTATATAATACACTTACCTCTTCACCCATAACGAAAACATTAGGATCAGCAGCCATTTCCTCATCAAGAGCAGAGTTCAAAGCGTCTCGCACTGTCATCTGTATAAAGTATAAACTTAAAACATAAATAAAAAAACCAACTTTCTGAAGAATATTACGTGCGTTACAATTGGTCCCATGTTTCCTGATTCAGTGGTCCTTACACCTTTGACTTTCAATCTGTCCCTATATAATTATACCAGATGGTTCTTAAACTTGCTAAATAACATTTACATCCTGTATTTGTAACTTTTTTTTTTTAATTTCGTCTGCGATATATTTAATCTAAACTATGATCCTAAACTTCTTTTCTCAAACGATTTCTTCTCAAAAGTGATAAACCTTGCTAATCGAATTAACATTGTTCACAAAGTGCTATTCATTATTCATATCAACCTTAGCTCATTAACTAACCAACAGTCTAATACTCTCAAGGATAGTTATGTATCGAAAATAAATACAAACTTAAGAAAAAAAATGATAAACGAGCATAGAAATCGAAACTCAAAATCACCTCTTTGCCTCCAGATGAGTAATTCCTCAGGGCTGACGCTACCGGTCTTAACCTCATCATATAATTCCCCAACCCCTGAATCAACACAAAACATCAACCCGTTTTCGTTCCAACAATATATTTGCTTGTTAAACCAGATGCCACATCATTTCATTTACCTGAGAGGATAAGCCGCCGGCACCCGCAATGTTCCGCCTTACAATCCCCAACATATTCTCTGCCTTTTAAACCAAATCTTCAAAAACAAAAAACAAAAAAAAAAATTGAAAAAAAAAAACTACATAATAACAAACGAATATTATTAACAGTTCCTAAACAGCTAAACAGATATTTTTTTGTTAACTAACTCACAATTTACAAACACAGAACGTCATTAAAAGTCACAAAATTAAAAAAAACAAAAAAAAAAGGTTTTCAAGCAAAAAGTGATGGATTCGAATATGCAATTGATGAGGCTAACAGATGATTTATCAGCAAACCGATTGTTACAATATCAGATCTAAACAATATAATGAATAAATCTACCAACCGAGTGCTAGTGATGTAAAAAACCTAATTACGACATATGAAATAGGGTGAAGAAGGAACAATAGAATGATGTAATGAAGATGATAGAGATACTTACAAGTTTCCGATCAGCGGCTAAAGAAGGTTGAAAGAGGCGATGCCGATAGCTCAGAAAGAAAGAAATGTCGTCTGCTTTCCCTTCGGTCGTATATAAGGGCGGCTCTAAGATTCGCTAATATATTATGGCCCTTTAACTTTTCTTTTTTTTTTTCTTTGGAAATCTGGGTATTAATTTTTTCAGGATTTGATTAAAAAAGAAGAACCAAAGAAATATGTGTAAGAAATGTTAGAACGATGTAATATATTTGTAGTTACACACTTTAACAACTTCTAAATGGTTAAGTGATTAATCAGTAAAAGGTAAAAGGTCTGAATCATTAAATGTTAAACCAGTATAAGGTCTAAACTATTAAGAGCCAATACAATGCATAATCGTTCAGAGGCAAATGTCTGACCCGTTCAGATTAGAGGTCTTAACCATTCAGACTTAGGGGCTGTTTGTTTACCTCTTAATGAGACTCTTAATGGTTCAGACCTCTTACTGGTTCAGGCTTTAATGGTTCAGACTGTTTGTTTCACGAGCAGATGTCTGAATGGTTCAGACATTTGCCTCTGAATGGTTAAGACCTCTAATCTGAATTGGTCAGAAATTTGCCTCTGAACGGTTAAGCATTATACGGTTAAGCATTATACAGGCTCCTAATGGTTCAGACCTCTTACTGGTTCAACACTTACCGAGTGCTAGTGATGTCGTAAAAAACCTAATTAGGACATATGAAATAGGGTGAAGAAGGAACAATAGAATGATGTAATGAAGATGATAGGGATACTTACAAGTTTCCGATCAGCGGGTGGAGAAGAATGAAAGAAAGAGGCGATGCCGATAGCTCAGAAAGAAATGTCGTCTGCTGTCCCTTCGGTCGTATATAAGGGCGGCTCTAAGATTCGCCAATATTATGGCCCAACTTTTTTTTTAGTAAATTACAAGAAACCTATTATCTATAATAAATGAAAGAATTTGGGCTATGTGGCACAATATTAGAGCTTCCTGGATATGGTTTAGGAGGGAAAATTTTTGGGTTTTTATTTTCATCAGTGAAGCCCCGTTTTACTAATCCGACCCGTTTTATGACCCGAGTATATAAGCAATCTAAAAACCCTAAATTCCTTTGTCACCTCATTCTATTCCTTCACTGCTTCATACCTGAAACCTTCCTTTCGCTTGAATCTTCTACAATCTAAGAGGTTCCACAATCTAAATGATTCACCATAATCATCCTCCCGATTTCTTCTCTCGATGATTCAAGAGATTCCACAGGTTTGGTATTGGAACTTAAACTATTTTTGCCAAATCCTAAAATCAATGGATTCAGATTGATGAATCTTCGCTTGAAATGATGACCCATTAGATTAAAAACAACCAGAATCTACCTATAATATTTAACAAGTCTAAAACGCCACCTCTAAAGTCTAAACTGATAAGTGAATATTTACTTTACTTACAGCAACTCATTTTCAAGAAAAACAACGGGATCAGGGTCTCTAATTGCAGCTTTTAGAAGTCCACGAGCATCTTCGGATGAGTAAGGTACCAGCACCTTTAAACCAGGGACTGACCCGTACCATGCACCATAACACTGTATCGCAAATGCAAGCATAAAGGCATTATAATTCTTTATGTTTATTTCTTAGAGAATAAAAAAACAAAAGACAACGGTTTTTGTCTTTTTGATGCAAGATGTGGAATAAAGAACCTAATATTAATGTTGGTAACAAAAAAATATGTCCTTTTTCATAACATATGATAAACATATTAGTTAATTACTTCCTAAACAACAGTATTCAACAAAAAGCCTAATATTTTCCAAAGTGTTTATGATATGCATGATGCATCTTATTTCAAACATTATTGATATTTATAATTATAAGATGATCATGAAAACCGTCGTCTATACCATCTAGAATCTTCAATGTGAAATTAGAAAATGAACACGAATAAACTTTATGATATCACTCGTGTCAGGACCACACATGGTAGATATGAGAAATCATGAAAAAATAGTCTAAGAGTAAAAAAAAGCAAAAAACCTGGGAATGTTGAGCACCAACACCGGCAGCGGGCCCATTTGGTCCCCTAAAAACAATGGGTACATTAATCTGCCCAGCAGACATGTAGTTTGACTTTGCTGCAGAGTTGATAACATGGTCAATCGCCTGCAAAACATTACCAACAGAATGTTAAAACAATCAAACACATACATTGAAACAGACGCTAGTAATATGTAGATGATGTAACCTGCATAGAGAAGTTGAAAGTCATAAACTCTATCACTGGCTTCAGACCATGATATGCAGAACCATCTCCAATACCGGCAAATCCAGCCTGAAAATATGAATAAGCATTTTGAAATCAAGAAGCTGTAAAAAGGTATATATAGTAAAAAAGTGAAACAGAAGAGAATAACTTCCGAACCTCAATAATAGGGGTATCAAGAACCCTTTCAGGACCATATTTATCCAATAAACCCTTGGTAATCTAGCAAAAACAATGTATAGTGAGACAAAAATACACACAAAGATATATGTTGATTGTAGAAACTGAGAAAAGCATAGAATTCTAACCTTGTATGCACCTTGGTATTCTCCAACCTGCACACCGTAAAAAAATGAGCATCAAATAAATGATAAAGAGGAACTCTCGGTTTTTATATAATACACTTACCTCTTCACCCATAACGAAAACATTAGGATCAGCAGCCATTTCCTCATCAAGAGCAGAGTTCATAGCGTCTCGCACTGTCATCTGTATAAAGTATAAACTTAAAACATAAATAAAAAAAAAAAAAACAACTTTCTGAAGAATATTATGTGAGTTACAATTGGTCCCATGTTTCCTGATTCAGTGGTCCTTACACCTTTGACTTTCAATCTGTCCCTAAATAATTATACCAGATGGTTCTTAAACTTGCTAAATAACATTTACATTCTGTATTTGTAACTTTTTTTTATTTCTTCTGCGATATATTGAATCTAAACTATGATCCTAAACTTTTTTTCTCAAACGATTTCTTTTTTGGTAATCGAATTACTCTTGTTCCCAAAGTGCAATTCATATCTACCTTAGCTCATTAACAAACCAACAGTCTAACTCTGATACCCTATCGGCTAGTTGTGTAGCGAAAACAACCACAAACTCAAGACAATAAACAAGCATACAAAACAAAACTCAAATCACCTCTTTGCCTCCAGACGAGTAATTTCTTATGGCTGATGCTACAGGCCTTAACCTCCCGAAGCCCTGAATAAACATAAAACATTAAGCCGATTTCGTTCCAACAATAACTTTGCTTGTTAAACCAGATGCCACATCATTTCATTTACCTGAGAGTATAAGCCTCCGGCACCCCCAACGTTTCGCCTTACAATCCCGAACATATTCTCTGCCTTTTAAACCAAATCTTCAAAAACAAAAACACAAATAAAAAAAGTTTAAACAAAAAATATTAACATAATTAAAAAAAGAGTATTCTTAACAGTTCCTAAACAGCTAAACAGATATTTGTGGTTAGCAAACTCCTAAATTGCAAACACATAACGTCATTGCAATTAATGTGGTAAAATATCGGATATCAATCAAGGACCGATATTTGAGATAAGGTTATTACGGTAAGATATGATATAGGTAATTTTAATATAATGCAGAATTTATATATAGCAATTTAACACCAATAATTCAGTTATATATCGGTCAAATATCGGTGATATATTGGTGATATATGTTGGTGCAGTCATCTGTCGTCTTCGTCTTAATATCGAGTCTGGGTTGCGTTGCGATTTTTGATGAGGCATGATGTCATCATATATGATGATGACATCATATTGATGACATCATATTATTGCATCATCATATGGCTTCACATTTACAAACAAGTAAACGACAAAGTTTATATTAGTTTTGAAAGTGTTAAAGTAGTCATTTGATGATTGGACCATTTGGAGGTCCAATGAGAGACTCACATTTGAAGGCCCAATCAACAAGAGATGATCATTTGAAGGCCCTATTACAAGAGATGGCATTTGAGGTCCAATGGTATAAAAGAAGTTGACTGGATTTGGAAGCTGCCGTTTGAATGTCAAAGTTTAGATGTTGACCGTTTGAGTTAATGTTTCCGTTTGAGGCCGTCGTTTGTAATTGTGTCCGTTTGAACGATTTCAAACGATAGAGTAGTAGTATAAATAGGCTGCTTGACTTTGTCATTTGTAACGGTCAGGTCAAGTGTTACCGAGGTGCTGCCGGTATTTCCTCTCACTGTAAACGTTGTCAATCGTATATAAAAGAGGATTATAGTATATTTCAAGCTGTGTACACGTCCGTTTCTTAGTTCCCGCCTCTGAAACGTACAAGAGCTCTTCCGAACGACTCGTTCAGGTCGAGACACGATCCTACAATTGGTATCAGAGCTCAGGAGGAAGAGTTCTTGCCATATTCAGCTTGAAAATCTGATTTCTACACCTTCTTTCACAAAATTAAAATTTTTTTACGGTTAAAATCGGCTCAAATTCTCACATATCACGCGTAATCATGTTTTAACAAAACCTTGAAAGTATTAGACTAAAATTCGACCTAAAAATGATAGATAACCGCCTGACCGTTTGAAAGTGTTCGATATATTGCTGATGTCATAGGGTTCCCGTTTGAAAATTGCCATCCTGTTTGAAAATGCATACCCTTCTGTTTGAAATTTGATCCTATCGTTTGAAAACAGGACTGTTACGTTTAAAACTGGTGTTCTGTTTGAACTTATCGTTTGAAACTGATCGTTTGAAGTATCGTTTGAAAGTAGTTCAGTTTTTCACGTGATTGATAAGTGCATCGAATTGTGTGATACGTAAAACAAGTTGGTTGAAATATGTGAGCATGTGATTTTGGTTTAAATGTCAAAGTATTTCATGTAATTGAACATTGAATAGTGTGAACTGATTGAGTGCTTACATTGATGCGTGTATAAGAGTCTATGAAGTGTCATAAATGTCAGATTGCATGTGATTGCATATGATACGTGTATTAATCTGATATATTGTTATCATTTGGTTTGAATTAAAAATCGGTTTGCATGATATCGATATGTGTTAATGTTGCATGTGATTTCGAAATTGTTGACATTAGCATGTGAATTAAAGTGACATTAAATTGTTTTGTCAGTACATGTGAATTGGGAGTCTCGGTTCTATAAGTGGAAAAGAAATCACATGGTTATGTTAGTTGGTCATGTGGGTTTTATTCAAGTATTACATGTGATATTGGCTTGTCAGATTGAATATTTCTTGTGTATATCATATAATCGATTCAATAGAGTTAAATTTGCATGATTAAAAGGTGTCGGCTGCATTGAAAGTTGTTATTCACGTGTAAAGTTCATCATATTTTGTGATTCATTAAACATACTGTGTCAGTAATGTGGAAACATGTGTTGACGGTTATATAGATGTTGGTCAAATGAGATTTAAGAAATATTAAATTGATTCGATTTGTTTTGATATTTTGTTTGATAATATTTGATTGATTCTGTTTGATATACATGTGATAGTGTTTTGATATAATTGTGATCAAATATAAGTGTGTAGACAAATCATTTTGTGTTGTTATAACCATGTTGTCAGCTCATATATTCAGTTCAAAGTTTATCTCATGTAATCAGACTGCAAGTAATACAAAAACGGTTCAAATTTGTTGTTTGAAAAGCGTCAAGTCTCAAAGGTTATCCAAGTTCGCACGGTGTGTATTCAGATCAAGTAGTTTGAGTCGTGGTTTCTGTCAGTTCGTACATTTTGGAGTTTAAAGATTTTGAAGGGTCAAGTCAATTGAATTCGATCCGGGTCATATCAGTCCGCACATTTAGTCAAATCTTCAGTCACACAGAAAATCATCAGTTTGAGTACCAATTTGTTTCGATTAATTGATAAATCTTTAAACTGATTGTGTTTTGTTGGTGTGTTGTCAATTGTAAAGGTTATTTTCAAGTGTTACCCGAAGTATCTCCTGATTACCGAAGACATGGACGAGGAATTCTACAACGCGTTTGCTACGCCAGTCGCTCCTGTTACTGCTGCAGAGAATTTATACAGTGAAAATGAGACGGGAACTCATCAAAAGCCGCCAAAGCTCATGTACATTGAAGACTTCAAAGGATGGCAAAATCGATTTGAGAACTGGGTGCAAGCTTACAAATTTGATGCATGGTGTTCGTTGGAGAAAGACTATGAAAAACCGAAAAACGAACGTGGGCTTGTAAAGGATTTCAGTGACTTTACGGAAGCTGACAAATTGAAGTATACAAGTGAGAAAATGATGATCAGTATTCTTCAACAGGCAATCAAAGAAGATATATTTGTTTTGCTTCAACACGATAATACAGCTAAGTCAATTTGGGAATCATTGATTCAGAAATTCAAAGGAAGCGCGGATATGATTAAAAACAGAAAGGCGTTGCTGAAGAAATCATTCGATATGTTTGTAGCTTTTGATTACGAATCAACGAAACAGACAATTGACAGATATTGTCATCTTGTCTTGGAAATGGGGAGATTGGATATAAAGAAGGATGATGAGGAATGGGTGGATAAACTTGCTGAGGCATTACCACAACAGAAATGGGGAACTTATTTGTTGATTATCAAACACATGAGAAAATCTGAGAATATGAGTCTAGCAAAGTTTATTCAAAAGATTGAAGAGCATGAGTTGGATATTCAGAAAACGGCTATCATGACGAATCCAAACGCCAAACAAGATATCAGTTTGTATTACCGAGGGAACAAGTTTGAGGCTACTCCCAGCCCGAGCCCAAAGATCCAAACTGGTTTCAGTGCTGACAGTTCATCTGGAACAAAGGGTAGTAGTGTGACACAATGTGGTGGATCTTCACCTTCGATCTCAAGTTTTGATCCAAACAGCACAACATCAAGTTCTCAACGACAAAATTCAAAAAATCTTCAGTGCAATGTTACTTTAAACATTCAAAATGGTCAGAATCTGTCTCCGGAAGTTGCCAAGCAACACATGGCATCACTTGTTACTATGTTAGAATCTTATGAAAATTTGATCGGTGGGAAGATTGGGAATCCGATGCTTACCAAAGAAGATTACGATCAAATTGATGCTGAAGAACTTGAATTGATGGATATCAAATGGTGCTTAGCAAGTGCTTGGAGAAGAGCTGAAAAGTTTCAAGAGATTACTGGTAGGGATGAATTTCGAGGAATGGCTACTTCTCAACTGGATTTTGACAAATCGAAAGTTACCTGTTTCCGTTGCAAAGGAAAAGGACATTTTAAAAGAGAGTGCAAAAGTAAAGAAGCAACCGGAAATCAAGAAAAGAACAACTATTATCAGAAAGCAATTTTCCATCAGATTGCTCAACAACCACAAACTGCACATGGTCATGTTATTGAAGATGGAAAGAAGAAAGCTTTACTTATCAATCAAGATGATGAATTTGTTGCTGAAGGATTTAGTTGGGACAAATACATACCTGGTTCAGCTTGTGTTGCAAGAATACTAGGTGAAGAGGCTAGTGAGAAAAGAATCCCGATATTTTCTGATCTTGGAAGCGATGTGGATACCGATGATGAGGAAGAACATCTCAACAGAGCTAGAAAAGCCATTGATCCTACTAGTTTTAATTTGTTTTTTTGCAGATAAAATGGAGATGCTGTTTCAAAAGAAGATTGCAAGATTGATGAAAGAGCTGGAAGCAGCAAAAATGCAAGCTGATGAAAAGACAAAGACAGAAGCTGGAAAAGCAAATGTTGAACCAGCAACCGAGAAAGTTGTTGAAGTGGAGAAAGTGGTGGAGAAACTCGTTGAAATTGAAAAAATAGTCGAAGTTGAAAAAATTGTTGAAGTAGAAAAAATTGTTGAAATTGAGAAACTTGTTGAAGTTGAAAAGACTGTCGAGGTTGAAAAGATAGTTGAAAAATTGGTTGAAGTTGAAAAACCATGTTCGAAGTGTTCAGAATCTTGCAAAGTTTGTGAGGAGAAAGATATGAAGATTGCTGATTTAGAGAAGATTAAAGAAGATTTACTGTCTGATGTGAAGTACATTAAAGAATCATATGATGTGCTAAACAGAACAGTTGACAGTTTGAAGAAAACAAATTCTGAGATTGAAAAAGCAATGGAGAAAATGAGTGGAACATTAATGACAAAACAAAGCGTCATCAATGAGTATATTGAAGATTGTGCACAGTTAAAGAAAGAAGTGGAGCTTGAAAAGATCGAAAGTGAAAGGATTAAACGATTACTGTTGAGTTACACTACTTGTGATTATCTGATTGATCGTGTTTATCCTACTGTTGCAGGTCTGGAAGCTTTCATGGATAAAAAGACTGAAGATACTGATACTGGTAAGAAACCAAGTGTCAAGTATAACAGATGTCCGCCCCCGATCCATGAAACTTATTCTCCAAGGAATCCTAACGAGGAGCGTCTAAAAAAGGCAGTCAACATCAAGTTAAAGTCTGAAATCATTGATGAATTACCAGACAATATTGATGTTACATTCACAGCATCTGACACTGATCATGAGTCTGAGTTAGTAAAGAAAGTTGTCGATCCGGTGTTAGATACGGATGAAGAGTCAAAGTCGGAGTCTAAGTCAGATAGTTCGAGTTCGTCTGAGAAGAGTCCGAGTTCACCGGTTAACAGGGTTTACAATAGAGAATTCTTGTTATCAAAATCTAATTTGAATGACGGATTAATCAAAGTGGCATATACTTTGTTTGATTCAGACAAATTATATTCTGATGAGGAATTTCCAATAAGAAGTGTCAAAACTGAAATGATCAAACAGGTTTTCAAATTAACAGAAATTAATATTTCTGAAATAAAAGATTTAAATCTTGTTGAAAAACCTAAAAAGTACACTTCAAGAGTTCAACAGAGATTGAACAAGAAAAAGGGTTACAGTTCTGGTTCAGGTTATCGAAAGAAACCGAACCATAACCGTAATTACAAAAAGAATGGATTAGGTTTCAATTCTTCAGAAAATTATAAAAATCAGAAAACTTATAAACCAAAAACAAAATTTGTTTCAGGTGGAAGCTCAGAGGATGAACAGAAGAAACCATTCTGGAAGCAGTCAAATCAGGAGTTTCTTGCTGAAGTGAAGAAGAATGTGAGAAGGTTTGCTGAAAGAGTTGACAGAAGAACTTGTTTCAAATGCCAAGAAGTTGGACATATAGCTTGGAATTGCCCCAAGACCAACTACCAAAAACAAGGAGTTTCTTCTAACTCTGTTTTGCGAAAGACTTGTGTTGATAAGAAAGAACAACTTGTAAAAAATGTTAAAAAGTTTGAAAATTCTACTTCTGAGGAAGGAGAAAGTTCAAAAAGGTTTTACAAAAGAAGAGGTGATTTGAGCAAGCAAAAGTGGGTGGTTAAATCTGAGGGTAATTCTGACAATGAATCTGATTCCATAAAATCAGAGGAGTCTTTGTATGATAAAAAGGTTGTGAATTCTGTTCCAGATGTGAACGATGAGAATTTTCCTCCATTGTCAAAGGAAAACTTGATGAAGAAAGTGGGAAAGGTAGAGATCTCAAATCAATTCTTCGCTGATAAGGGAGATTTTGATGTTGAGAAGGTTTTTAATGGAAATGTTAAACATATTTTTGGAAAGATGGTTGATAGGAAAGTGAAGGATGCTAAAGAATTTTACAAATCAAAATGTTGGTGGGACAGGTGTTTGCCACCAAAATCACCCAAGGCTGGTCAGGCTTGGGTGACAGCATTTTCACCATAAATTCCTGACTTGCCGGAGCTCCCAGGTTGGTAAGAGTGGAGCAGGAATCGGCATCTTTCTTAGCAAATGATCTTACATGTGGTACAGTTGGTAAAGTACAGGTGGTATTTTTAAATTGTTATATGTTGATTTACAAGTGGTTATGGTTGATGAGTGAACCTGTAAGTGGTTGAAAGAGGTTTTCATTGACAAATGGTTAATCAAGGTCATTAAGTTGAACTTGATTAGACCATACTTACAAATGGTATTTGATGAACAAAGTGATAAACCCCTAATTTTTACAAGTGGTAAAATCAATCAAATTAATTTTCCAGAAAAACCATTTGATTAATACAAACTTAAGTGTTTTGAAAATCACAATGGGAAAATAGTTTGTTGTAAGGGGGAGTTCTGATTGTTTATGCCAAGTGGATGGCGATTTGATGAGATTTGATGTCAGTTGTCAACTTTATTGTATAGTTGGTTTTCAAATTTCCTAAAATGTGTTTGCATTTTAGGGGGAGTAAAAATTTTCAGAAAATCCAAAAACATTTGAAAATTTGAAAAAGCCAAAAACATGATAAAATCAAAAAATGAGTTTTGTTGTACAAAAGAGGAAATGATAGTACATCAGTGGACTATCACAGCATGCTAAAGAATTGGAAAGTTAAATGTGATAAATGGTCTCACTGATGATGTGTCAGTAGGTTTTTGCACATTTAGTAAATTGTGACGAGATATAAACCTAAATTTTACTTGCGTCTACGTGGGGAACACCTCCAGGATATATAGGTAACCCCTGAAATCTTGTTTGAAGGGTCCCGTATTCTGAGATACTAGGTCTTTATGCTTAGTGATATCTGGGGTATTATCCCGGGACTTCTGATTTTGCGGAAGCAATGGCCTAGTCCCCGGAGAATACTTTCTGCATACTTGAAAAATAGCGCAGCCCTCAGCAAATTGATGAAACAATAAAATTGATAGTCATTGCTGTTGTAATTCAAAAGATCCTCTAAAGGGGACCCACCAAAAGTCGAAGCCGTCATCTCTCTGCGTATCGAAAGATCGACCTGAGCTCTCACGGCCCTCGCAATTAATCCCTTACAGATATCATCTAGGTATACTCACCTGTAAGATTGAATACTGGGGTCTGGATACAGGAGTATATACTGAGGTGGGACACATGTAGATGTTTAAGTTCTAAGACATTAATCTTGTATCTCGAAACAGTTGAACTTTGTGTGAGAATTCAAGTGGATCAGTATACTGACAATCTAAGTGAATCGTTTAGAACTTAAAATGTTTAAAGCTTAACGGTGTTGGTGATTTGTCTCAAAAACTGATATGATCCTCTTACACAAACTCACAAAAATAGTGTCTGTATGTATTTCTTTTCTGCATTTCATTTCTGTTATTTCAAAAATCCAAAAAGAGTTTCGGTGTGTTTTAGCATAATTTTTGAAAAATTCAAAATGTTTTTAGACGACTGATGTTGAAAAGCTGATTTTCAAAATTCCGAGTGCTAAACATGATGAACAGGTTTGGGAAAGTGTGTTTTGAAGATGTGTGAAATGAAAATGATATATATTCAAGTGGTTCATCAGAAATTGTCATGATAAATTTTTCTATTCAGGGTTGTGTTTTCAAGGGACTAGCAAAGTTTCTAAATTTGTTATATCTTATCTTTTGTGAAACTTATTTTTGGGTAGAGAATATACAGGTGAATCAGGTTACAATACCTGAACCTGTGAAAGTCAGACTACGATCCCAGTACAAGTTGAGGGGGAGTTTGTTAGAGAAAGAGAGTCTGAAATTGCTAGAGCAAGCAGCTGATCCTGAAGAATGCAAGAGAAAGTTAGAGTGAAAGAAGAAAGACTGATAAAGACTGAAGATGCAAAGACTCGACACTTAAGACTCGTCAACATCTGAGGGGGAGTCTGTTGGTGCAGTCATCTGTCGTCTTCGTCTTAATATCGAGTCTGGGTTGCGTTGCGATTTTTGATGAGGCATGATGTCATCATATATGATGATGACATCATATTGATGACATCATATTATTGCATCATCATATGGCTTCACATTTACAAACAAGTAAACGACAAAGTTTATATTAGTTTTGAAAGTGTTAAAGTAGTCATTTGATGATTGGACCATTTGGAGGTCCAATGAGAGACTCACATTTGAAGGCCCAATCAACAAGAGATGATCATTTGAAGGCCCTATTACAAGAGATGGCATTTGAGGTCCAATGGTATAAAAGAAGTTGACTGGATTTGGAAGCTGCCGTTTGAATGTCAAAGTTTAGATGTTGACCGTTTGAGTTAATGTTTCCGTTTGAGGCCGTCGTTTGTAATTGTGTCCGTTTGAACGATTTCAAACGATAGAGTAGTAGTATAAATAGGCTGCTTGACTTTGTCATTTGTAACGGTCAGGTCAAGTGTTACCGAGGTGCTGCCGGTATTTCCTCTCACTGTAAACGTTGTCAATCATATATAAAAGAGGATTATAGTATATTTCAAGCTGTGTACACGTCCGTTTCTTAGTTTCCGCCTCTGAAACGTACAAGAGCTCTTCCGAACGACTCGTTCAGGTCGAGACACGATCCTACAATATATCGGTTATATCGGTCAATATCGCCGATAATATGGTACCGATATTTGACACAGATATTTTACTAGGAGACCGATATATAACTGATGTTAACTGCATAGATTAAAAGGCACAAAATAAAAAAAAATAAAAACACTTTAATTTAGGTTTTCAAGCAAAAAGTCATGGATTCGAATATGCAATTGATGAGGCTAACAGATGATTTATCAGCAAGCCGATTGTTACAACATCAGATCTAAACAATATAATGAATGAATCTACCAATTGAGTACTGGTGACGTGAAAAACCTAATTACGACATATCAAATACGGTGAAGAACGAGCAATAGAATGACCAAAGTGAATACAAGTGAGTAACGAAAATGATAGAGATACATATGAGACTTAGGGCATGTTTGGCTAAGCTTATTAGAGTTAAAAAGGACTTTTGGGAAAAGGACTTTTTGAAAAGGAGTTTTAAAAAAAGTGTTTGGATTAGCTTATGGAGTGGGAAAAGCCAATAAGTCAATAAGTTGTTTTTTAAAAAGTGTTTGGCTTAGCTTATTGATGTAAAATGACTAAAATGGACATTCTTTCATAAGTCAATAAGTTGCTTTTTAAAAAAGTGTTTGGCTTAGCTTTTTTGTTTCTCTTCTCTTAATAAAAAGTTTAATTTAATAAAAAAACCTACAAAATAAAAAATATGTCTTTTACAAAAGTTAAAACACAATAATACCACCATAGTTCTCATATTACATTCATCCATACAATTGAAATGATGTCATGTTCATCTCCGCAATGCCATTATATCTCCCGCAATGCTATCTCGGACCGCTAACATATACATATCATCATTTGCACGACGTGTAGCCTGATCTTCTTCGCGAACTTCATCGCTAGTACCACCTCGTCTAGGATTGTACGATTCTTGTTGTGCCCTATCAAATGCTTTATCAAACTCACCGGCCTTTCTAATATAGTTATGGATCGCCATCGACGCTATCACAATACTCACTTGGTGTTCGTACGTGAAATTAACATGCATATCTCTCAATAACGCCCACCTAGCTTTCCACACTCCAAAAGTACGTTCAATTATATTTCGCAATGATGAGTGGTAATAGTTATATGTCTCTTTTGGTCCGCGGGGAGCCCGCATAGCACTAGTTTGTGCACGTCGAAAATCCGGTATATGATAACGAATGTTCGTACCTTTGTATGGAGCAAGATACCCTCTAGTATTTGGGTATCCGGCATCAACAACATAATATTTATCTGCAAAAAAAAAAAAAAAAAACAGCTGTTATTCGTTTTAAATAAGTATTATAAAAGCATAAAAATATCATTAATAAAATTATACTAACCACCCGTGGGATGTGGAAATTGAAGTTCCGGTCTCTCTAACGCTTCATTGAAAATTCTCGTGTCATGTGCAGTCCCCTCCCATCCGGCCCACGCAAATGTAAAACACATGTTAAAATCACACACAGCCATTATATTTTGTGTAGCGTATCCCTTTCGACCAATGTACTTCGGTTGTTCGTTCAATGGAACCGATGCCCTCACGTGTGTCCCGTCTATAGCGCCAATGCAGTTCTACAAATACAAAACGATATCATATTTATTAAAGTAATTGTAGCATTAGATACATCGAGCAATAGATATCATATTTATTAAAGTAATTGTAGCATTACAAATACAAAACGATATCATATTTAAAAATTGCAATGGCGTCTGAGTTTGATCCCCAACGGCAACACAATCCCGAAATAAAGGAGCATTGTAACACCTCGAAAATTCACGTCCTACAATGTGTTGACACGTGTCATAAAGTTTGAACGTGTGAAAGAATGTTATAAAAGGACTAAAGTTGACAAACATGGAAAGTATGTGAATATACGGATTCTAATTGTCAACAGTGAATAAATATACTTCACAATAACCCTACATGATGTTT
This sequence comes from Helianthus tuberosus, assembly GCA_030545235.1. Lineage (NCBI taxonomy): Eukaryota > Viridiplantae > Streptophyta > Magnoliopsida > Asterales > Asteraceae > Helianthus > Helianthus tuberosus. The sequence goes on from JARYGA010036927.1 coordinate 1,341,523, forward strand.
ATAACATCAAACGAATAAATCATGGATCATACGAAGCTAAAAGTGAGAGATTACAAACTACAAGGGTTAAATGTGTCAACATGTTAAAGATATACCTCTGAGTGACCTTTTGACAAACCCGAAGCTTTGTAAATGTAAATTATGCTCACTAGAATGCATGATTAAAATTTCATAAAGTTTCGTTATCGTATGAGCAAGTTGTGATCAAATTCGTCTACAAGGGTTAAAAGCGTTAACGTTGAAAGTTTGGACCTTTCAGGTTAACCGGAAATGTCCAAGGACTTGGTAAAGTGGGTACAAGTCCTAAGGCCCTTGTAAATAATTAAGAAGGGGTCAAATTGCAATATATAAAGGTTACTTGACCTTTCGGAAGAGCCAAGAGTCAATTATGCAAAGAATGGAAAATGTGAAGGCTGATCAGAAGCCTAGCGGGGCGCTACACAAAAGTGTAGCGGTGCGCTAGGGGTGATCAGAAGCCTAGCGGGGCGCTACACAAAAGTGTAGCGGTGCGCTAGGGGTGCCCAGTTCCACAGAAACAGGCAGCAGCCTGTATGTCGCGCTTGTGACCTTCTAATCCGGTTTCTCTGCATGTGCATGGCCCTAAAACATACCCTAAGCCTATGACACATGTTGGATGATTGTGGGAACTCCTAGACTTGGTTGTCACTTAGTTGTGGTGCTTGAAACTTGTATATAAAGAACCACTCATGTCACAACCATTCCACACATCATTCAATTGCCATCTGAGCATTGGAGGAGCTTACAATCTGATTGAAGGCCTTCCTAAATCATCCTTAATTACCTTGTAAGTGTCTAAACCTTTCTAAATTCAGTTTATGCTTTAAATTAGCTTAAAAGTCAATATAACGTATTAAACGTTTGACTTTGCGATTAATTAGCGATAACTCGGTCGCAAGTCAAATTAAAAGTACCGTTAGATAGGTAATAATATGGGTATTAAACCCTTAAAAGGGAAAGTACCAAATCCAGACCTAACTAGGTCATTTGTCGGGTCAAACGTTGACCGAAAAAGTCAACATAATTACAAAATGCGATTTAATGCACGATTAGCAATCCGCGAGGCGTGCAACCTGTTTTAAACTTAATATAACTTGGTAATAAGTATAAAAACTTGTCTACGCTTGCCCGACTCGACAACTTTCTGTTTAAACCCGGTTCGGAACCGAAAGACGCAAAACTTTGACTTTTGCGTTGACTTCGGTTCTGACCCGTTTTAGTTTGATTCGGTATTGCCTTAGCGCTCCTTTAGGACTTGGTTACATGTTAGAACAAGCCTCTGAGTTTGAAATGTTGATTACACGGTTCGTTTGCGCGTTTCCGTTAAATGCTTAAAAGTTGACCAAAATGCCCTTTCGAACTTAAAACGAGATTTTTGACAATGTGAGTGGCCAAGTACCTTGGCTACTGAATAATAAGCATGTCCTTAAAATCCTACATCAATCCGAGGTCTAGATTGTGGGTTATGCGCATTATCGTGTTTAACGAGTTTTTAAAGAATTAAACGGCAGAATTAGCGCATAGCCCACCTAAACCCGATTTTTGGTATCGAGCTTTATACCTACTGATGTTAAATAATATTTTAGGATTTATAAAGATTTTTAATGATTTTTAGGCTGAGTTTATAAAGGGTTAGTGCATTAATTCGGTAATTACCGAATTAAACGTTTTAACGCATAAAATGAGTTTTACATATCCAAATGACGCAAGGCTTTTTGCTACTGATTCAAAATAATAAATAGAATATTTTGAACTATAAAAACTGATTAGAAACTCAGATTTTGTATCTAAACCCGAAAATCGCTTAAAACCGTTAAATTACACGTTTTAAGCGAAAGGTATGAGTTAAAACCTTTATAAACATACAAGACTCATTGCCTACTGATGTAACTTAGTAAAATGTGTATTTTTACAGATTACATCAGTCCCGAACTCAGACCTACGTTAAAACTCTTTTATAACCTTCAAAATGACCAAAATACCCTACGGGGCTTATTTGGCAATTAAACTCGTTTTGGGCATAATGGAAGATATAGTAATGATATCACAACAAATATAAAGCATATCAACGTTGGTAACCTGTCCTGGACTCTCTAGATTAACCGTTACGCATTAATCGCGTTCGGTTCGGGTATGTAACTAGTTTACGTATAAATAACCGAAACGGGTCAAACCTTATCGGTTTTGTCTCAAATTTCAGAGTGTGTATTAAATACCCATATTAAGCAAGTCTCCAAACTTGTCGGGTCTAAATCACATTCTATCCGGTTTTCGCTTAATCGTGCGTACGAACCGTATCATCGAAACTAGCCGGTCTAAGCTTAAGCTTAATTAAAGACCCGTTAGGATTCTAATAGGTTATTAAAAACCTTCGTTCCAGATTAGGAGCCCAGTAAAAGCTATCTGTACTTGCTGATTTGATATACGGCTGGGATTGAATTTATATTTAGCTCAGGTAAATACTTTTAACTTATTTCCCTATACGGGCTTGGGTTACGGTGCATAGCGTACCGCTTGATCGGGTGTTAAATCTTCCATCGTTTAGGTGGTTAATTGAATAATTTATTGAACCCGTTTAAACAGTCTTGTTTACTTTAAAGCCTTTGGGGGGTTAATGACCATGTCCCGGATATCCTTGGCATTATCTTACGAGATGGCCACGACTGGAGCACGGGGTGTAGGCGTACACCTGTCAGTGTATAACTCTAATATTGTGGTGTGTCCATTGATCTTTAACCCGGATACGTTCCGGGCTACTGAACGCATAAGTAACATGTAATTCGTTCACAAGATTATAATATTAAATAATTCTCCCAAGTTAAAAAGATTAATTTTGCCTCTGTGCATTTTAATCAATGTGTCAAGATATTTTGTGCCACGTGCATTCAAAACAATTTACAAACTCTTTTTCCAAAATGAGTCAGTTGAATGTATTTACCAGTGTAAACTGACGTATTTTCCAAAAGGCTAAATGCAGGTACTATACGAACTTGGCTGGATATGTCTCCTTAGCATCAATAGAAGTCTCGCAAGCTTAAGATGCCTAAAAGTCTGTTGAACTATTGTTTCCATTTTATGTTCGATCCTTCTGTGGATAAACTTCCGAATATTGTGACAATTGATATTACAATAATAAATTCGGTTGTATTATATTTTCAATTGCTTCCGCTGTGCTTAATAATATTGTGTTGTTTGACTATTATGTTGCCAACCATGACGTCACGATACTCCCCACCGGGCCCACCGGTGACACGTGGAAAATCGGGGTGTGACAGGTTGGTATCAGAGCCAACACTGAGTGAATTAAACACTAGCCTTTTGTGTTTAATCTCAGTTACACAATTGCACAATCTAAACTTCTGAGTCTAGACTTAACATAGGAATAATCTTAATCCTAATATGGAAATATTTGCTTCCAATTTTTATTATTATTGGGTACGTCGCCAAGCGAGGAAGCTGAACTAGGAATTCTCCACACCCGGAGCCGTGAAATGCTGAGCTTCGTACAGCGACCAAGATGAGACGTGCAACCAAGGAGAAAGCATTCAGGAAATGATTGAAGAAGCAACTCCTTTTGCAAAAGATCGTTTCTTTAATAGTCCTTCTAAGGACATATTTATTTTTCAGTCCCCTTCAAGGACAACATTATTCTTTTGAAGACCCATTTAGGGCAACCCTATACTTGTTTAAAAATTTTAAAGGAACGATTATGTTTAAAATATCATTTTTTTTTTGCAATAATCTGCCTATGAAATTAGTGATTTAAGAATCCTACAGTGTGAAACCTAGCCTTGTGTCAAATATAAGGCCGGGCCAAGATGGTGATACCTGTTAAAAGATTCGAAACGTATTAAAATTTTAAAGTGTGAAACCTAGCCTTGTGTCAAATATAAGGCCGGGCCAAGATGGTGATACCTGTTAAAAGATTCAAAACGTATTAAAATCTTAAAGTGTGAAACCTAGCCTCGTATCAAATATAAGGTCGGGCCAAGATGGTAAGACCTGTTTGAAAGATTCAAATTCCGGTTAACGTCTTAAGACATGTTAACACTCCTGGCAGATGTGATTCGTTAAGAATCACATGTCATTTTTATGTATGTAAGGATCTCTAAAAGATTCCTAATCCAGTCTAATGATCTCCGAATCCTGGATTTATATCATCCATTACGATGATCATGTTTTTACACCATACGTGGTAATATAAAGCCTACGGGCCTTGCTCATTTCTACATGAGCCAAAATACAGTGGTAGCTATGACTCCCTGTCAGATAAAGGTAATGAACTAGATTCAAACCTCAAATGCTTTGATTCTCTGAAATCCTAGCATATAATTTATAATTGTCTATGTGACTAGGCCTATTGTGCCAATATACTTTCATGCTTTGATTCTCTGAAATCATAGCTTATAAATTATATATGTCCTTGTGACTAAGCCAGTTGTGCTAATATACTTAAAGGCCTTGATTCTCTGAAATCATGGCTTATAATTTAAAATTGGTCCTTGTGACTAGGCCTTTTGTGCTATTAAATAAAACAGTTATTGTTGCTTTGATTCTCTGAAATCATAAGCTTATAATATATAAATGTCCATGTGACCAGGCCATTGGTGCCACTAATAAAACTGTTAATGTTTTATAATTAGGATAAATTATAATAGAAATCCTAAATAAATATGATTAATAAATTAACCATATATGGTCTCTGTTTACCATGGTTAATAAATTTCCCTAAGGGGGTAATCTGGTAATAAACATCTCTTATAAGGGAAGTGCCTACGGGCTATAGTTAATGTCCTCTGAGACTAAAAATAGTGGTAGCCTACAGCTCCCTGTCAAGAAAAGGTAATGGACTTTGATTCAAACCTTAAGGCCACGATTCTCTGAACTCATGGCATATAAATTTAACTTGTCTACGCGACAAGGCCATTGGTGCTATTATTAACTTATGAATTAGGATTTATGATAAAAATCCTGGATAAGATAAATATCCTTCCTTCTCTGTCAGTATGCAATTGAAGGGAATCTTAAAGGTGAAACCTAGCCTACGCGGCCAAGATGGTGAAACCTACTCAAGGGATTCAAATCCTTGTTAACACCTAGGAATGTGTTAACACCCCTAACAAATGTGATTCGAGAAAATCACAACAGTCATCCTTATATTGGATTCTTCCAATTCTCAAGTCTAGCCTAGTGATCTAGGAATCATGGCTTATATCATCCTATAAGATGATCATATTATAAACATCTGTTAGTAATGAAGCACCTACGGAGTAAACTTGTTGTCCGATAAGACAATGACAGTAGTGGTCTTTGACCTCCTGTCTAAAATATTGGACTATGTCCAAACATAATAGTCTATATGATTAATGCGATCATGACTAATACCATTTAATACGATGATAATATTATTTAAACATCCTTTAGTGATGTCTTGACTACGGGCTATAATATATTGTCCATTTGAGACATTGACGTTGTTATCGTTTGATTCCCTGTCCAAGGTGGTGAGCTATGCTCAAACCTAATAGTTCATATGATCAATACGATCATGACAAAAATCATCAATACGATGATTAAAAATTTTAAACATCCGTAATGATGTTTTGCCTAAGGGCTATATTAGATCGTCCAACTGAAACAAGGCAATTGTAATCTTTTTGTGATTCCTTGCCAAGGGGGTGAGCTATACTCAATTCCCATAGTCTATACTATCAGCGCGATCCTGACTAGTATCCTCAGTATGATGATCAAAATAGTAACATCCCTCGTGATGAAATGCCTACGGGCTATACTTTATTCTAGTGTCGGTAAGACAAAGTTATAGTGATCTTTATGATCCCCTGTTCAAAAATGGTGTGATTATACCCAAACCTAATAGTCAATATGATCGATGTAATCATGACTAATATCATTAGATACGATGGTTATATGTATAAACATCCATTAGTGATGTTGATTGGCTTATTTTTTCTGCCAAAAGAATCGTCTTTCAAGACGATGACAGTTGTAGTCTATGACTCCCTGTCCAAAGGTGAAGAACCACGTTCAAACCTTGAAGCCCTAACCTAATAAGATTTCGACTTATAAATTAAGGTCCTTGGTGATAGACCATCAAGTTATGTTTTAAAGTCATTTATGACAAGCCTATGTGCCATAAATTGGTCATTCGTGACAAGTTAACATATTAAATGTTAACATTCCTGGTGATATGCCTTTGTACCAGATTTGATGAATGTCCTTATAACAAGGCCGTTTGTGCCATATCTAAATGTCATCACGACAAGGCCTTCGCGCCGTATGATTTCTTATGTCCTTCATGACTGTGCTCTATGCCATATTTTTCTACGTCCCTCGAGACAGGCTTCTATGCCATATATGTATATATATAATAAAAGTCTTGTAAGGACTAGCCTTTGAGCTATTTATAATCGTCCTAGTGACAAAGACAGTTGTGACATTATGGACCCCTGTTAAGCAGGTATTGGACTTGCTCCAAACTTTGCAAGCCGTTGATGGTCCCGTTGTGACCTAGGCTAAATATAATAGAAATACGTTCAAATAACATTCACTATGAATGTTCGAAACAGACTAGCCTATGCGGTTTATGAATGCCGTGGCTAACCTAAGTCAGGTCATCAGGATTATGACCAATAATTGTTAAATCTTAGTGATTAGTACCAAGTTTCGAGTATCAAAAACTCGGAGGAGGTAGACGAGAGTCGCAATACTATAAGGCGACGAAAGTTAATAAAACTACACACGTAAACCTCAATATGAATGGAGTTAATCTTCAGGCTGTGGTTGACACAGCAGTTGAAAGGACCATGGAAAGATCATGAAATAATCTAAAGAGCCGAATGCTCCTCGCTCTGAATTTCATTTAAAAACCATGTTCAATTACTCATGAGAAGAAGTTTTGTTCACATTTCGTATATGAAGGATGAACCAAGAGAAGGAGAATAACTCCCAGAAATCTGACAAAGAGAGCAAGTACAGGCTTAATAAAAAGCAACGAAAGTTCAGTAAGAAGCCTGTATACCTCAGAGACTGCTTCAGCATTATCAGATGGATGTTTTATATCCATAAGGAATCATTTTTCCGATGTCCTAGTTCCGATAAATATAAGGACTCAATAAAGTGATAAAAACTAGATTGGTTGCCTCGAAAAATCAAGCCCATATCATGGGTGATAAGAAGCAATTAACTATCAAGACTCCTTATGAGACAGCTCTCGTAATTACACGTATCCGTACGACTAATAAATATTAAAAAAAAAAAAAAAAATGGTGGAACTGGCCGTCCCCGGAATCGAACCTGGGTCTAGGCCGGCCGCACCCTTTCGCGCGCCTAGCCAACTGGGCTAGGTGCCTAGTTTGTGAAACTTCCATTATTAATTAAATATAAGCACTTGTACAATAAACTTCCTTATCATTTGTCAATAATAATTTCTGCTAAGTGTCCTGTTTTTAATACAGGCAATAATAAATCTTCATGAACCATAAACTTAGCAAAAATTTCTTTTATCATCCACAAGGTATAGCTACCAAGGAAACCGTAGTAACCGATTCTTCTAGTATCGGCAAGGAATCCTTCCGAAAAATCTAAGAGTACTCTTTCTTCGCATAGAGTACGACAACATATGTTATTTTAATTACTTTTCTCATTGTTTTCTATCGCCTGCGAATGCCAAACTATGTTTGATTAAAGTGTCATATGAGGATTGGCGTATCCTAGTGTGTCCCATAGATTATTTCCATGTCTGATCAGCATGGAGGTTTAATACATGGAACCCCTGAGATATCCCAATGGTCATATTGTACTAAAGTCGACTAGTAGTATTCAAAGAAGATATCCAAAAATGGAAAAAAAATTTTAACGTTCCCGACTAAGGAATTCGTGGACTTATAACATAAAGGTGTCACTTATTGACACGAGTAATAGTGGATGAACTGGAGCCCGAGATATGGAAAATCTCTGTAGCCTCCTTGCAATCTTAATTATCTTCTCATAAGTTTTCCCTGCTTACCTCCGGGAAGGCAGGTAGAATTAAGATTGTACCCCGCTGTGGGCAGGAGTATTGTGAAAACTCCATATTGATTATGGAATAATCGAAACCTTGATTAAATAGGTTTTAAGACATAGGCTCATAAAGCCTGACTCAATCTTATGAGGGTTTGATATTATTAAATAAGAAAGACGGTTCATATTGCTTATGCCTACATGCCGCAACCCTAATTAGGCAACGATTAAGAGTTGCCATCAGCTACCCAGGATCTAAGGGCAAATTATTGGTGGATCGGCTTGAAGAAGTCTGTAGCCACCCATGTAGCTAAATGCTTGACATGTGCGCAAGTCAAAGCCGAGCATCAAAAGTCGTCAGGCTTGCTACAACAGCCTGAGCTTCCTACGTGGAAGTGGGAAATGGTAACTATGGATTTTATTACCAAGTTACCCAAGACGAGGAAAGGAAATGATACGATATGGGTTATTGTTGACCGACTGACTAAGTCAGCTCATTTCTTACCCATCAAGGAGACCTATAGCTCCGATATGCTAGCCCAGTTATACGTAGATAAGATTGTAGCCTTACATGGCATACCTGTAGCTATTATCTCTTATAGAGATACTAGGTACACGTCACATCTTTGGAAGAGTTTCCAACAATCTTTAGGCACACGTTTGAACTTCAGTACGATTTACCATTCTCAGACAGACGGTCAGAGTGAGCGTACTATTCAAACGTTGGAAGACATGCTACGTGCATGTGCGATCGATTTGGGTGGTAGTTGGAATAAGAACCTACCGTTAATCGAATTCTCCTACAACAATAACTACCATACCAGCATCAAGGCTGCGCCTTTCAAGGCATTATACGGTAGAAAGTGTCGATCACCCATTTATTGGGCAGAAGTTGGAGATGTCCCGTTATCAGGACCAGAGATAGTGTTCGAAACGACGGACAAGATTGTCCAGATTCGTGACCGTCTCAAAACTGCCCGGAATAGGCAGAAGAGATACGCTGATCCAAAGCGTAAGGATTTTCACTTCGAGTTAAGTGACAAAGTCCTACTGAAAGTGTTAACCTGGAAAGGAGTGATGCGGTTGGGTAAAGAAAGGCAAGTTAAGCCCGAGATAAATAGGACCTTTCGAGGTTATCGAACGTGTCGGGTCAGTTGCCTATAAGTTAGACTTACCAGAAGAGCTCAGTGGAATTCATAATGTGTTCCACATCTGCAATCTGAAGAAGTGTTTCGCTGACGAATCACTAGTTATACCACATACAGATGTGCATATAGATGAGAGCTTAAGATTTGTGGAAAAACCTGTGTTGATTAAAGATCGACGGGTAAAGAAGCTTCGAAGAAAGCATATACCTATTGTAAAGGTAAAATGGGATGCCTATAGAGGATCCGAATTCACGTGGGAGGTTGAATCCACGATGAAAGAAAAGTACCCTTACTTATTTCAGTAAATCTCGGGTCGAGATTTATTTTAAGGGGGTGAGGATGTAACACCTCGAAAATTCACGTCCTACAATGTGTTGACACGTGTCATAAAGTTTGAACGTGTGAAAGAATGTTATAAAAGGACTAAAGTTGACAAACATGGAAAGTATGTGAATATACGGATTCTAATTGTCAACAGTGAATAAATATACTTCACAATAACCCTACATGATGTTTATAACATCAAACGAATAAATCATGGATCATACGAAGCTAAAAGTGAGAGATTACAAACTACAAGGGTTAAATGTGTCAACATGTTAAAGATATACCTCTGAGTGACCTTTTGACAAACCCGAAGCTTTGTAAATGTAAATTATGCTCACTAGAATGCATGATTAAAATTTCATAAAGTTTCGTTATCGTATGAGCAAGTTGTGATCAAATTCGTCTACAAGGGTTAAAAGCGTTAACGTTGAAAGTTTGGACCTTTCGGGTTAACCGGAAATGTCCAAGGACTTGGTAAAGTGGGTACAAGTCCTAAGGCCCTTGTAAATAATTAAGAAGGGGTCAAATTGCAATATATAAAGGTTACTTGACCTTTCGGAAGAGCCAAGAGTCAATTATGCAAAGAATGGAAAATGTGAAGGCTGATCAGAAGCCTAGCGGGGCGCTACACAAAAGTGTAGCGGTGCGCTAGGGGTGATCAGAAGCCTAGCGGGGCGCTACACAAAAGTGTAGCGGTGCGCTAGGGGTGCCCAGTTCCACAGAAACAGGCAGCAGCCTGTATGTCGCGCTTGTGACCTTCTAATCCGGTTTCTCTGCATGTGCATGGCCCTAAAACATACCCTAAGCCTATGACACATGTTGGATGATTGTGGGAACTCCTAGACTTGGTTGTCACTTAGTTGTGGTGCTTGAAACTTGTATATAAAGAACCACTCATGTCACAACCATTCCACACATCATTCAATTGCCATCTGAGCATTGGAGGAGCTTACAATCTGATTGAAGGCCTTCCTAAATCATCCTTAATTACCTTGTAAGTGTCTAAACCTTTCTAAATTCAGTTTATGCTTTAAATTAGCTTAAAAGTCAATATAACGTATTAAACGTTTGACTTCGCGATTAATTAGCGATAACTCGGTCGCAAGTCAAATTAAAAGTACCGTTAGATAGGTAATAATATGGGTATTAAACCCTTAAAAGGGAAAGTACCAAATCCAGACCTAACTAGGTCATTTGTCGGGTCAAACGTTGACCGAAAAAGTCAACATAATTACAAAATGCGATTTAATGCACGATTAGCAATCCGCGAGGCGTGCAACCTGTTTTAAACTTAATATAACTTGGTAATAAGTATAAAAACTTGTCTACGCTTGCCCGACTCGACAACTTTCTGTTTAAACCCGGTTCGGAACCGAAAGACGCAAAACTTTGACTTTTGCGTTGACTTCGGTTCTGACCCGTTTTAGTTTGATTCGGTATTGCCTTAGCGCTCCTTTAGGACTTGGTTACATGTTAGAACAAGCCTCTGAGTTTGAAATGTTGATTACACGGTTCGTTTGCGCGTTTCCGTTAAATGCTTAAAAGTTGACCAAAATGCCCTTTCGAACTTAAAACGAGATTTTTGACAATGTGAGTGGCCAAGTACCTTGGCTACTGAATAATAAGCATGTCCTTAAAATCCTACATCAATCCGAGGTCTAGATTGTGGGTTATGCGCATTATCGTGTTTAACGAGTTTTTAAAGAATTAAACGGCAGAATTAGCGCATAGCCCACCTAAACCCGATTTTTGGTATCGAGCTTTATACCTACTGATGTTAAATAATATTTTAGGATTTATAAAGATTTTTAATGATTTTTAGGCTGAGTTTATAAAGGGTTAGTGCATTAATTCGGTAATTACCGAATTAAACGTTTTAACGCATAAAATGAGTTTTACATATCCAAATGACGCAAGGCTTTTTGCTACTGATTCAAAATAATAAATAGAATATTTTGAACTATAAAAACTGATTAGAAACTCAGATTTTGTATCTAAACCCGAAAATCGCTTAAAACCGTTAAATTACACGTTTTAAGCGAAAGGTATGAGTTAAAACCTTTATAAACATACAAGACTCATTGCCTACTGATGTAACTTAGTAAAATGTGTATTTTTACAGATTACATCAGTCCCGAACTCAGACCTACGTTAAAACTCTTTTATAACCTTCAAAATGACCAAAATACCCTACGGGGCTTATTTGGCAATTAAACTCGTTTTGGGCATAATGGAAGATATAGTAATGATATCACAACAAATATAAAGCATATCAACGTTGGTAACCTGTCCTGGACTCTCTAGATTAACCGTTACGCATTAATCGCGTTCGGTTCGGGTATGTAACTAGTTTACGTATAAATAACCGAAACGGGTCAAACCTTATCGGTTTTGTCTCAAATTTCAGAGTGTGTATTAAATACCCATATTAAGCAAGTCTCCAAACTTGTCGGGTCTAAATCACATTCTATCCGGTTTTCGCTTAATCGTGCGTACGAACCGTATCATCGAAACTAGCCGGTCTAAGCTTAAGCTTAATTAAAGACCCGTTAGGATTCTAATAGGTTATTAAAAACCTTCGTTCCAGATTAGGAGCCCAGTAAAAGCTATCTGTACTTGCTGATTTGATATACGGCTGGGATTGAATTTATATTTAGCTCAGGTAAATACTTTTAACTTATTTCCCTATACGGGCTTGGGTTACGGTGCATAGCGTACCGCTTGATCGGGTGTTAAATCTTCCATCGTTTAGGTGGTTAATTGAATAATTTATTGAACCCGTTTAAACAGTCTTGTTTACTTTAAAGCCTTTGGGGGGTTAATGACCATGTCCCGGATATCCTTGGCATTATCTTACGAGATGGCCACGACTGGAGCACGGGGTGTAGGCGTACACCTGTCAGTGTATAACTCTAATATTGTGGTGTGTCCATTGATCTTTAACCCGGATACGTTCCGGGCTACTGAACGCATAAGTAACATGTAATTCGTTCACAAGATTATAATATTAAATAATTCTCCCAAGTTAAAAAGATTAATTTTGCCTCTGTGCATTTTAATCAATGTGTCAAGATATTTTGTGCCACGTGCATTCAAAACAATTTACAAACTCTTTTTCCAAAATGAGTCAGTTGAATGTATTTACCAGTGTAAACTGACGTATTTTCCAAAAGGCTAAATGCAGGTACTATACGAACTTGGCTGGATATGTCTCCTTAGCATCAATAGAAGTCTCGCAAGCTTAAGATGCCTAAAAGTCTGTTGAACTATTGTTTCCATTTTATGTTCGATCCTTCTGTGGATAAACTTCCGAATATTGTGACAATTGATATTACAATAATAAATTCGGTTGTATTATATTTTCAATTGCTTCCGCTGTGCTTAATAATATTGTGTTGTTTGACTATTATGTTGCCAACCATGACGTCACGATACTCCCCACCGGGCCCACCGGTGACACGTGGAAAATCGGGGTGTGACAAGCATAATGCGACTCATAAATTTCCAAATTTGCACCCTTAAATTTGACAAACTCTTTATTTACCTACGAGATAAGACGGTTGATTAATGGATTTTCAAGTTGCAATCACAAATTCATTAATTAATAACTTACCTTTATTTTCTCCTCCCACCACTCATCCGATGCCTCGATTAAGCTTCTTGTCCCACCGATCCCAGTTTCAAGCCTTATTAAGCGGTCATAAAGCTTCCAAACTTTTTTCATGGCGTCCCATTTGTTTCTAAGTTGTTTTCTATCAAAGACTTTGCCGGTTTTTTCGTTCATGGTTTTTTCTATATTCTCCCACCCCATCTTATTAAAGTGACCACAAGGTTTATTCCCTCTTAAAGTTTCAAGCTTGCAAGCTTCGACAAAGTCCATAAACGCATCATTTGTCCACAAGAATTTTGGTTTATTCTTTTTAGTTGACGTTTCACAATCAACAACATTTGTGTGATAAGCATCCATTATCTGATACATATACGCATAAAAATGGATCCAAATCTGATTAATCGAACCCATACAGCAAACAATACAACAAACAGATGCGTTAATTGTGTTTTTACACTACATATCCAGCAACAATCAACAATACAGCAAATCTGATGATGCCAAAAAAAAGTAAACAAACAGACCCAATCTGATTTTTAACATGCATTAACAGATCCAATTTGAAACATATATTAACAGATCCAAATCTTATTAATCAAACAACAAGAAACAGATCCAATTTGAAACATATTAAGATGCAATTTCGAACACCAAAACATATCGAATTTGAAACAGATTTAGCATGCAATCGCTGTGAATTGGAATCTCTAACAATTGGAAACATACCTGCGGTGGAGAACTGATCTGATGAAGGCCGGAGGTGGAGAATGGGCCGCCGAAAAAGCTGCTGTGTCGGCTAGCTGCTGTGTCGCCCGCCGGAGAAGGAACCGGCTTGCTGCTGCTGTGTGTTGGCCGCCGGAGAAGAAACCGACTTGCTGCTGCTGTGTGTCGGCTGCTGATGCTGTGTTTACGATAGAGAGAACAGGGGTAAATGTATTGTACTAATAGGGCACAGATATAAAGGGTAATTTAGTAAATTCAATTTTGAAAAGTCATTACTGGTTCAAGAAGTCACGATTTGTTGGCTTTTCAAAACCTCCAATTTCCTTCTTTGCTTTAAGCTATTTCAAAAAGGACTTATCCATTATCCAAACATAAAAATAGCTTATTGACTTATCCATAAGCTAATAAGCTAATAAGTCTGTTTGAGAAGCCCATCCAAACATGCCCTTACAAGTTTCCGATCAGCGGGTGGAGAAGAATGAAAGAAAGAGGCGATGCCGATAGTTCAGAAAGAAATGTTGTCTGTTGTCCCTTCGGTCGTATATAAGGGCGGCTCTAAGATTCGCCAATATTATGGCCCAACCTTTTTTTTATTTTTTTGGAAATCTGGGTATAAATTTTTCAGGATTTGATTAAAAAAAGAGTAACCAAGAAATATGTGTAAGAAGTGTTAGGACGGTGTAATATATTTTTATTAAATGTTGAACCAGTATAAAGTCTAAACTATTAAGAAATAAAGAATTAAAAGTGGAAAGAATAATTCGGGAAATTAAGTCGGTAGGATTTTTTTGGTATAACACTAGATCGAAAGGTAGTGAAGTTAGTTGGGAAGTGTGGCGTAAGTTTGTAAATATGTAATTTTGTGTTTCTTGTGTGTTTGGGCCTCCTCGTCTTGAGGTTGGTGTTTGTTTAATGAAATTCTCCTTTCAAAAAAAAAAAAAAAATTAAGAAACAATATAATGCATAACCGTTCAGAGGCAAATGTCTGACCCGTTTAGATTAGAGGTCTTAATCATTGAGACTTAGGGGTTGTTTTGTAGCATCTTAATGACCATTCAGATGCTACCTCTTAATGGTTTAAAACCTCTGAATGAATAAGAGGTAACCTCAAGTCTGAATGGTTAAGAGGTAACCTCTGAATGGTAAATCATCACATGACCATTCAGAGGCCACCAAACAGCCCCTTAATATAATGTTTAACCATTCAGAGGCAATTGTCTGACCCACTCAGACATCTGTTCGGGAAACAAACAGTCTGAACCATTAAGTGCTAATCCAGTAAGAGGTTTGAATCACTAAGAGCCTCAAGAGTTAAACAAACAACCCCTTAGTGTTTTGATTGTGACTAGCAGGATGCTCGCGCGATGTGACGGGAACGACACATCGCATTGTCATACTCCTTTTGTGTAGTTTTCTTATTCATATAATATTTATTGTAGCATTATTTTGATATACATAAAAAACAAAGTGAATCGGGTAATCGATTTCATTGTGATGTGCATGATTCGGTCGGTTAGGTTATTATCCTCACCCGAAGTCGAAACCAAAGTTATCGGTTAGTCTATTTTATTAACCAATCGGTTTTCGGTTAATCACTTCGGTTTATTCGGTTAGATTGACGATTTTTGGTTTGATTCATTTAATTTCAGTTAATAGGAAAACCAAATATGGGCTAATGGGCTGTTTGGCAACATCTGAATGGTTAAGTGCTGACCAGTAAGAGATCTGAACCATTAAGTGCTTAACCAGTAAGAGGTCTGAAATATTAAGAGCCTATATAATACTTAACCGTTTAGAGGCAAATGTCTGACCAATTCAGATTAGAGGTCTTAACCATTCAGACTCTGTATAAATCTTAACCATTCAGAGGCAAATATCTAAACCATTCAGACATCTGCTCGTGAAACAAACAGTCTGAACCATTAAGTGATGAACCAGTAAGAGGTCTGAACCATTAAGAGCCTCATTAAGAGGTAAACAAACAGTCCCTAAAACTTTTGCTTAGAAATATATGAAATTGAATTAAAAATACATGAAATGAAAGTATAAATATATGAAATGGAGATATAAAATATGAACTGTAGGTATAAAAGCTAGAAATATATGAAAATACGAATGATTCGGTTCGGTTCAGCTAATTTTGGTTAAACGAGAGTCCAAAAAAAAATTGATAACTGGTTTTTGGTTAATTCGGGTTTCAATTTTCAATTTTTGGTTAATTTTGGTTCAGTTTCTTCTGATTTCAGTTTGGTTTAGGTTAATGATTTAGTTATTGCTTACCGATAACCGGTTTTGGTTAATAACCGATAGGTACGCACGATGCGGCAGGAAACACAGACATTGCCACGATGTACATTTTTCGGTTGGTTAGATTATTATCCTCAACCGAAAATTGAGGTCATTGATTAGTCTATTTTATTAACCAATCCATTTTCAGTTAATCGGTTTGGTTTATTCAGTTAAATTGACGATTTTTGTTTGATTCGTTTAATTTCAGTTAATAGCGAAAACCAAACTTGGGCTAAAACTTTTGACTAGAAATATATGAAATTTAGGTACAAATACATGAAATTGATGTATAGATACATGAAATAGAGTTATAAATACATAAAATAGGGGTATAAATATGAAATACATGAACTGAAGGTATAAAAGCTAGAAATATATAAAAGTATGAATGCAGTTAATAAAAGCTAGAAATATATAAAAATATGAATGGTTCGATTCAGTTAATTTTGGTTAAATGAGGTACAAAAAAATCACTAACCGTTTTTGGTTAATTCGGGTTTCGGTTAATCAGTTTTCAGTTAACTTAGTTTTTTGTTGCTTTCAGTTCGGTTTCGGTTAACGATTCAGTTATTACTCACCCTTAGACATTGTTAATCACGTAACATATCAATTTGTGTTAACTAAAAAACTATAGCAATACTATACTTAAATTAAAAAGAATAAAATACTTGTTTATATGGTGTAATTTAAAAAATTTTAACATACCAAAAAGTTATGACAGTTTAAAAATCAAGGGGGAGAGTTAGTTTTTTTATAAGGGAATAAAGTGTATTAATTTTTATAAGGGAATAAAGTGTAACTACTAACCAATTTACCATCATTTTAGGGTGTATCTATACTACTATATTAAAGAAACTGGGTTTTCTACCCTTTTGGTCATTTTACATTATATACACATTTTGAAGCAACATGTACAAGAGAACTATGCTATTTTAGAGGGGGTAAACTTGCTAATTCTCTAAAAATTTAAGACACTTTAGGGGCATTTTAGAGATTTTAGCACCCTCTCTCCCCATCGGTACCAGTTAAACGCCAGGCCACGTTCTTCTTTTCAACTTCCCTACGCCCTAATCAATTCACGCTATTGAATTCATCTTCCTTTATGGATTCCTTTATGGATGTTGAATGCTTCAGTTTCAGATGAGACATCAACGGTCGCCTCATTCAATCCAATTGATTTTATATTATAGATCAAGCATATCGATCGTACAAGATTAACGTGGATGACAATGGTGCTCGGTGGTTGAAGCACGCATCGCGACGCAGACGGTCGGGACAGACGACGGCGACGAAGAGGTTCTAGGGTTCCTATCGAAGGATCATGGATGTGATTATACCGTTAATTCTGTGAATTGTAAGGGTTTTTTTTTTCCTATGGTTGTAATCAAATCTATATTCGATGCAATCAGAGTGACATCGGTAATCATGTTAGTTTGGTTAAGATATGCCCATTGTCGAACTTGTTTTTTTTTTCTTTAGCAAAGTGCACCATCAATAGCATATGTAATAAAAAAATATTTAGCGAATACTGTAACTGTAACTGAACTTAACAAAATATCAATCGACTGCTAAATCACCCTTTGGGTGCGATCTCTTGGTTATTTAAAGATGATGTTTTTGCTCAATGAAACAAATTGTTCTTCAACTTTCAGGGTAACCTAAGCATCACTTGCTCACAACTAGCCGGAGTCTCTTTGTTAGTGGGAAGAGGCTTTTTGCAGGAGACTCGGTCTTGTTTATACTCCTCTGCAGTCAAACGTGCTCGAACCGATGGTATATTCACATGATAACTTTTTTTTTCTTTTTCCAGCTACCCTTTTACCTCTACACCATTTAATTTAACTATCTTCTTATGAATTTACTTGAAAATTTGTGTTTGGCTACATGTCATTATGCGCTATCTGGTGCGTTGGTGTTTTAATACAATTAAAAGTGGTAATTTTGACTCCTTATCTTAGAAAGGTTTGATCTCTGCCTCAGGGCAGTTGGTTGTGATAATCTATTACACTTAATTCAACTGTAATGTTCACTTGGTTTTTTTGTGTGATTCAGTCATATTTTGAGAGGTTGGCAAGACAAGATTTAATTTCATGTTTGGTGTTTAGTTTTGAATTTATTTTTCTCTAATTTCAGGTCATATATATTCTGAAAGATACCCTTAGTTGATACTTGTAAAGCATTAATTATCTATACGAAAAGTTCTCAATACACATTTTGAAAGGCTCCAATACATCTACAGAAATGATGTCTATTTTGGAGATTTAATTCCCTTGTTTTTTTTTTTTAATTTTCTCTTATTTTATATTATAATAATAGAGTATGGAATGATAGGTTTTGTTTTTTGTTGGAGATATTTTATGATTTCAGGTGGTCGTAGAGAAGATGACTAGACATGAATCTATCATTCACATTACTTGCTGCAACAGCAACTCTTTTGTTGCTATTGTCTTCCTGTCAACACTACTGAACCCTTCTGGTCATTGGCATAATCCATTTCAGGACTTCAATCATATGAGTTCTTGATACTTTATGTGAGTGGGCTACTCAATAATTGCCTATTAGTTATTTTTAGTACATCTAATTGATGCATGCTACATACATTATTTAGTCGGTCTTTATCAACCAAAAGTCGTTACGAGCGAAGGACATAAAGTTTAACCTGCTTTACAATGGAAATATGTTGAGCCGTTATTTATGGAAGAGACCACACAAACGGGTCATGTAGTGAGTTTCATTAATGGCTTAAATAGCTGGTAAATCGTGGGTTGCAATCAGGTCAATTGCAACAAAGGTACAGGGGTAAATTGATAACAGTCAACTATTTGACTTTCATCAGTCAAACTACATATCTTAGATGAACTTGAATTAATTGGCTGTTGATTGATTACACATGGCATTTTAATCATAGTACAGGTTGAGGTTTTGTTCATTTCAGGCTCAATTTTGTTCAGGGAACAGTGAGTTATGGGTCAGCACTTTTTAGTGTGGGTGCGTTTGGGTCAGTTTTTTACTTTAAGGAGATTTGCGTATGTTTGGTGTGAGGTTTACCCGATGCTACATGGTCTTTGAGCGTAAAAAGAAACGACACATGCTCACCACCAAGAAGCTGAACGGTCACTGCAGCGTAATCGATCCCGTCTTTTTCTTCGAACTTGATGGTGCCATCTTGAGATACTTCCAATGGATCAATTTCGTCAACAGTGTAGGTTCAAGGGGTCATCAATTTTTTTTTTTTTAACAAATAAAATTTTTTTATCATTCCACACGAAAAAGGGCAATTACAAAGCAATGGCAGGTAGTCGGGCAACAAGTTGCGCCGCCATCAATTCATTTTTATTTTATGGATCATATTTATCAACTTAACTTATTCAAGTCTAAATGCCAGGGAACTAATGGGTTAGGTGATCATAATTAACTTGCTTTTCTTTTTTTAGTTCGAACGCATGAAATGATAAGAAAATGTTATATGTCTCTAATTAAGTTGAAGTGATTAAATGTAATTGGTTTTGCGTGGTTGACAGCCTTGAATGGTATATTGGTAGGTTTTACATGAACATGAAGTTGGTTGTGTTGTTTATTGTATGCAGTAAGGATCGTGTATGATAAAGATAGTGGCAGGTCAAGAGGTTTCGGGTTTGTAAATTTCTCAAGCGAAGATAAAGCACGTTTAGCTAAACATGCCATGAGTGGGAAGGTTTGTAAATACCCTTTATTGTGAAAGCGGAATTGGAAAAGCGGAAGATAAAATGACAAAAAAGCCCATACGCCCTAATTATATCGCGCGCCACGTGTTGGGTCAAGATGCGTTCTCACCGTTCTCACACTTTTGGGCGTTTTCTCCTGATCCCGACAGTATGAAATAGTGAAATGAGAATATTATAAACTCAATTTGGAAGATTGCGATGTATAAATAATGTTTTTTTTTCTTAAAATCCATTTACTTTTCATTTAGTTTCTATCAAAGGAAGTAGAGGTGGCAATTATGACCTGATTATGATGTACGAGTAAGAAAAAAATCTTATTTTTTGAGTAACTTAAAATACTCATCACTCAAGCATTATAATATAGAACAAATATTTAAGACGGTTATATAAATGTTATATCTTTCTCTTCCACCATTTTGATTATCTTCAATCTAATCTAATGCTTATAAAACATTCCATTTTATGTCACATGGCATCCTCTCCGTTAATTTGATAATAATAATAATAATGTTTATATTATTAATTAAAATATATTAATTTAATATGTAATATCTAATTATTTTATTAATATATAACTAGTAGGGTGCTCGCGCGATGCGGCGGGGACGACACTTTGCATTGCGACACTCGTTTCTAGTAGTTTTTTATTGTGGTGGATATATGTCATAAGTATTACACATATGTAAAGTTTTGTTTTTTTTTTATAAAAATTAATAATCAAAAGACAAAAAATATTGTTTTTTTATAAAAATTAATAATCAAAAGACAAAATAAAAGATAAGTTGTTATAATTGTAAAGTGTGTTTATTTTATTAGTTAGATTATAAAGTATAATTTAATTTTTTAAAGTTCATAACTTTTTTTTTTAAATATCCAAATAGTACTCATCCAATAAACTTTAGGTTTAAAATTTTTGTTTTTTATAAAAGTAAAAAATAGTATTTGACTCGTAAGTACGTTTTAGACCTTTAACTTATATTGTTAAATTTCATTTTTTATAGATATAAAAAAAATAATATTTTTATAAGAATTCAAGAACAGTTTTTATAAAAAAAAGGATGTTAAGAATTTGTATCTTTATTTTATATCATACTAAGTTCTGGTTTTTAGTTCCTAACTAATCTTATCTATATGATTGTATTTTAACTTATAATCCTTAAAAATATGCAACAGAATCTACTATGTATCTAGTCAGGTTGGTAAATAATTCTTTTGAAACTAACTAATATTATTTATAACAATACAGTTGAACTAATAATTCCTAATTTGCAACACAATTTAGTATTTATCTAATAAAGATTGTAAATTTCTGAAGTATTTTATTTATGTTACTTGTTACAAAAAATGTTTATAAAAGAATTATTTTTTTTATAGAAACAAAATGTTTTGTTTATAAATAAAGTAAAAAAAATTGTTTTACACATGTAAAGTTTGGTTTTTTAATAAAAAATAATAACCAAATAACAAAAAATAAAAGATAACTTGTTATAGTTGTAAAGTAAGTTTATTTTATTGGTTAAATGATAAAGTTTATAATTTTATTTTTTAAAGTTCATCACTTTTTTTAAATATCCACATGGTACTCATCCAATAAACTTTAAGTTTAAAATTTTTGTCTTTATAAAAATAAAAAATAAAAAATAGTAGTTGACTCGTAAGTACGTTTTACACCTTTACCTTTAATTGTTAAATTTCGTTTTTATATATATAAAAAAAATTATTTTTATAAAAATTTAAATACAAATTTTATAAAAAATAGGATGTTAGGAGTTTACATTTTTATTAACTTTATATCATAGTAAGTTCAGTTTTTTAGTTTAGCTTTAAAGTTTATTACTTTATTATTTTATTATTTTTCAATTAAGGAATACACATATTAGATTAATATCCAAGAATAACTGCAATATATTATAATTTCATCTTTACTATATCTAACTGTAGTATCTATTTATTGCAACTTTAGGATATTAACTTATATAAGTTTAGTTGACTTGAAAATTTAGGATACTAACTTTATTTTAAACTTTATTAATATGGTCAATAAGTTCATTATATTAACACCAAAAATAAGTTCAAATATAAAATAAACTTTATTCATACGTCTAGATCAAACATAACAACCGAAAACGAAAAAAAAAACATAAAAACACTTGATATATTTCATATTAGACTACATTAAATCTGCTCCGCTTCTGAATTGACACTCGAGGTATTTTTAATCGGGTTTTCTGGTTTGTGCTTGAATCAGCAGTATCTTCTAATTCCTCTTCTTTGTCATTGTCCTCAGAATCGTCTAAAGTAATAACCTCACTCCATTTTCATTTAGAGAGCCTCTTGGATCTCTTTTTTTGAGTCTCAAACTTCTGATCCTTAAAAGGACAAAAATTGAATACAAAAGTTAAAAAAAGATTAAATAGACCTTAAAATTACCTCTTCACTAAATTCACGTTGAATATTAGACTTGGATGGACTAAACATTGCATCATAAGAAATAATATCAACACTTTTATCACCATCCTGCAATAAAACACATATATAATAACATAACGATCATGTTAATATGAAAGATATACGCAAAAATAATACTTAAAAACCAGCAAAATCAATACCTTAAATGCTTGTTCGATAACTGGGTTGTTTAAATTGGCATTTTCATCATGCAACTGAATCTGAAAAATCAAATAAGTTAACATTCACATAAAAGTAAATAAAAGAAAACAATTATTCACTGTTGCGATATAACAGAACTGACCATAAAATTTTCAATCTCGCATGCTTGGTTTTTCGCAACAATTGAATTCAGAACTGTATCAATTTTTTAACTTTGTTTAGCAATAGATATAGGGGTGTCCTGTTGTGCATTTACAGTAGTAACTATAGAAGTGCATTAGGGTTTAATTTTAGATTTGCCACCTCGTTATTTACGAAGTTTGTTGTGGTTAGTTTTAAGCTTTTATAAGATATATCTAAGTATAAATATTAGGCAGTTTTAATAAAATAAAATGTAACACATAATATCTTCATTTTATGTTACGGTACTTTTAATTTTTTTTGTTTGCATAGATGGAGCCCATCTGTAACAACTCTCTTAAAAATTACCATTTCTTATCTTATTTTACCCAAATAGGAAACCCTAATTAAGACCCCCAAGTAATTTTGCATAACCACTAAAATTTTTAGAACAATCGGAATCAAGATCAGGGCCCCTAAAACTCAGGGGGTATTTCCTAGTCGGTAATATCCTTACAGTTTTACATGTAAAATGAATTCGAACGAACGGTCAACTCAGCTAAGCTAGTAACAAACGTGGCTACCCTATGCTAAAAGTGACATCTCGCGCCACGCGAGCGCGCCCTTTTTCCAGTATATACAGAGGAGTTTGGCACTTAGATTTCTGCATTGGTTCGACGTTAGAATTCGTTTTACACTTCGAGATATCGTCTGATTACTATAAAAACACACACTAGCATGAATTCTGCCGTGACAACAGGGTAATAACTCGACTGCTACTACGATTCAATGTCCGATCGATTGAAACTATCCGATGAATGTTTAAGTGCTGCTCAAATTAGGGTTATACTTTATCATTCGTCGCGAATTCGATGGATGTTTAAGTATTGCACTTTGTCATTCGTCGTGAGGGTTTTAATCTCGTGAGTTATCGTAAATGCTGTATTAGTTACTGACCTAATTCGTGTGCATTGTTGTCTAAATGAGGTTATCAGGCTTATCAGTAGGCTAAACTCTGCCCGTTAAACTTGCAAAGTGAGTCATTATCTTTTTATCAACATTGTTTTACAATACTCCAAACATTTTTCAAAAGTTATAATTACAGGGATTAAGTCGTGGTTATCTTGAATCACTGGCTAGTGGGGTATTGTGCACATTACTAATTTCTCACGGTTAGGCTAATAAATCCTAACAGTGATAATCGTCACTACTTTGGTGAAAGGACCCAATAGTGGCATGACCATCGTCACCAGGAGGTGACACGGCGCCAGATAAAAATAAGATAAAAGCCATTGTAATCGCTCTTATGCTGTAATTTATAACTATGTGTCGTTTTATCAAAATGAATGATTCACCAGTATTTCCCCGCTGACAAAATATTTTTAAAACATGTTTCGGGTAACTACTGTGAACCAAGGAACAGTGCTACAGAGCACTAATAAAGCTTGAAGTAGTGGCTCAGTTAAAGAAATAAACATGTTTTGTAAAATAAGGAAATTTCCTAGTAAAATTCCTCTATTGTAAAGTACGGGGTTTTATCCTAAAATATGAAATAAAATAATCAGGCATTTCAAATTTTAAAAGATCCTGCTAAAATCTTCCGCTGTCAAACTCAAATAATAAATACCACGGGTTTCTGTCCTGCGGCGCCTGGACCGGGTCAAACCGGGACGAGGGGCCGTGACACCATCTTTGTAGATTAGGCGCATTAGATCACAAGTATTAATTACTTGTACATTAAAGCATTATCGACTTGTACCTTTTAATCTGTGCGTCGATATTGAACAAGACAACTATCGAAATGTCGACAAAAATGTGTAGGTCATCATGCTATCTTTGGATTTTTTTAAACAGTATAGTTTATAACATATGTCAAAAATACGTAAAAAAAATTATAAGTTTGTTGTGGAAGGGTGAATTGTAACTAATTATCTATAATTTTGTTAAAACCTCAAGGATTTAAGTGTAACAAGTTTAGGGCTAAAAAATAAATAGTGTTTAAAAGACCAAACTACCCTTATTTTAGGGGTCTTTCTATAAATAAAGGGGGGAAAAGTTCTTATTTTTTGGGTATCTGAAAGGGTAAGGTCCCAAAAACCTCACTTTAAGTACCTGGGACCATACCACCACCTCATCTTTTAACCCTCTTTAGACCTTGCACGGCCGCGCACTGGTCCCACAAAGAGAACTTAGGAGGAAAGTAGCAAGCAGCACCTGCGCGCCAAAAGGGAACTAACGTATCCCTGCGCCTATCTCCATAACAAGAGGATAGAAATCCCAATAAACATTCCCGCTTAAATAATACCCAGACTTGGATATTATTTACTACACTGATACCACACGATAAGAAGTCACAATGGATTACGGCTGTAATCTTCTAGAAGACTCAATCGTGCACCACCAGGCGGTTATAACCGTCTGGCCACGTGTCACCATCCCGGGCTCCCCTGAAGTCACGGTGATGGCATGGAATTGAAGAGGAAAACTCCACTTGCCCACTTTCCACGTGGCAATACCCCAGCCGTTGATCTAGATCGTGATCTGTGTGCTCTCACACTCGATTGAAAGATTAACGGAGGAAAAAATAACCGCTTACGGAGTCAGCATCTTCCGTCAACATTTCAATAACAGGTTTTCTCGCCCAAAACATCGGCTATAAATGGAAGAATAATTCAGGTATAATTTCAAGTTACATTCACTACACTTATACTTTTTCTTCTTCAAATATCGATACTTATTTCACGCCGGAGGGTGGTCACGGAGAGAACCTCCATTCTCCCAGTGGCGAGTCTAACGGTGTCTGTTTTGCAGCTATCGAAAAGAGAAGAAGATCTGTCACCCCTGAATCAAACGAGGAGTAACCCACTTTTTTATGCAGAACCTAACCCCCTGGTTTATCTGGTTCCGGTCATTTAACCAGTGTTTCTTCATTGGCGCCCACTGATTACTTAGTTTCATCCGTTTTTTTTTCTCATCTCGATTCATTTTTTCTCAACCCTCTATCTTCATATGGCTGATAATTCATCATTTCACCCATCAAGTCCTCGGTCTGAAATCAAGGATTCTGCAACCCGAGACATTCAGATTGACTGAATCATGGGCAACAAAGGAAACAACACAAGTCACGTGGAAGGAAACAATTCCTTATCACAGATCAGAAATCATAACCGTTCAAATCTACTCTAGGAAGAAACCCCAGAGTATCTTCCCAACTCAAACCCCCCAAACCCCACCATCTACCAGACGTTGGTCGTTCACCGATTATCTTCCCAACTCAAACCCCCAAACCCTCTCCGGAGAATCCCAGATGGCGTGCGATCTTGATGGCGGCGGACAACAGCAACATCGGATGTCATCTAGACCTCCGACTACCTTGATTTGGCAGAAAAAGGTGGTGTTTCGAGTGGTAATTGACGCGTCCGACGGGCAAGATTTCGGTGGCCGTGACTCTGTGGTGATTGTGGCAGTTTGTATGGTTCAACGATGTGTACGCATCGTATCTCTAACCGATCTATGGTTCCATCACGAAACCCTTGATGACTCCGGTTTTATTTCTCCTTTTGGTTTCATCTTTGTATAAAATTCTTAGTTTATCTCATTAGTTAAACTAGAAAGTAGAAACCAATTCATGGTGGATGTAGTAAGTGTTAGTAAGTTGTTTTGGAAGTATCTGTCATAAATTGTTTACAGCGAATTCATGTCGATCTTGCTCACAATATAATGGAAAGAACAAAATTTGTTTCACAATCCAATACTATAATAAAACTTGATGGTTGTTAATTGTGGTTTGGTGGAGGCTTGTGGTGCCAGTGTTTGATGAGCGGTGGTGGTGGCCTGAGATAGCGAGAGAACAGAGTAGAGTGTGGGTTTATTTATTATTATATTTTTAATTTTAATATATGGATAAAAAGACGATTATACCCTCATTTGCAACACACAAGACTAGATTTAACCATGAAAAATAACCAGGTTAGTGCTAAAGGACTTAAGGTGTAATGAGTTTTACAAATAGAGGATTGTGACTGTAATTATTGATGTTAAAGTTCATCCATTGCAATCCAATCCGATACAAACATAAAGGACGAAAAATGTAATTTACCCTAATATAAAAAACTTGTTGATTAAATTTTGTTTATCAATGGAATTTTTGTTCTTTTTGTTTCTAGATAATTAATTATATTTTTTATCAACTGATATATTTAATATTCCATATATTCTATATAAACTTTATCTTGTATAATCACTTCAATACCATTGGTATTAATATCATTTCAAATATTATTCAAGTATAACTATTATGTAATTTTTTTTCTCGGTAAAATTATATCACTTTAAAAGAAAATTTTGTTCTAGAAATCACTAAACAAAGAAAAATACTTACAGGGCATGTGAATAACAGAAACACAAAACCTAAATCAATAGAGACCGATACCTGGTTCATAATATCATACGTTTCTAATGGATGAATATGAATGCTATTCATAGTGGTAACATATCCTAACCCAATATATGGCCATATCTCACATGTTTTGTTTAGAAAAAAAAAAAAAAAAAACTTCACAAAAAGATAATTGTAACACCTCAATTCGGCTAGGACTTAATTTATTGGCATTTTCACCTCACAAAAATTTTCACGTTCAAATTTATTCATGACCCTAACTAAAGAAATATTTTGTGAAAATTGGATTTTAATAATCCGAACCGACTCTTTTTAGCCGATAATAATCCCAACTCAGTTAATAACCCACAATTATCCGAACTCTTCTGTTTTGTTTGTAAAATAGTCCGTCGTTAATAAAACATAATGGAGTTAAGTTTTTTTTTCTTCCAAATTACAACCGATGTTTTCGGGCTTATCAGAATGAGGATACGAGTCGATTAACGTAAAACTTACCTCGAAATAGTGCTCTAAATGACTTGATTTTTGTTAATCAGAAGTTCAAACACCCGAATTGAAGCATCGTTTTCGGCGGTTAGAGTACTGTTTCGAGATAAGTTTTACACCAATAGAATAGACTTGTATCCTCGTTCAGATCAAAAGCTGGAAAACATCGGTTTGTAATTTGGAAAAGAACTTAACTCCGTTATGTTTTTTTAACGACGGACTATTTTACAAACAAAATTGAAGAGTTCGGATTATTGTTGGTAATTAAATGAGTCGTAATTATTGTCGGCCAAAAAGAGCCAATCCGGATTATTAAAATCCAATTTGCCAATATTTTATAAAGTAAAAAAGAGTAACTTAAGCTACCCTAAATAATTGAAAGTTTTATAAAATAGGAAAGAGTAACTTAATCATATTTTAATATTATTGTTTTTTATTCCTTCCAATTTATGACATAGTAAATTAACCATTAATTATGTAAATATTTTATTCCGCATATACAAACGGTTAACTTAGATCATATTTTTATAATAACTAGTTATTAATTAAATTCACATAAAAATTACTAATAAGAATAACAAATCTAATTTATGGCATATCAATAAATTTATTTTCATTTAGTTTAGGTATAAGTTATATTTAAAAAATACACAGTAATAAAAAATATTATTATTTATATACAATAGTATATGTAATGTAATATGCACTTTTAGTAAGAATACATATATATATATATATATATATATATATATATATATATATGTATGTATAGAGACCGGTTAAGGTACAAAATGGATTAACGTACGAACTATACGCGATTGTATTTTCAATGTGCCATTTAATTCTTCAACATGCGATTTAGGTATTTTTTTACACCATGAATAATGTTTTTTTTGTGAAAACATGCGAATTCCAAAAATCATGGAATAATGTTTTTGTGAAAACATGCGAATTCCAAAATTAATTTGTAACATGCGATTTCTTGGAAAACCCCATTTTCTTGTAACATGCGAATTTTATTCTTCTTTAACATAACGTGCGAAATTGATATCGCGTATAGTTCGTACGTTAAGGTATTTTGTACAATACACTTTTTTCTATATATACACACATATATTTAGTTGTGTATTACATATTTTTAGTATTAAGCTCGTGTAACACACGAGCTATTATGGTAATGGTATTTCGGTGTTACTAATTAACATAGGTCGGGTTTTATGATAGAGTCAAGTTAGTTGTATGCACTGTCATATGATAATAAAAATGTCAGTTATACAAAGTTTTTTACAGATTATATAACTATATGGTTTTTATTGGGTAATACATGGGTTTATAACCTAGTTCATTATATACAAGTGTGCTAGGTTATGGGCTCGTGGTACACGGTTTGAATAAAGAAGCTTATGCACCACAATGGCAACATTTTAATACCAAATTGTAGGTCATTGTCTTGTATACAAATTGGTCTTCGCCGATCTATGATGAAAGATGAAGAGTATGACAATCGAAACAATAGAAAAGAAAAACTGAAATCAATTGTAGTATACATGAGTACTGTTAAAGAGAAAGTGAAGAACCAACGATCAAAGTTAAGAACACCAATAATAAGATATCATTATGTTATTTACAAAGTTTAACCCAATCAGGGGATTCTTACCATAGATATACGATCAGCAAGGAAATCGACGGACGAAAAGAATTTCAACTTTGTTAGAACATAACTTATATTGTTAAATCTAACTATAAATTTTTGACAATATCACCTTGCAAATGTCCAATATATTATTAAGAAGTCTTAGAGGTGTTGTTGAACATCTACGAATTTGGCTAACTGTTGTATTTTGGTGGTTTTTTTGACATTCATTAGATACAAGAATGTCCAATAATCCAATGAATGCAACCATTGGTATTCTCAGTTCATGACTGTCACATGATAACACAAAAACCATGAATTATATATCTAGAACTATGCATGTTCAACATTTTCTAACGTTTTGATCAATAAAAATTTTAAAAGTAGGGGAAAAAAGAAGAAGAAATTCATTAAAACATTCACCTCATGTTTGCTAAAAATTGGCAGTTGTAGTTGCTAGATGCCTTTGCTTTCCTTCTTGTATCCACATGCTAATTAGGTATGTCCGTAAATTTGTGTCATTCAAGACCCCATTTGTTAACACAAATATACAAACACATCCTACATTAGGGTGTAAGGAGTGGTTAAACACTTTGGAGTGGTAAACTAAAAAGCCGACCAATCAGAGCGCGCCATGTCAATCAGGCAAAAGTGTTTAAACTTTGCTGAAAATTGTTGGCAATGGTTTAAACACTTGGTGAAGTGGTAAACTATTTTTTAAAAAAAAGGAAAAAGGAGTGATTGGTTGAGATAGGAATGGACCCCACCCACAATACCCTCTCTCTCTCAATCATCTTCTTCCCCGAATCGGTATGCCATCCCCACCCCTTTAACTTTGCCGATCAGTAAAGGGGTCGGCGGCGGTGTTCCCGCTCGGCAAACCGAGTTTGCCGCCCCCCTTTACCGCCCACTCCGGACACCCTTAATATACATAAGGAGGCCCCATTTGTTATCAACAAGGTCTTAGAATCTCACTCATCCACCTACCCCATTATGTATTTCCTTGAAATAATTAGAATACCTACCTTCAAATGGCATTATACATATTAAAATGTAATAACACTCACACATAAATACATATAAAGCTCAAAGAAAGAAGTAAAGGTATCATAGGAAATCTCTTTAAATTCAAGAAAAACGAATCGTTGTAATAAAGCTGGTAGCCTAATTTGGCTTTCTCTATATGAACCTCATTGTTGGGTGGGGGTTTATTCCCATAAAATTTTTATATATTCATTAAACTACTTTATGATATAAGAAAACAACAATATTAGATATACATATTGATTAATGAATGATCGAATGTAACATGCCCACAAAATAAAGAATGTAATAACAGTAATCAATATCCTCCAATAATAAAAAAATCGAGGGTTCAAAGTTTAAAGCACCCAGGCTTTAAAAGTTCCTGCTTTTTGTCATAAAATTTAAAGTTTTTTCGTACTGAAAATCTACAAAGCAACACAAATTCATATTCACTATCAACAGAATCTAAAAAATGCCTCCAAAATACAGCATGACAAAAAAAAAACCCCTTAAATTAGCAAAAATCAGTAAGTTTCAATTACAAGAATAAAATCAGTGTCTCAAAGTTTGGAGTACCCAGTTACAAAAGTCCTCGTGATTCAAAAACATTCAAAAAGGATACACTTAGACAAAAAGTGATTAAAAAGATGCAAATTCTTAATCCTTTATGCTACTTAAACCTGAAAATCAACACCACATCCAATTAAATTAAGAGCACAAGTTAGGGGAATTACAACGTACCATTGATACAAAACATATTGAGTAGCGTTAGCTTGTAGCAAGAGTTGTGGGTGTGAGACTCGGACCGGAGTTGGGAATTACATCACCGAAGCGGAATAACAGTTGTCGCAACAACATCAGCCTGTGGTTGTGAGACTCGGACCGGAGTATTTAATAGTTTTCGCATAATCCACCCATCTGCTCCTCACCTCCGAATAACATAAACCTGAACAAATGATTAAAAGAAACAAAATACCAAAATCATGTGTGGCAGTGGAGATGGAAGAAGAAAAATCGAATGTGACATTTGTAGATTCAGGTTTGGCAAAGGGAAACGATGGTGGAGAACATTAATGTAAAAACGAAAACCGGGTCATGGCGTACCCATGGATCTGCTGCTTACATCTAAGGCGGGAAAACCACATCTAACATCGTCTCATAGGTTGCCAAGTGTCCCATTATTGGTTTCTTTTATTATATGTACTAGCGGTAAGACCCGTGTGCAAACACGGGTCGTTTATTAGAAAACCATGCATAACAAATATAAATAATGAACATAGTTATATTTATATGGACTTATAAATAAAATAAATAAATAAGTCAGTCGGTAAATACTTAAAGTTTAGAGTATAAAAAATACAAAAATATACAATTTATTAATCTGGATTTTTATTGTCTCATCAAGAGTTCCCTAACTTGACCATTGAATTGTAATTCAAAGTTCATAGAGTCCTCATCATCCTCATCCCTGCACAGTGGAAGCTCAAGGAGATCTTGTAAATCTTCAACACCTAGGCCAAGTGCTTCTTCCCTTGATATATGCTTCACTTCACCATTGGATTTTAGCAGAGTCAATACGTGGGTCTTTTGATCAGACTTCCACTTCAGTATCTTTGAATCCAATGGGTTTCTTGGGAAAGTTTTTATTGTTGATGAGTTTGGAGATTGAGGCCTAGTGATGACAACTTTGGTAGGGTCTTGAAATTGTGTTGAGTCTTGTTTTTCTGCCATAAGTGTCTGAAGAACCATTTTCATGATGTATTCTTCTTGAGCCTTGTCTTCTTTTGTTAATTCATCCATCTGCTTTTGTTTCCTTCTTTGATAAAGGATGGTAGCATGTGGAGCAGTTGGTCTCCTGATTGGCAATTTTTGTTGTTTGACTAGAACCACTGCTTCCGGATAATCAGGCTTATTAGGAGCAGTGGGATCTCTCTTCCTTAACACTTCCAACCTTTTGTTGGTAGCTAACACATTTTCTTCTGACCACCTTGTAACATGGTTCCTTGACCCATAATCAGCAGTTAGCAGCTCTTCTTTCATTCTTTTCAGTTTCAAGGCCCTTTCTGGTACATTTTTCTTGTAATTGGCCCAGACTGGAGGAGTTTGCTTTACCTTGTCTTGAATCATCTTTTCAATTCTGGCTATCTCCTCTTGCAGTTCACTGATGGTCCATTCTTTGTATTGATACTTTTCTGCCCTGTACTTCTTGTATGCCATGATGTATTCAAGGTAGTCATTTCTCATGCTTTCATCATCTTTTTCTGATTATTTCTGACAAAGGTCTTTTGAGAACTGCTCTAAAGTTCTAACTTTGGTGAGTAGGTATTGCAAATTTCTTTGAATCTCTTTGTCAGACTTTCCCTCTGTGTCTCTTTTAGATATACCCTCTGCTTGTTGGGCCTTTATTTTGAGATATTCTTCTATATTTCTTGGCAAAGGATAACCTTGAACAGATGGGAGTTTCCTCTTTTCAGGGTCATCTTCAGAGTAGAAGGATTTGATTTCCTCCCTGACTGTTGGAAGATCTAGAGGATATTGTACTCCTGCAAGGACAATGGCAGTGTTTTGATTGAAGGCTTGAAGTGAAGATAATAGAACAGGGTTTGGAATGGTGACAAGGGACAGTGGTTGTGTAGATGTTAGAGTTGGGGAAGTGTCATCTTCCAATACAATGTTTGTTATCCTTCTCCTTTTGTGTTTCGGAGAAGTTGGTGGTGTATTTGTGGGTTGAGTGGCAATGATTGAAGTAGTGGGTATCTGACTAACAGCTGTTGAAACAACTGGTGTTTCAATCACTGTTGTCACTACAACAGTTGATGTGTCAACTGTTGTCTTTTGCTTTTTGGCAGGTTGATGTGTATAAAATGCAACATATAAATTACATCAAATTTGGCATAAAACTAACCCTTTTTAGTACTAATGTTGGAAAAAGTGTGCTTTTGCCTTCCTTTTGTATTTTTAGGAATAAATGAGCTCAAATGAACAAAAGAAGCAAAAATGCAGCCAAATCTAACAATAATACAAGAAAAGGAATAAACGTGGCATGCTCGACCCCTCGACAGCATCTTCCCAAGCAAAAACAAGAGAACAGTAGGCTGAACACGCCCCGTGCTCATTGAGCACGGGGGCGTGCCCAAGTGTCTGCAAAAAAGACAAAGTTGTAGAAGCTTCTATCACCCAACATGGGGGCGTGTCCAGCGGACACGGGACCGTGGTCAACGCTAAGATTAGCAGAATCCAAGCAAATCTTGATAGTACAGATACGCTTCTACACACGGGGTCATGCCCAGTGGACACGGAGGCATTGTCAACTAATGCAGACAAACTGCATTTAATGAAGAAAGAGAAGTTAGATGGACACGAGGTCGTGCCCAATGGACACGGGGCCGTGTCCGGGCTTCTGTGCAGCCTATAAATAGGGGTGCTTCGCTCACTTGCAACTCATCCCTTGGCAAACCACCTCTCTCACACTTCACCCACCCACCACCACCATCACAACCCACATCCACCACCATCATCCATCATAGAGTGTGTGTAGTAGTCTCGGGATCCAAGATTGATCGTAAGAGTTCTTGATAATCAAAGGCCATGTTTGCCTAAGTCTCTTACATCACTTGGTGAAGACAAGCATTTAGTGCAATACTTTTTATTTTTTATCTTTTCTCACTTTTTATATGGTTATATATTAATGACTTTAATAACTAGTTTCTTATGTTGAAGTTGAAACTTCCTTATCATTTGTCCGTGGTGTCTTGGCGTTATTTTACTGTCTATATAAAATAAAAGATTTACACCATTCATATCTCCACGGTCTATATGGAGATATGTTGGCTACCTGGTCGGGGGTTAAGGGAATGGTTTGGTAAGAGTCTTGCCTTGTTCAGTGTGTAGATCCTGCAAGGACCTGGGTCAAGCTTAGTAGGACCTCCTTCAATACCCACTGGTATTGGATTGTGGGGGTTCGAATTTCTTGATCCCCTCATATGTAAACTACTATTAAAACATTAACCCGGCTAGTTAGGATTCTCGTATCCATGCTGACTCAAACTACTTAGCCGAGGGTAACGTCACCTTCAAAAGAGGGGCCTACCACATTACCCATTAATAACTTAATTAATTATCTTTCAATAATCCAACCCTTTAGGATTGTATCCTTGCTGACTCAAACTACTGGGTTGAGGGTAACGTCACCTTCAAAAGAGGGGCCTACTACTATAGCTAAGATAATCTCTTCAAAAGGTTACACTAAAGGCGAGTCGGATCCAAGTGATTTATCTTGTCTATCTGTTTTATTTTTATTTTTATTTTTCAGCATTTTTAGTTTTTATTTTCTAGTTTAAAACCTTTTTCTAAATTTTTGATTTGATTAGACGTTGAGGATAAACCGGTACTAAAAGCTCTTGTGTCCTTGGACGACCTCGGTATCTTACCAACACTATACTACCCTCATGATGGGTGCACTTGCCCATATGTGTGTTTCGTGTTAGTAATATATCGTGTTTTATAAATTTAAAACTTGAGTAAAATGCTAAAAAGGGCTAAAAATATACACAAAAACCTATAACACCGAACGCACATCAAGTTTTTGGCGCCGTTGCCGGGGACACAAGGATTTTAAGAAAGTTAGGAATCAACGGCCTAATCGTTTTTTCTTATTTTTTTTTAGGATTTTTCGTAATTTTTCAGCTTCTGTAGAACTCAGCATGGGCCGTGCCCGTTGAACACACCCCGTGCCCAATTTTTGGTACTGGCAATCCTGTTTTAAATCAGACAGTAGCTGAACACGCACCCGTGCCCACTCAACACGCCCCGTGCCCAAGTATCAGTTAGTGAAAACAGAACCGTAAGATCCCGACGGTTGGTAATTTCTAACACAAACATGAGCGATACTGATTTTTTTTACTATCGGCCCTCTTATGGTACGTGGTGTCAAATATGTGGTGGCAATCATGGAGATTTAGAATGTTATTTTTTAAATTACAAGCCCCACTATATAGACCCATTGTTTTCCTGTAGCCTTAAGAGGGGCGAAAGTAAAAATAATCCCTATCTCTCCCTCGAATGCTCTCAATCGACCCTTCTAGGAGAAATGCTTCTTGATGAATTATTTCAAATGGAAGATCTAATTCTTAATTGGGTAAAAGAACTTGAGATGGATATCATTAAATCATCTCAAGACGACACCCAAGAAGAATTATTGAGATCGCATTCGGATAAAAACAACTTTGTTGTTCCCGATATCACCTCTAACTCTGGCGAAGACTTGAGCCATAGTCGTCCCTGTGTCGATTGTGCCGTGAAGAACTCCCCATCAACTTCCTTCGAAGCATACATAGACCCGAGCGATTCGACATACACCTTCTTTAACGAGAGCCCGGAAAAGGGTTGGACTTGTCCACCTACATTTAGCATAGGAATCACCCTCACCGATAACCTCTTGCGTTCTCGTCTAAATCTTGAGCAATTAAGGTATCTCAGGCACTTCGGTGTTGTTCCGTCTAGTAAGGAACCACCCGATCCGGATAAATTCCTTAAAAAATAGATAAAACTTCATAGACAGCCTCTAGACACGGGGCCGTGTCCAGGTCAGCACGCCCCCGTGTCCACCAAAAGATTCCCGTCTGACCTGTGGTCAGAATACGGACAAAATGTGTCAGGATCTTGCCTGCACACGAGGCCGTGTCCAGCCAACACGGGGCCGTGTGCATCGTACTGTCGTTTTCTACAAAGGCAGCAAGATTCCTGCACATTTGGACCACTCCAAAGACAAAGATCTGGTGAGATCTTCACATATACCATCCTAGGTATATTCTAAAGAAGGTTCTCAACAACCATCTTGTCTTTTCTACTTTTGTCCATTGCCTTCTTCTTCAATTTTTCCTCAACACCTCCATTAGAGCTTGAAATCACCATGGTTCCAAGCTTTATTGTGATGTTTGTTAGGTTTTTATTCAAGGAATCTTGTTAAAAATAAGTTCTACAACATTGTTTTAAGTTATTTCTGCTTAAAAATGCTTTAAAAATCAGAAAAATAATTTGAAACTCCAAGATTCCTTGTTTTAAAAATCTGCAGACAGGTGAACACGGGGCCATGCTCATTGAGCACGGGGCCGTGTCCGAGGTACTGTTCCAATAAAATTGAACTCTTTTCAGTCTGTTTTCTCAGAATGGCAAGCAGAACTAGTGGAACATCTTCATCGCACTCTAGGAACAACCGACAAGGGAGAAGGTCATCAACGGTTGAAGACTCTCTTGTAAACTACGTTAACGCTTTAAGAGAGGCCATTGATGAGATGATGGGAGTAGAAGAAGCATTGGTCGACCGTATCAATCATTTGACGGTGGGGCTAGAGGGATGTCTTCGAGAGGTCAACCTTTTGCACCAAAGGTTGAACATTCTCGCTTCTCCTCCTTTGGTACCAATCATCACCCAAAGGGCATGGAATGTGGTACTGGAAGTCATCACACCGGCCGAGTGGTACACCATACACCCGGAGCCCCCTCGAGACATACTACAAGGGGTTCCGGTTGGTGTCACTCCCCCTCCACAAGATGTTGAGGAAAATGAGGCCGCCTTCTTCCTCCCAAGAGAGATAGAAGAATGGCTTTAACAACGTCTAGGGGACACCCCTTGGTTCGGAGTTCTACAAAGCCTTTAAATACCGGAAAGCTATTTCCGGAATTTTGATTCCTATTGTAAAAGTAGAACTCCCTAGGATGATTTTATGTATCACTTGACCTATCTATCTTAGGACTTTTAGTTTTTATTTTTCTGCTTTTTTTTTAATTTTCTAGGACCCTATGTAATGTGTTAGTTTTAATGAAATGATGGTTTAATTAAATTGGGGTTTGGATGATGATGTAATGGGTAAAATACACTCGGGATGGTGAAGGATACCAAGGGAAACTTAAACCAACTCCCCATGCACAAAAACAGAGCCTCCCGCAATTTTTCTTCATTACAGCAAGTTCGGAACGGGCAGTGTCCAGCCAACACGGCCCCGTGCTGAACAATCTGCAGAAAATCGCCCAGTTCAGGTAACTGGACACGGGGCATATTCGCTGAACACGCCCTCGTGCCCAGTCTTCTATTACCTTTTGATGATTTTTGTTACTGGCAACCTGAACACGGGCCCGTGCCCAGACACCACAGGCCCGTGTCCAGATGCCCAGTAACATAAAAAAATGTTTTTAACACACTTTCTACACATTCAATCAACCTAAAAACTTATTTGGGACACATTGAGGACAATGTGTAATTTAAGTGTGGGGGGGATGCTAAAACCTTGAATTTTGCAAGTCCTAATTACAAGCCTTACACAAAACTCTATTGGAACCGCTGAACACCCCGAATTTTTTTAAAAACATTTCATTTTTTCTGACTTGTCTTGGTTTAATTTGGGAATTACAAGTTCTAAAAAGGTTATATTTTTACAAATTTACAACCGATAGCGTCGTGATAAAAAGAACCAACATAAGAAAATTATGAAACGGCATGACAAATCTAGTTAAAATTTGATTATATATACTTGATCACATAAAAACCCATTCCCACAAAAAGTGAGTTTTGAGCCTTTATTGAGCATACAAATACACATCTTTAAACTAAATGCTCATTTTTCGTTTCTTGTGTGAATAGCCGCTTGGGTTCTTACGACTCTAGAACTTGCCATGACGATACATTCCCGGTTCTTATCAACTTAAACCCAAGTAAGTAAATGATGAAGGCATTAGGACTAACCCTTTTTCTTTCAACACCATTTTTTTTACCACCTACCCAAAATCCCCCTAGTTAACCCCTTTGAGCCTAAACCTTTTCATTTCTTAACCCACAAAACAAACACCCTTTACCCACTAAAACCCTTTTTCATTTTAAACCCTTTATTTTAGTAAAAAGCTCATTTTTCATATGACATTCCTTATCAAAAAAAAAAAAAAAAAATTGATGAAGCCAAAAAAATAAAACAAACAAGTTCATCAAAAAGAACTTTGTTTGAAGAATTGCTTCATTAGAATAAAAAGTCATAAAAATAAAAAGTGTTACGAAAACTGACGCTATTTACGCCTTTGGCCCTTTTCTACTAATCACTAACCCAACCACCTACCTTTAACCCAAGCCTAACCCTTCCCCCAAAAGTCCTCTTAATATTTACAAAGGTGTATAGTTAAAAAGGAGGAGGATTGATTGCTTGGCAAGCTTATGGTAGAAGTAAGTTTCATGCCGGTCTCGAGTGTTTCACAAAAATACATCTTCGGCCGAGTGTTGAGTGATCTCCCGTGAGGTATGTGAACTTGTATATAAATGGAATTTTATAAAGCCATGTTATGCCCAAATAAGTAATTTATCTTATGTAATTTTCTAAATAAATCATAACGAATAGGATTGTAAATAACATAAAAATAAAACCTAATAAAATTCTTAGATTCCCGAAACTCAAGACAAGCCCAAAAACCTTCTCTTCTACCCATCCAATTTGAGAGTGTAAGCCACATTATAAAGACTTTTGCTTGACGACAAGCAAAGATTCAAGTGTGGGGGTATTTGATGTGTGTAAAATGCAACATATAAATTACATCAAATGTGGCATAAAACTAACCCTTTTTGGTACTAATGTTGGAAAAGTGTGTTTTTGTCTTCCTTTTGTATTTTCAGGATTAAATGAGCTCAAATGAACAAAAGAAGCAAAAATGCAGCCAAATCTAACAATAATACAAGAAAAGTAATAAACGTGGCATGCCCGACTCCTCGACAGCATCTTCCCAAGCAAAAACAAGAGAACAGAAGGCTAAACACGCCCCGTGCTCATTGAGCACGGGGGCGCGCCCAAGTGTCTGCAGAAAAGACAAAGTTGTAAAAGCTTCTATCACCCAACACGGGGGTGTGTCCAGCGGACACGGGGCCGTGGTCAACGCTAAGATTCGCAGAATCCAAGCAAATCTTGATAGTACAGATATGCTTCTGCACACAGGGTCGTGCCCAGCGGACACGGGGGCATGGTCAACTAATGCAGACAAACTGCATTTAATGAAGAAAGAGAAGATGGATGGACACGAGGCCGTGTCCGGGCTTCTGTGCAGGCTATAAATAGGGGTGCTTGGCTCACTTGCAACTCATCCCTTGGCAAACCACCTCTCTCACACTTCACCCACCCACCACCACCATCACAACCTACATCCACCACCATCACCCATCATCCATCATAGAGTGTGTGTAGTAGTCTCGGGATATCTGATGTGCGTGAAGTGTGTTATGGTTTTAATGTTTATTTTAAGCCCTTTTACACTTTTTAGCCAAGTTTTAAATTTATAAAACACGATATTCACTAACACTAAACACACATATGGGCAAGTGCACCCATCGTGAACGTAGTATAGTGTTGGTAAGATACCAAGATCGTCCAAGGACACAAGAGCTTTTAGTACCGGTTTATCCTCAACGTCTAATCAAATCAAAAGTTAGAAAAAAATATTTAAACAAGAAAATAAAAACTAACTAAAATGCTGAAAATAAAATAAAATAAAAACAGATAGACAAGATGAATCACTTGGTTCCGACTCGTGTATAATGTAACCTTTGATTATTTCCGCACTTTTGCACTTTTTAAGAGATTATCTTAGGTATTGTAGTAGTCCCCTCTTTTGAAGGTGACGTTACCCTCAACCCAGTAGTTTGAGTCAGCAAGGATACAATCCTAAAGGGTCGGATTATTGAAAGATAATTAATTAAGTTATTAATGCATATATTATGGTAGGCCCCTCTTTTGAAGATGACGTTACCCTCGGCTAAGTAGTCCGAGTCAGCAGGGATACAGTCCTAAATAGCCGGGTT
Organism: Helianthus tuberosus; assembly: GCA_030545235.1. NCBI lineage: Eukaryota > Viridiplantae > Streptophyta > Magnoliopsida > Asterales > Asteraceae > Helianthus > Helianthus tuberosus. Next base: position 1,381,464 of record JARYGA010036927.1, read on the forward strand.
AAAGTATTAATAGTAGCTTACATATGAGGGGATCAAAGAGTTTGGACCCCCGCAATCCAATACTGGTAAGTATTGAAGGAGGTCCTATTAAATTTGACCCAGGTCCTTGCAGGATCTATACACTGAACAAGGCAAGACTCTTACCACACCGTTCCCTTAACCCCCGACCAGGTAGCCAACATACCTCCATATAGACCGTGGAGATATGAATGGTGAAAATCTTTTATTTTATATAGACAGTAAAATAATGCCAAGACACCACGGACAATCGATAAGGAAGAATCACCTTCAACATAAGAAACTAGTTATTAAAGTCATTAATACATAACCAAGTAAAAAGTGCGAAAAGATTAAAAATAAAAAGTATTACACTAGACACTTGTCATCACCAAGTGATGTAAGAGACTTAGGCAAACATGGCCTTTGATTGTCAAGAACTCTTACGATCAATCTTGGATCCCGAGACGACTCACACACTCTATGATGGACAATGGATGATGGTGGTGGATGATGGTGTTATGGTGGTGGTGGGTGGTGGGTGAAGTGTGAGAGAGGTGGTGTGCCAAGGGATGGTTTGCAATTGAGCCAAGCACCCTTATTTATAGCCTGAACAACAGCTCGGGCACGGCCCCGTATCCATCCTTCTTCTCTTCCTTCATTAATTGCAGTTTGTCTGCATTAGTTGACCACGCCCCCGTGTTCACCGGGCACGCCCCCGTGTGCTGACGCAAATCTGTACTATCAAGTTTTCCCAAGATTCTGTGAATCTTAGAGTTGACCACGGCCCCGTGTCCGCTGAGCACGACCCCGTGGTGGGAGATAGAAGCTTCTACAGCTTTGTCTTTTCTGCTGGCACTTGGGCACGCCCCCGTGTTCACTGAGCACGGGGCGTGTTCAGTCTTCTGTTTTCTTGTTTTTGCTTGGGAAGATGCTGTCGGGGGGTCGGGCATTTCACGTTTGTTCCTTTTCTTGTATTTATGTTAGATTTAGCTGCCTTTTTGCTTCTTTTGTTAATTTGAGCTCATTTAATCCTGAAAATACAAAAGGAAGACAAAAACACACTTTTTCCAACAATAGTACTAAAAAAGGGTTAGTTTTCTGCCACAATTGATGTAATTTATATGTTGCATTTTGTGCACATCAAATACCCCCACACTTGAATCTTTGCTTGTCCTCAAGCAAAACTCTTTATAATGTGGCTTTACACTCCCAAATGGAATAGGTAGAAGAGAAGGTTTTTGGGCTTGTCATAGAGTGTCGGGATTTTCAAGATTCTTTATTAAGTTTTTTTTTAATTATTTACAATCCTATTCTTTATGATTTATTTAAAACTTTACCTAAATTAAATTACTTATTCGGGCATAACATGCCTCTTTAAAATTCCATTTATATACAAGTTCACATACCTCACGGGGGATCACTCAACACTCGGCCGAAGATGTATTTTAGTGAATCACTCGAGAGCGGCATGGAACTTACTCCTACCATAGGCTTGCCAAGCAATCAATCATCCTCCTTTTTAACTATATACCTTTGTAAATATCAAGAGGACTTTTTGGGTGAAAGGTTAGGCTTGGGTTAAAGGTAGGTGGTTGGGTTAGTGGTTAGTAAAAGGGCGAAAAACGTAAAAAGCGTCGGTTTTCGTAAGACTTTTTATTTTTGCAATTTTTTTTATTTTTTTTTATTTTGATGAAGCCTTTATTCAAACAAAGTTGTTTTTGGATGAACTTGTTTGTTTATTTCTCTTTTGCTTCATCATCAATATTTTTTTTTTTGAAAAGTCATACGAAAAACCGAGCTTGTTACTAAAACAAAGGGTTAAAAATAAAAAGGTTTTGGTGGGTGAAAGGTGTTTGGTATTTGGGTTAAGAAATGAAAAGGTTTAGGCTCAAAGGGGTTAACTAGGGGGATTTTGGGTAGGTGGTAAAAAAAAAAATAATGGTGTAGAAATAAAAAGGGGTTAGTCCTAATGCCTCCATCATTTACTTACTCGGGTTTAAGTTGGTAAGGACCGGGAATGTATCGTCGTGGCAAGTTCTAGAGTCGTAAGAACCAAGCGGCTATTCACACAAGAAACGAAAAATGAGCATTTAGTTTAAAGATATGTATTTGTATGCTCAATAAAGGCTCAAAACTCACTTTTTGTGGGAATGAGTTTTTTTTTTTTGTGATCAAGTATATATAATCAGATTTTAACTAAGCTTGTCATGCCGTTTCATAATTTTCTCATGTTGGTTCTTTTTATCACCACGCTATCGGTTGTAAATTTGTAGAAATATAACCTTTTTTTAGAACTTGAAATTCTCAAATTAAACCTAGACAAGTAAAAAAAAATTGAAAATTTAAAAAAAAAAATTGGGGTGATTAGCGGTTCCAATAGAGTTTTGTGTAAGGCTTGTAATTAGGACTTGCAAGATTCAAGGTTTTTGCATCCCCCCCCACATTTAAATTACACATTGTCCTCAATGTGTCCCAAAAATAAGTTTTTAGGTTGATTGAATGTGTAGAAAGGTGTGAAAAAACAAAAAATTGTGTTACTGGGCGGCTGGACACGGCCCCGTGGTGTCCGAGCATGGCCCCGTGTTCAGATTGCCAGTAACAAAATTGAAAAAGAGAAACAAAAGCCTGGACACGGGGGCGTGTTGGGTGAACACGACCCGTGTCCAGTTACCTGAACTGGGCATTTTATGCAGACTGTGCAGCACGGGGCCGTGTTGGGCGGGCACGGCACGTGCTGAACTTGCTGTAATGAAGGAAATTTTGTCGGATGGCCCTGTTTTCGTGCATGGGGTGCTGGTTCAAGTTTCCCTTGTTATCCCTTGCCATCCCGAGTGTGTTTTATTCCTGAAAATTAAAACTAAACTAGAAAACATAAAAATTAATCTAAACTAAACTAAGGATAGTTCCGCGGAATGCCTCCGTGGTGCGCCACGTTTATAAGGGTCCTTGGCTAGACCCAAAGCCTGGTCATATGTCACCCAAGTGGGATGTTTTGCATCCCATGCTACACCGTCGGAGAGCGTCATCCAAGCTTGAGTCTATGACCTTCATGTAGTTGACCGGGTCTTCGTCTTCTACTCTCTTTCCAACTCCAAACTTCACTTCCTCGTCCCCAAACTTCAATGTTAGTGTTCTGTCATTCATGTCTACCACTGCTTGGGCTGTGGCTAGAAATGGCCTCCCTAGGATGAGAGGGACATTGGCGTCTTCTTCCATGTCTAGTATGACAAAGTCGACCGGGAAGACGAAATTGTCGACTTTGACCAATAGATTTTCAGCGACACCTTGTGGATATTTGACGGATCTGTCGGCAAGCTGTATGCTCATCTTTGCAGGGCTCGTTTTTCTTATGGCGAGTCATTTGAACATTGATGCGAGCATGAGGTTGATGCTAGCCCCGAGATCGGCTAGTGCATTACGAATGGGGGATTCCCCAATCGAGCAAGGAATCGTGAAGCTTCCAGGGTCAATCTTCTTTTGTGGGAGTTTGTTGAGTAGTAAGGCGGAGCATTCTTCGCCTAAGTTAACTAATTGCAATGATTCAATTCTCCTTGTATGAGTGAGGAAGTCCCTCATAAATTTTAAATATTTAGGCATTTGGGTTAGGACTTCGATAAATGGAATATTAACATGCAATTGTTTTAGTAAATTTTTGAACTTTCCGAATTGCTCATCGGTCTTTTGACGAATTAACCGACCGGGTATGGAACCGGAGGAGTCTTAGTGGGCTCTTGGATTGGTGGAGAAGCCCTCTCTGCTTGGGGCGTGGGTGGAGTTGTGGTATGGTTGGATTGGCTTCTTTCAGCCGGCGGTAATGGAGCCTCCTCGGGACCCACAGTTAGGTTTCTCAATGTAATGAGATGTACTTGCGCTTTTGGGTTGGTTTCGGTATTACTTGGTAACGCACCTTGTGGTCTCTCAGAGAAATTTTGAGCTATTTGATTTAATTGTTTGTCAATGTTTTGAATGCTAGCTTGTTGATTTCTGAAATTCGATTCCAATTGCTGAAATCGTTCCAAGTTTTTCTTTTCGGTGTCGGAGATGAGGCGAGATACAGTATCTTCAAACCTTTATCGTCCACCTTGTTGTTGAGAAAAGTTTTGTGGTTGTTGAAAGTTAGTTCGTTGGTTTTGTTGGTTACTACTATTGCTGGTATCTCTCCAACCAAGGTTAGGGTGGTTACGCAATCCTTGGTTGTAGGTACCTGTTGGGGGACCCGATGGCCTAGGTCTATTATCAATGTAGTTTACCATTTCTTTTTGATCATCTACTTCTTTCATACAACTCCAATTTTCATGTGGTCCACCACACCCCTCACAAGCCATAACCGAGGCCGTTTTTGCCATTTCTAACTTTTTGATTTTGGAAGAAAGGGCCTCGATTGGGGCTTGTAAAGAAGTGCTTTCATTAACCTTATGGGCGCTCGGGGCAATAGATTTATTACCTCGGGGAGTGTGCCACTGAAAATTGGTTTGAGCAATTTCCTCAATTTGATTATATATTTCATTTGGGCGACGATTACTAGAACTCCCCCGGAGCTAGAATCAAGTGTTTGTCTTGTGTGTGGCAACAACCCATTGTAGAAAGTGGATACTTGTTGCCATACCGCAAGACTGTGATGAGGACACTTTCTTAGTAGCTCTTTGAACCTTTCCCAAGTTTCATATAAGGATTCCCCATCCTCTTGTGAATATGTATTAATTTCAGATATTAATTTAGCCGTTTTAGCAGGAGGGAAATACTTATATAGAAACTTTTGGGCTAGTTCATCCCAGGTGTTTACCGAACCAACTGGGAGGATGTTAAGCCAAGCCTTAGCTCGGTCTTTTAGTGAAAATGGAAACATTCGAAGGCGGATGGCGTCATTTGATGCTCCATTGATCCGAAAGGTATCACATATTTCTAAGAAATTAGTAATATGTAGATGGGGATCCTCGTCCGCAAGCCCATGGATGGTTGCGGAGTTTTGAAGCATTTGTATCAAATGAGGTCGAAGTTCGAAGTTGTTGGCTTCGACATTCGGTGCATTGATAGCGGCACCGAGATTACCTACAGTGGGCTGTAGGTAATCCATGAGGGCACGCTGGTCCGCCATTTGAAGTGGGTCCCCCAAAACTTTCTCTTGGTTTTTAGCTTTCAGTCTTTTTCTGAGAAAGCGTTCGGGTTCTTCTAGAGGTTCTTTTATGTCTCTGCTAGAACTGGAGCTCATACACTACGTAGAAAGTTCAAATGTGGTGCCTGGGTTCCAAGTCCTGCAATAAAAACAAAAAAGAACGTTGGTCAGAAGGTTCACCACGGCCCCGTGCTCAGGTGAACACGGCCCATGGTCGGAGATACAGTGATTGTTTTCCAGATCCCTGTTACTGGGGAGTTGGACACGGCCCCGTGTTGCACCGACACGGCCCCGTGTTCAGCTCTCTGTAACCCGGTAAATAAAAAAACTGCCAGTGACTATGCTGGGCACGGCCCGTGTCCGACCAGGCACGGCCCGTGCTGAGCTCTGCAGAAACTGAAAAATTAAGAAAAATCCTAAAAAAAATAGAAAAATTAGAAAAACGATTAGGCCATTGATTCCTAACTTTCTTAAAATCCTTGTGTCCCCGGCAACGGCGCCAAAAACTTGATGTGCGTGAAGTGTGTTATGGTTTTAATGTTTATTTTAAGCCCTTTTACACTTTTTAGCCAAGTTTTAAATTTATAAAACACGATATTTACTAACACTAAACACACATATGGGCAAGTGCACCCATCATGAGCGTAGTATAGTGTTGGTAAGATACCGAGGTCGTCCAAGGACACAAGAGCTTTTAGTACCGGTTTATCCTCAACGTCTAATCAAATCAAAAGTTAGAAAAAAGTTTTTAAACAAGAAAATAGAAACTAACTAAAATGCTGAAAATAAAATAAAATAAAAACAGATAGACAAGATGAATCACTTGCCCCCGACTCGTGTATAGTGCAACCTTTGATTATTTCCGCACTTTTGCACTTTTTAAGAGATTATCTTAGTTATTGTAGTAGGCCCCTCTTTTGAAGGTGACGTAACCCTCAACCCAGTAGTTTGAGTCAGCAAGGATTCAATCCTAACGGGTCGGATTATTTAAAGATAATTAATTAAGTTATTAATGCATTTTATGGTAGGCCCCTCTTTTGAAGGTGACGTTACCCTCGGCTATGTAGTCTGAGTCAGCAGGGATACAGTCCTAAATAGCCGGGTTAAAGTATTAATAGCAGCTTACGTATGAGGGGATCAAAGAGTTTGGACCCCCGCCATCCAATACCGGTAAGTATTGAAGGAGGTCCTACTAAATTTGACCCAGGTCCTTGCAGGATCTATACACTGAACAAGGCAAGACTCTTACCAAACCGTTCCCTTAACCCCCGACCAGTAGCCAACATACCTCCATATAGACCGTGGAGATATGAATGGTGAAAATCTTTTATTTTATATAGACAGTAAAATAATGCCAAGACACCACGGACAAACGATAAGGAAAAATCACCTTCAACATAAGAAACTAGTTATGAAAGTCATTAATACATAACCAAATAAAAAGTGTGAAAAGATTAAAAATAAAAAGTATTACACTAGACACTTGTCTTCACCAAGTGATGTAAGAGACTTAGGCAAACATGGCCTTTGATTGTCAAGAACTCTTACGATCAATCTTGGATCCCGAGACGACTCACACACTCTATGATGGACAATGGATGATGGTGGTGGTGGGTGAAGTGTGAGAGAGGTGGTGTGCCAAGAGATGTATTGCAATTGAGCCAAGCACCCCTATTTATAACCTGAACAGCAGCTCGGGCACGGCCCCGTGTCCATTGGGCTTGACCCCGTGTCCATCCTTCTTCTCTTCATTCATTAATTGCAGTTTGTCTGCATTAGTTGACCACGCCCCCGTGTTCACCGGGCACGCCCCCGTGTGCAGAAGCAAATCTGTACTATCAAGATCTCCCCAGATTCTGTGAATCTTAGAGTTGACCACAGCCCCGTGTCCGCCGAGCACGACCCCGTGGTGGGCGATAGAAGCTTCTACAGCTTTGTCTTTTCTGCTGCCACTTGGGCACGCCCCCGTGTTTACTGAGCACGGGGCGTGTTCAGTCTTCTGTTCTCTTGTTTTTTCTTGGGAAGATGCTGTCGGGGGATCGGGCATGCCACGTTTGTTCCTTTTCTTGTATTTATGTTAGATTTAGCTGCCTTTTTGCTTATTTTGTTAATTTGAGCTCATTTAATCCTGAAAATACAAAAGGAACACAAAAACACACTTTTTCCAACATTAGTACTAAAAAGGGTTAGTTTTATGCCACAATTGATATAATTTATATGTTGCATTTTGTGTACATCAATATCCAAGATTGATCGTAAGAGTTCTTGACAATCAAAGGTCATGTTTTCCTAAGTCTCTTACATCACTTGGTGAAGACAAGCATTTAGTGTAATAGTTTTTATTTTTAATTTTTTTGCACTTTTTAGTTGGTTATGTATTAATGACTTTAATAACTAGTTTCTTATGATGACGGTAAAACTGCCTTATCATTTGTCCGTGGTGTCTTGGCGTTATTTTACTATCTATTTAAAATAAAAGATTTACACCATTCATATCTCCACGGTCTATATGGAGATATGTTGGTTACCTGATCGGGGGTTAAGGGAATGGTTTGGTAAGAGTCTTGCCTTGTTCAGTGTATAGATCCTGCAAGGACTTGGGTCATGCTTAGTAGGACCTTCTTCAATACCCACTGGTATTCGATTGCAGGGGTTCGAATTTCTTGATCCCCTCATATGTAAACTACTATTAAAACATTAACCCGGCTACTTAGGATTGTATCCCTGCTGACTCAAACTACTTAGCCGAGGGTAACGTCACCTTCAAAAGAGGGGCCTACCACATTACACATTAATAACTTAATTAATTATCTTTCAATAATCCAACCCTTTAGGATTGTATCCTTGCTGACTCAAACTACTGGGTTGAGGGTAACGTCACCTTCAAAACAGGGGCCTACTACTATAGCTAAGATAATCTCTTAAAAAGTGCAAAAGTGCGGAAATAATCAAAGGTTACACTAAAGGCGAGTCGGATCCAAGTGATTCATCCTGTCTATCTGTTTTATTTTTATTTTTATTTTTCAGCATTTTTAGTTTTTATTTTCTAGTTTAAAACCTTTTTCTAAATTTTTGATTTGATTAGACGTTGAGGATAAACCGGTACTAAAAGCTCTTGTGTCCTTGGACGACCTCGGTATCTTACCAACACTATACTACGCTCACGATGGGTGCACTTGCCCATATGTGTGTTTGGTGTTAGTAAAATATCGTGTTTTATAAATTTAAAACTTGAGTAAAGTGTTAAAAAAGGGCTAAAAATATACATAAAAACCTATAACACCGCACGCACATCACAGGTAGTTTTTGTGGTGGTGATGTTGTTTTTGGTATGGCAGTAGATTGAGTGTGGGTTGATGTAGTAGTGATGGAAGTTGTTGGGATAACAAAGTTTGAAACCAATGAAGTACCAACAACTGTTGGCACAACAGGTGTTTTAACATCTGTTGGTTTGGAGGTTTGATGAGAGGAACTTTTGGGAATTTGAGGAGTTTGTTTGGTGGTTTTGGAAGGTGTGGTTTTGGGTTGGCTTACTTTTCTGGTAGGCTATCTTATTTTAGGTTTAGAAGTATCCTGCACTTCTTTTTCCATCAAAACTTTCTTCTCCTGAGCAAACCTTTTTGATCCTTTTATTCCCATTGACTCTTTCATGTTTGCTTTTAGTTTAGCAAATGCATTTTGAGTCTCATCAACTTTTTTAGAACCATCTGGTCTTGGGATTTCTACCACCAGTTTGGACATTGGATCTGGTGGCATGTATAAACCATCTTCTTTTCTCTTCTTCCTTTTAGTTTTCTCCCCCTTTTTGGCATCATCAGGATTTTCAACATAGATGATTGAAGGAGGAGCAGTGCCAGTGGTTTGAAGCAGATGAGCTTTAATGGCTTTGATATCTGGTTGAGTATCTTTGTACCTAGCTTCCATGACAATTTTGATCATTTGAAGTTGAACTTCATGCTGTTGATCTGCATATTGTCTTTGTTTATGAAGCAGAGGTTGAAACAGATGCCATAGCTCAGCAGGGGATGGAGCAGATGTTGCAGATGGTGCAGCAGTAGGTGTAGCCTTTTGAGCTTGTAACAACTGTTGCAGCATAGTTTTGATTTCTGCAACAGATATGTCAAGTTTATCAACCCTCTCCGTCAATTCTTTGTATTTTAAACCATCACCCAAGTTAATAGGATCATCTGATTTCCCACCCGTGGTGGTTGTATCAGTGGTTGACTTAGGAAAAGTTTCCCAAAAATCATCCACTGATGCCCCTTGTTCTCGGTACTGGGGACTTCTTTCTTTAGCCTAGGTTACCATTTTAAGGTCACAAGTGTATAATGGAAACACACCAGTGGACACTATGGTTCCCAAAGAAGAAATTGCCTTCAAGGGAGTCTCACTAATGAAACTACTGTCCAGGTGTAAACCAGTGGGTTCAACACCTGTAGTAGCTGCTCCACTTGAACTACTGACAGGAATTACTTGTAATTCCTGCAGTGTAGCCTCCTCAACTGTTGATGGGTTAGCAGAGATAGAGACACCAGACTCAGTCACTTGTTGTAGTATATTCTCATTGATAGGTGATTAAGAAGAACTGATTTGTATCTGGGCTATATCAAGTGCATCCAACAGAGGTATCATTGATGGTGGGAGTTCTGTAGTGAGGATAGGGGTAGAAAGAGAATTTGCCCCGGGAGCTGGGCTGTGGAAGATAGATTCAAGTGAATCCATTGCTTTATATTGTGGTGTCCCTGTTGATACAACCTGATCCTTTTGAGAGGATGCAGGAGGTTCTGATGTGAGGAAGTAGCAGCAGTGGTTTCAGGTGACTTTTGTGTTGTCACAGGTGTTACCTCTGGGATCTCATCTTCCAGAGTCACCTTTTTGGTGGGTTTGGGGGGCTTTTGGATAGTTTTCTTTTTGGTCTTTTTGGTGATTTTTGGTGTGGGTTTCACAGCAGGGGTTGTGCTGCTGTGATCACCAGGAGCAGTGGGCTCAACAGCAGGGGCCTGAGGAGCAGTTGTTGCTGCTAAATTCTGCTTAGGTACCTCTGTTTGTGTTTTTGAAGGTTTTGACAGCCTTGTGAATGTTTCAGAAGTTAGGCTGTTTATTTGAATTGGATTTCCTTGGATAAGCACATGTGCATTATCCTTTGAAAATTTCTTTTGAAGATAAAAACTTAAAAACCTTGGAAACAATAAAAATGATTTTTTATTAACATTCTTAACCATATTATTGAAAATCTCCTGAGAGAAGTTAAAATTTTCTTTAGCATAGCCCAGGTATTGGATTTTCAATGGTATTTCATTAAAAGCTGTTGTTTTATTTGACACACACATGAGGAGGGTATGGAATAAAAACCTCATGGCAAGTGGAAAACTGCCCTTTTGTAAAGTATCCTTTTTCATTTCTTCTTCATACCCTCTCTCAATGAAATCAGTTTGGTACTCGTTTTTGGGAATGAGCTTTTACCTGTAAGATCATTGATTTCAAAAACCTCTGAAATGGTTTGAGGTGTGATGGTAACTGGAATTCCCCTTATTGATGAAGTAGTGAAAACACTGTTTGGGGTTTTGATCAAGGTTTTATAGGTGTCAAAAGTGAATGCTGATGTGGCAGCGGTTACAAAAGATCTGACGGCTAAGTACTGTCCACGTGACAACCTCTAATGAATAATGGATGACAGTTGTTAGGAAACCACTGATGAATCAATATCAGTGGTTTACAGTGGTGAAAGTGAAAACTGTGGCTGACTATAACTATTAGTGGATAGCCTTTCAGTGGATTAAAACACTGAGGTTTAACAACAGTGATTAACAAAGAAAATGAGAGAATAGAGGTTGACTTTCAGCAGTGGATAATATTCAGGAGAACAGATGTTTGAAACAAACAGTGGTTATGGCAGACTTTTAAGGATTTAATGAAAATTTTCATTTTTAGCTATTTTTAAGGATGAATTTTTGTTTTTCTGAAAACATTTTAATGCTTTTATTCATAGAAAAACAGGATTTTGCCTATTATTCCATGTTCAGCATGCCAATCCTGGAGATCAAGCTTTCAAAGGTATATGTGTCTAAAGCCTTTGTTAGCACATCTGCTAGCTGATCTTTAGTTGGAACATGGTGCAGAGAAATCAAACCCGTTTCATAGCAATCCCTCACAAAGAGATGTCTGATATCAATGTGCTTGGTGGTTGAATGTGAAACTGGATTTTTTATGATATTTTCTGCTACCTGACTGTCCAACAATAGTGGTGTCTTTAAGGCAGTGATACCAAAATCCAACAGTTGATTTTGAAGCCATAGCAGTTGGGCTGTACAGCTTGCAGCAGCAACATACTCTGCCTCAGCAGTGGATGTTGAAACAGCTGCTTGCTTTTTGCTTTGCCAAGACACTAAGCAATTGCCTAGGAATTTGCTTTCTGCTTTTCCTTCAACCTCCACAAAACACTATTTTAACCCAACAGTAGTTTCAACCATAGTTTTCTCCACAACAAATACATTTAACCCAACTGTGGTTTCAAACATCTGTTTTCCTCCATCTGTTGACTTAAAGTCAACAGATGTATCAACCACTGTTTTATTTTCAAACATCTGTTCCCAATAACAGAGCTTTGATCTTTTAAACAGACCTTTGCCATTATTACAAGCTTTTACACTCTCAAACCTAAATATTTATTTACTTAATTTAAATAACAAACATGGTTAATAATTTTAACACAACTAATTATATAAAAACTACAAATGTCAAACAGAGGTAACTATATAATAAACAAAGTTCAAAACAGCAAACAACATTCAATAAAATACAGCATACTAATTCCTAATCAATGGGAGAAACCGCATTCATTTAGTCATCCATCTGTTGACCAAAGTCAAAAGATGCATCAACTGCTGTTTTATTTTCAAACATCTGTTCACAATAACAGAGCTTTGATCATTTAAACAGACCTTTGCCAATATTACAAGCTTTTTCACTCTTAAACATGAATATTCATTTACTTAATTTAAATAACAAACTTGGTTAATAATTTTAACACAATTAATTATATAAAAACTACAAGTGTCAAAACAGCAAACAACATTCAATAAAATACAACATACTAATTCCTAATCAATGGGTGAAACATTAGTCTCGATAAGTAAAGCTCCTTTCGGACCATTGTAGTTGTCAACATGTTGGAGGTATTTCAGAAGTTCGTTGCTCAGATCAACTTCAACCATACCCCCCCAGATGCTTTTTATCAGCCACTTGTTGTCTTCAATTATATTAGTCCTTCGGCGCCCATCTACATAATCAACTACACGAGGATTATTGAAAACAAACACCTTAATCCAGCCTTCTTCTTCATATCTGAGCAAATCAGCAGTTAGCTTAGCAGACTTTCCAATAACAATCAAATGCAGCCTCTTTGCGATGGTCAAAAAATGCCCTTGGCAAGGATTGACTACAATACTCTCTGAAAACGAAGCATTCTGAAAGTCTCACTCAGAACATCAAAAGCAATGATGTTCCTCTCACCTAGTGGATACCAATAATTTGAAACCATAAAATATATGGTTTTATCAGCATAAACTCCCTCCTGTAGACCATGAATAACCACTTGAACCATAATTTTTTATGCTACTGAAATTTATTGTTCTCCATGACTCACGACGTCGTGAGTAAACACGAGCAGCAGCTACATTACAGTAACATCTGATGTTCAGCACTTTCAGATCATTGAATTGATCAAAATAAATTCCACCAGTACCAGAGTTTCGATCATGATTGTAATTGAAGTAGTCATCAGACAAAACCTTATAGCGCCTGGTAGTTGGATTCCAAAGAATCAGCTCACAGCAAATCCCTTTATTGCAAACTAACAACAAACCATTAAATGACAATAGAATACGTAAGAAGCTAGGGTGGACATTGTTAGGAAAACTTAAGTTTTTGCTTCTAACAACATCCAAATTACCATCAACTACATCGTCAACGACAATTGACGTGTCTTTAAAGGAGAGTAGTTTCTTTTGTAGTGAATCTCCACTTCGGAAAGCATGCATCATCTGAAATCCATGACTTGACAATTCCGTATAAAAATTCTTGGAAAGACATTTGAAACGACCAATATGTTCTGCAGAGAGCCTTGTGAAAATCTTGTCAACAATCACTTGAAACCCAAACTTTTCCATTTTGCAGTGAACCAATGCGTCTTTGAAAGTAAAAGAAATTGTAATGATATTGATAAACAAAAAACTTTTGAAGATGATTGAGTAGATGGATGAAAACGGTAATGATCAAAACCTCTGCCCAATGTATTTTATATACCCAATGAAGGCGGTTATGACTAAATACATCGTCAGACGAAAGAATATGATGCGACACTCGTTAGGCTTTTAATGCATTTCCATGGGAAAAATATAAAATTAAACACGTTATTATAATTACAATTAACTTCTTCATTTATCATAAGACGCCTTTACCATAAGACAGAACTGAGTGAGTGACGTGCATTAATTGCAAAGTACATATCCCCAGGCATTTTGAATTTGAAATTACCGGCAATTTCAAAACCACTGCTAAGGAATATGTTTGCCAAAGGAAACATCTGCTAAGTTATACTTTCTTGGCGATGAGCAGTAGTTTGCCCTCTTGAATGTGGGCCAGATGTTTGACATTTAAATATAGAGCAGTGCTTTGAAATTAAATGTATTTTAACTCAGATAAAAAATCTCAGATAAAAAATCGCTTCATTTGCGATCATCATTTAGTCATAACTCAGATAAAAAACTATTCATTTAAAGACCAGCAGTACAAAGATATTGCAAACATCTGTTAGCCAACAACAGATACTGCCAACAGTAGCAAGTCAAACAGCCGTTAGATTAGCAGAAGATCACCACTAAACAAATGTTCTCTTTGGGCAGACTTTACCCTTGACAGAGAGTTAAAGTAGGAGATGCATCAGTATTTACAATTGAGAGGAGGAAATTCTTCGAAAAGCTCTATTAGGGAACAACAGATGTTGGCAACAGTAGCAAGTCAAACAGCCGTTATATGAGCAGATGTTGATTTAGAGCAGATGTTCTTTTTTGGCAAACTTTAACTTTGACAGATCTATACACTAACAGAAATTGATACAACATCAACATAATCTAATTAAACTCAGAGACAATTTCACTTCTACATCAAAAGTACCGATCTGCAATAATCAAATGATATGAAAAATTACATAATAATACTTATTCAGCTTAAAATTAGTAAAAATAAAATGCTCCATAAACATTATGAAGATTAAAAGATCAACTATTACATCGAGTACTGAACAACGAAACTTTAAAATCTAACAATACCAAGAAATTTACGAATCTAACATCAAAAATTTAATGCTTTTAGCTTAAACTCCATCGAGTACCGAACTTCTCAATGTATATCTTCGACAATCGCCAATGAACTCCACGGAAGTACTGAATGCATCAACATCAGGTTTTTGGAAACCTGGTCTCTCGTGAACAGACCAAGATGCAGTACATGAAAACACTTCTTCAGCTGTTGAAGAGTAGCCCTATCCTCATATACTTAATCCTTAACTTGATTCATAAAGATCTGCTTTAAACCAAACTTTATAATTCTTTTAATACAAAAAAGGTAGGAAAGACCATTGATCTAGTAAGATAAAATCTTATCTTACAGCAGTAGCAGATCCTTTCTTGCGTTTAGTAGGAACTACTGTGGGTTCTGCATCATCATCATCTGCCCAAAGTCATATATAATCATCATTTAGTCATAAGCAAAAATTATTTTAAATGTACATTTAACAATATTTCTTTGTGTTTAATATAACTTTATGCTTCTTTTAATACAAACCTATAATAACCTGCAGCAGATTGTATGAATTTCAAACAACTGTGATTAGACTGAAATATAAAGCGAGAATTAGAGTATATCACTTCAAAATTAAAAATTAAAAATTTCAAAATTAGAGTAGCAAAAAAAAAAACATACTTTAAACGATGTTGGAACAATGATGCTGGAAACAACCGTAGAACAATCATCATCATCATCTGCTCAGATCATTCACAATCATCATTTAGTCATAACTCAGATAAAAAAACTTTAGTAAAAATAAAAAATAAAAACAAACATAATCATATATATCGCATTACCATCATCAAGGCAAACCACATATCCCCAAAATTTGTTCTGAATGTGGGTCAGAGAGAGCTTCCATGTTCTCTTATCCTTTATGAACAAATGTCGAGTATTGAGAAGAAGGGATTCAAGGGAGAGATACATTAGAAATGTGGTTTGAAAATACAAAAGATGAGAACACGAGAATGTAAATATGAAGAGTGAAATGAGAATATAAATCAGTTTATATAAGAAGATGATTGACAGAAGTGAGTGAGTGACATGCATTAATTGAAAATTACATATTCCCATGCATTTTGAATTTCAAATTACCCGCAATTTCAAAACATCTGCTAACGTATACGTTTGCCAAAGGAACCATCTGCTACTTTCTTGTAGATGGGCAGTGGTTTGCCCTTTGGAATGTGGGCCAGACCTTTAACATTTGAATACACAAGGCAGTGCTTTGAAATTAAATTAAATTAAATGTATTTTAAAGTGATTTATATATTAGGCTTTATGATGTAATAATAACATAAGAAAAGCATTGTTGGACAACCTCTCCTGCTGACACATCAGCTTTTCTTATGTCATTGGAATTTCTCCTTTTATAGAAAGTATAGATAGATAGATTATGTGGTTCTTATAATTCCCTATGTATTGTTGGTTTTTTTTAAAAAAGTAACCGTATAAAAATGACAAATCGAAGAATTAGGGAAAAATAAGATGAACCAAATTGAATTTTGTTTCAAATTTATGAAATTTCTTTTGATCAAGGTATATTTGTTGATAATTTTGGATCAATAGGTTTAAATAAGGGGAAAATCTCCAAAATAGCCAAGACTTGGTCAACATTTCAAAAATAGCCAACTGAAACCCCTCAAAGAGGGGTTTCACGAATTCCCACGCGTCTCATGTCACACCCCTTTCTAAGGCGGAAGCACGATGTGTGATCATGAAAGGTTTTCATTGCATACGATTGGTAAACATACTACATGCTCATAAAAATAACTTCAAACACCATTAACATAACATACCTGAAAACATGGTTTAAGTGTTTACATCACTTCACAAAACGTTGTCTGAAAAGTTAACAACATTATTCATAGATAACATAAACGACATCCGGGAGCATGAGTAAGACCGCGCGCACATCCACTTTTGTTACCTGAAATACATGTGAGTTTTGGAAAAACGTCAACATAATGTTGGTGTGAATTCATGCAATTTTTATATTTCACGCTAGTATACTTAGTATGAAAACGAGATATGTGTCTTGTAAAAATAAAGTATTCTTGTGTAAATAAGGCATTCTTGTATAAATAAAATATTCTTGTGGTATGAACCAAATAAAGTATTCTCGTGTACGAACCTCGTACAAATAAAGTATTCTTGTGTAAATAAAGCATTCTTGTATAATTAAAGTATTCTTGTGGTATGAACCATAATGTATTGTTGTATATATATCAGGATTGTTAATGGGTTGCAAGGCCATTAACATGTGGCACGACATAGGAAGTCACCAAACCATAGGCATTTTTCTAGTTGTCGATTCACGACGGAGACACAAAACCACTACTCGGTACTAGTTTTTGTTGGTGCACTTGTGTCTGCACTTTGTCTGTATTTTGTCATGATACCAAACGATGTCTTTGTTAGTCTTGGAAGTTTGACCAAGTCAACCCTCATCCGGTTTGACTTGGCCAAACAGTTAGAAAATGGTTGTAATATGTCTGTGTCGAAGGATGTGTCATCGAAGGTTTGTTTATATCCTTCGATGAGTTCGAAAGATAAACCTTCGATGGATAGACCTCGAAGGATATCATCCTTCGAGGTATATGTGATCCTTCGATGTGTTTCAGGTCGATAGATGATCCTTCGATCAGTCTATCTGATCCTTCAACCAGACATGCTGTGTTCGGGTATATATTCCCATGTTATGTGTTCACTTCTAAAGAGTTCGAAAGGTAGACATTACAGAACACTCAGAGTAGAAAATAGAGAGAACACACACGAGAGAGAGAGTTTACAGAATACATTTGTAAACCTTGTGCTGTAACAGACCTTTCATACGTATTAATACAAGTGGTGTTAATCGGTGAAGATTGTGTGTTGTGTTTGTGCTTGTTCTATCTCGGTTTGCATGCTAGCTTGGATTCCGCACTTGCTAGTGTGTTAGACATAACAAGGAATAGATTTAACCTCAACCTCCGAGGGACCTACAAGTGGTATCAGAGCCGTGGCTCTTTTCCTTGTTAAAAACCGAGTTTATACAAGACTTTGGAGTGTTTGGACAAAAACTCACATGGTTTAGCACCCGTTTTTACTGTTTTTCTCGCTTTTCCAGACGTTAAAACGTGTTCTAAACTAACCGGGTGTATTAAAGGACGGGTTGGGTTACTTAAAAACTTGTTTTTAAGAAATTTGGTATTTTCCGGCCAAATTCCGGCTTACTCCGGTGACCGGTTTCTGGTTCAGAACCTTGTTTTACTTGGTAATAATTTTCTGTTGTTCAAATCTGTTTTAGCAGAAAGTATGGTCTGAACATACCTTCTGCCGAAAGTTTCTACCAACCCATCAACTTTTTCACCAACCTATCACTTTTGTCAACTGTGTCAGATCAGATCGAAGGATATCCTTCGAAGTCGAAAGATCATCTTTCGATCAAAGGAGGTTTGATAGATAATCATCCTTCGAAGTCTGTGACTTATCCTTCGATCCAAGGAATCTTTTCGAAGCATACATCTTTCAGTCTACAGTCCTTTTTCGAAAGATAAGGATCCTTCGTTTGGAGAATCTTTCGAAATCATTGTTCGAAATTCAACAGTGATCTTTCGAACACTGTTGATCCTTCGAACAAGTCCTGATCTTTCGACCTCAGTCTGTTTATGTTTAACAAGTTTGTGATTTTCAGGTTTTATTTTTCTTGATCAAAAATGAATCCAAGATGGGGTACTCCGGTAAATACAGAGATGTATTTTGGTACTCCGTCTCCCGCACCGGTATCTTCTCAAGCTAATGCAACTTCTACCGGTCAATGGGTATTCGTATCAAATCAAACTCCAAGTATTCAAAGCATTCTCTTAAGCGAAAGCGAAACCGGAAGTTTGAATCGGCCTCCAAAGTTGATGCACTTATACGAATATCCAGGATGGATTGACAGATTTCATACATACGTCCTTGGACAAAATACAGAATTGTGGTTGCGGTTCATCACAGATTTCGATCAAACAATAGAGGTTGCCGCATCATCTGCTGCTACGTTTGCAGATCTTACGGAAGATCAGAAGAAGGTCTATGATTTGGAAAAGAAGGCATATGCCATTCTTACTCAGGCGTTAAGTAAAGATATTTATCATCAATTTGTCAGTTATAAGACAACGAAGAGGTTGTGGGACGCATTGAAGACAAGGGGCGTAGGAAATGAAGCGACACGTCAATTGAGACGTGAGTTGCTAAAGAAAGAGTTTGATGGTTTTACTTGTATGGAGAATGAATCTTTAGGAGATTTGACAAGTCAATTTAATCATTTGCTGACTGAATTGGCAAATTTTGAGGTTGTTACAACTCCAGCAGAGATTGTGAAAAAGTTTGCAGATGCGTTGCCACCTCAATGGAATACTTTCTTGGAAATCATGAAGTACAATGGCACTTTAGCTACAACAAACTTCAATGACTTTGTTCAACTCCTAGAAAACAAGAATCAGGAAGAAACTCTCAAGGCAAAAAGAGTTCACGTGCCACAAAATCCTGAAATGTATTATGGAACTTCTAGCTCTTCTACAAAACCTTCTTCACACGCTCCAATTCAAACAGCGTTTGTGTCTAGCACTGACATGTATGGCAATACTATCCAAGTTCCGGTCAAGCCTCCTCCAACAGACATGTATGGAAATCCGCTTGAACCAGTTCCTCAACCAGCACCACAACAGCAAAGCCAACGACCTATCAGAGCAACTGATATGTTCGGAAATCCATTACCTGTTCGATCTCCCGGAACAACAGACATGTATGGGAATCCACTTCCTTCTCAATCTACCGGACCAACAGACATGTATGGGAATCCACTTCCTCCTCAACAGCAAGCGTGTTATGGAAGCACATCATCTGCTGGTCAACAATCAAAGCCAAATACAGTAAGGCTCGACACCTCAAGCTTTTCTAAAGTCAGTGTGGAAGTAGCAAAGGAACACATGGAGCGCATACTTTGGTGAGCGCATACTGTGGATTAGTGGAAGGTCAGATTGGTAACATTAATCTGACACAAGAAGACTATCAGCAGATCGATAAAGAGGAGATGGAAATGATGGACATCAAGTGGGCCTTTGCCAGTGCTGTTAGGCGAGCAAAGGATTTCATGGAAAGAACTGGCAGAACCAGCTTGGAAAGCAAGAAAGACACCAAGTATGGGTTTGATAAGCAGGTTGTCAAGTGTTTCAATTGTGGTGAACGTGGTCATTTCAAACGTGAATGTACGAGGCCATCTCAACATGGAAACCAAAATCCTTTCAGAGGTCAAGGCAACAGGGCAAATCAGAACCAAGTAAGGAACAATGAGCGCACATTGGTGCCTGTCAACAACCAGAGTCAAGCAGGACCATCTAATGCCAACCAGGCACTTGTGGTTCAAGTAGATGAAGGTTGTGATTGGTCAATCCAGTTGGGAAATGATGCTCCAGATGGAACAACTTGTTTTGCTGAAGTTGTCAAGGATCTTAAACACGCCAGTGGTGGAGAATCTTCCACCAATGGTGATGAATCTTCTGAAGATGGAGACAGCTCCGGTTACAGTGGAAGTTCAGATGAAGAGTCCTCGAGTTCAGGGAATGATCAGGAAGATGACACATCAACTGCGTCAATTAATGCAGATATTGATGAGCTATTGGAAGAAGCTGCAGCAGGAATTCAAAGAAGATCTATTTTGGTGGATCAAGCTGCTTATTCTTCGTCTTCTCTCCATTCAGCCTTTATGGCTAATGTCAACAGTTCATCAAGTCAGGTATGTGTCGATGAACCCACTGCTGCTAGTTGTGATAACTGTGATAGTTTGCGTATTAAATGTGCTGATTTAGAGGCAAACATGTCTGAGTTGCAAGGCAAACATGATGCTTTACAAGCTAGTTTGTTTGACTTGCAAGACAAACATGTTTCTTTGAATGATAAGTGGTGTGAATTGCAAAGCAAACACGAGGCTTTGCAAGAGAAATATGATGTGACATTCATTCACAATCAGAAATTGACCGTTGATCTTTCGAAGTGCACTGAAGCCAACATGTTTTATGAAAACCATGAAAAGGAGTTTAAGTCGGTAATTGAAAAGTTAAAGAAAGATAAAACCGAGTTAACTAAAATGGTTTCCAGAAAACAAACTGACATTAATTTGTATATAACTCGTCTGGAAGTAATGCAAAAGGAAATGGCTTGTGTCAAAACTGAAAGTGAGGCGATCCAACTTAAGCTAGACAGTTATTTGAGCTCTAGCTATGTGTTGGATCACATCATTGACGTACAGAAAGAGAAACGGGATGTCACATGCATAGGTTACAAGAAATGTCCACCACCTGTGAGACATAATTATGATGCCATGCCGGATGAGGAAGATAGAGTTTTCTTTGAACCATCTGTTCCTTTAGATGTTGAGGAATTTGCAACAGGACTCGGATACAAGAAGGAAGTATCATCAGATTCAGATGCGTCTGTAGATACATTTGTAACTGCTGAACAAAATCAGGATCCTCCAGTTGTGATTGAGGATGCTGATTCTTCTGATGATGAATCTGATGATACTGATTCAGCAAAGTCTGATGCGGTGATAAAAGAAGAGGACATACCTCTTGAGAATCATATTCTATGTGATCCTCCCGCAAAGCCCGCTAAGACTGCTGCAACCGAGTCCACGTCTGCAAAAGAGTCGGAGAGTGTGGATTTGCTGTACACTCTTGTTGGTGATAATAAAATTTATTCAGACAAAGATTTTCCTATTAAGAATGTTAATCAATCATTAATCAGTAAAGTCTTTGAAAATTCAACAAGTAAGTTTTTGGGAAAGACAGGATCACGTGTTACAGTAACACAGTGCCCTCCTATCCCAAAGGCTGAAGTTAGAAAACAATTTGGCAATCAGAAATTACCAACAGTGCAAAAACAGCAAAACCATACCAAGCCAAAAGGAAGATTGCCGGCTCAAGGTCAAAGGAAGCCGAATCAGAAGAAGAAAAAGAATGTGAACTTTGTGAAATCCAAGGGAACGGACAAAATTGCAACGTTTGAAAACCAATCTAACTTAGATTTTGTCAAGAAAGCAACTGTGATGAAAAGAAATGAACAAAATAGTTCAAAACCTAGTACCTCGGGATCACAAAGTTCATCATCGGCAAGACGACCACATGATACTTCGGGGTTTGTTGAACGAAGATCGTGTTTTGAATGTGGTACAATTGGACATATAATTCGAAACTGTCCGTATCTTCATAAGTTGAAAGCAATTGATGATGATCCCCGTGAATGTAATCACCAAAAGCGATCTATTTCTGTAAAACAAGATCCCCGACTTGTAAGAGAAAGGGAAAAGAAACAGAAACGCCAACAAGTCAAGGTGATTGAGAAAGCAATTAAAACCGATGTGGTTAACAAAACATCTGTTTCTGTCAAACCGAACAATTTAAAAACTTCAGACAACCATGAAGTTAAGCTTTTAAAGAATAACACTGGTATAACAAAACAGACCTTGAAACCAAAAACGGTTATTGAATCAGGGGGACCATCACAATTTTCAAATCATCAAAGAATAGAAGTTATTGTTGTTGATGAAAATGGAAGACCCAAGACCACAATGGCTTGGGTCCCCATCTCCAACTAATTATCTGAGTTCATGTGCAGGGTGTTCCAGGAGGAACTATCAGTAGTCATTGGATTGTTGATAGTGGGGCATCCAGACACATGACAAGCGACATGAAGCTTCTCTACGACGTCAAATCTGTTAGAGGAGGTTATGTTGCTTTTGCTGGAGATAAAGACGGATATATTACGGGTGAAGGAATGATTTCCAACGGGGTTGTTAGCTTTGATAAGATCAACTTTGTACAACAACTTGATCACAATCTTCTTAGTGTTTCTCAAATTTGTGATAAGCAGTTCTCAGTACACTTTGATGCAAATGGATGTTATGTGCTGAAACCCGGCTTCAAAATTCCAAAAGAATGGATTCTCTTGTCGGCTCCAAGGATAAATGATCTGTATGTCCTTGATATGAGCCAAGCTATCACAACGTCTGCACAAGCAACTTGTTTCGTTTCCAAAGCCACAGAAAAAGACTCAATCTCTTGGCACAGACGAATGGGTCACATTCACTTACGCAAAATGAATCATTTGGTGTCAAATGAATTAGTGAATGGTGTTCCTCTTAAAAACTTCAATCTTCAAGACATCTGTGTCTCGTGCCAGAAAGGAAAACAAACGAAGAAGCGACACCCTACAAAGAAAATCAACACGGTGGCTGTTCCTCTTGAACGTTTGCACATGGATTTGTTCGGTCCTGTCAAGCACAAAAGTATTAGGAATGATCAATATTGCCTCGTGATAACTGATGACTATTCAAGGTTTTCGTGGGTGGCGTTCATGGCACACAAGAGCGAAACCTTCGGTATTATCAAAAACTTGATTATTCAGATTGAGAATCTTTATAACTTGAAGGTTAGGCGGATACGTAGCGACAATGGTACTGAATTCAAAAATCATGCAATGGCGGAGTTTTGCACTTCAAAAGGTATTCTTCACGAATTTAGTGCGGCTTATACTCCTCAACAGAATGGCGTCACTGAACGTAAGAACCGCACATTGATCGAGACTGCTAGGACTATGTTGGTAGAATCGCAGTTGCCCATTCCATTCTGGACTGAAGCTGTGTCCTCTGCATGTTGCACGTTGAACAGAGTCCTTACAGTCAAAAGGCACAACAAGACCTGCTTTGAGCTTATCAACAAACGGAAACCAGATTTGTCATATCTTGAACCGTTTGGAGCTCCGTGCACACTTATCGATCCTAATGGAAAGTTTGGGGCAAGAGCCATTGAAGGATACTTTCTTGGGTATTCCACCCCGAATTTAAGAGTCTGGAATCTAGAGACTAAAAGGGTCGAGGAATGGTCTGAAGTCAGAGTACAAAGACACACTTTGCCAGTTAGAAATCCTGGTCAGCCTTTGATGTTTGAATACGATGACTTTTTCAATTCGATCAATGTTGAAGCAGTTGAAGAAAATGCTGCGGCAAGGATGTTTTTCGAGAGTGACAATGCAACAGATTCACCGTTGGTTCGTCCCATTATTGTCAATCAAGAACCTTCTTCAGTGAACAATAATGCTCTCGATAATGAGGATTTTCACGATGCTACCGAATTGAACGAATCTTCAGAGGATGATGAATTTCTAGATGCAGATCAAGAAGCTCCAACAACAGCAGTTCATGGTACTTCAGAGGGTACTCCTCCAGTGGACGCCCCTAGAACAGCTGAAGCTACTGCATCATCCTCTTCGGCAATTCCGGGCATTGAATTGATTGTTGATCTCAATCTCAACAATCTGGGTACAAATATTCCAGTTCAAGATAATCCAAAGACAAGGATTCACAATACCCATCCTCAACAAAACATCATCGGAAATGTACAAAGTGGCGTTCAAACAAGAAACATGTTGCGAAACAACAACAATGCAGGCTTGTATACGGCGATTAGAGAATCTGGTCAACAAAATGATTGGTCTTTCGCGTGTTATGTCTCACAGGAAGAGCCAAGAACTTGGAAAGATTCTTTGAAAGATAGCTCTTGGGTTGAAGCGATGCAGGAAGAACTGCAACAATTCCAGAAGCTTGGTGTCTGGAAACTCGTAGAGAAACCTGCTGGTTACAAGAAGATTGGTACCCGTTGGGTGTTTAAATGCAAAAAGGATGACCGTGGAATCGTTATTCGAAACAAAGCAAGGCTAGTCGTTCAAGGTTTTCGTCAGATAGAAGGGATCGACTACAACGAAGTGTATGCACCTGTTGCACGTCTTGAAGCAATTCAGATCTTTCTGGCTTATGCCTCATTCAAAGGTTTCAAGGTATACCAGATGGACGTGAAAAGTGCATTCTTACATGGTGTGGTGGAAGAAGAGGTGTACGTCGAACAGCCTCCAGGTTTTGAAGATCCTATCCATCCCGATCGGGTTTGGTTGCTCAACAAAGCTCTATATGGTCTACATCAAGCACCGCGAGCTTGGTATGCAACCTTATCTAATTATCTGCTGGAGAATGGATTTCGGAGAGGTCTTATCGATTGTACTCTTTTCATCAAAGAACAAGATGGAGATCTTCTACTGGTACAGGTATACGTTGATGATATTATATTTGGTTCTACTAATGATGTTTTGTGTAGGAATTTCGAGCGCATTATGCAGGATAAATTCGAGATGAGTGCTATGGGGGAAATGACCTTCTTTTTGGGCCTTCAAGTACAACAAACCGAGTCTGGGATATTCATCCATCAGACTAAATATGTTGGTGACATCTTGAGCCGGTTCCAGATGTCTGATGCAACGCCCATCGGTACCCCATTGCCGCAAAATCACGGAATTACTCCAGACTTGAAGGGTGAAGCTGTTAGCCCCTCATACTACCGCGCGATGATCGGATCTCTTATGTACCTCACAGCATCAAGACCAGATATAATGTACCCAACGTGCCTGCTTGCCAGATATCAAGTCAACCCGAAGGCCTCACATCTTGCAGCTGTAAAAAGGATTTTTCGTTATTTGAAGGGTTGCCCTGACACCGGTCTATGGTACCCTAGGGATAATAACTTTGACTTGATCGCATTCAGTGATTCTGATTTTGGCGGATGCAAAATCGACGGCAAATCCACAACGGCTGGATGTCAGTTTTTGGGAAATCGCCTAGTCACATGGCAGTGCAAGAAGCAGACGTGCGTCGCTACATCAACATGCGAAGCTGAATACATTGCTGCCTCAAGTTGTTGCTCCCAAGTACTATGGATCCAACAACAAATGCGGGACTACGGTTTTGAATTCCTAACTACTCCTATTTACGTTGATAATTCTGCTGCCTTACAGATCACTAGAAATCCTGTGCAGCATTCAAAGACTAAGCACATCGAAATTAAGTATCATTTCATACATGATTGCTTTGAGAAAAGGCTAATCGATGTTGCTTACGTCCACACCGATGACCAACGTGCCGACCTTTTTACCAAAGCATTTGACAAATCAAGATTTGACTATTTATTATTGGTAAACGGCATTAAGGTCAAGCAAGAGTAGTCAACATCGGAAAATCATTTTTGTAAATACCTTTGTGTTTTAAATTTGTCTTAGTTTATTGATTTTAGGGGGAGTAAATCCAAAATTTGAAAATCCAAAAACATTGAAAAATTTCAAAAACACAAAAACAATAGAAAAACAAAAATGAGTTTCCTGGCGAGCAAAAGAGAAAATGATAGTACATCAGTGGTCTGTCTAAACCTCTTTAAACCTAAAATGAAAAACGATAAGCAGCTCTATATAAGATGTATCGGTAGGCTCACAATCATTTTAAAGTGTGCAGGGTGATATAAACTTAAATCGACTGAAAGACCAGGTGGGAACCATTCATTGGCATATGGTCTTAGTACCGAAATTTCGTTTGAGAGATTGCCGAGGTTCTGAGATATTCGGTCTTTATGCTGCTTATCATCTGGGTATCATGGTTGTATCTTTTACCGAAAAAATAACGGGGACGCAAGTCTAGATCTTCCATGATACTATACATACGTGTACATACTGCATACGACCTCAATAAGTGATAAACAATCACATGTCCAAACTAAATAAGTGATAATATATCACATCTATCCAGGAGTCAAGTTCGTCTCTCTGCTGTACGAAAGTACTGACCTGTTCACGGACTTGCTCCTGTGCCCTCATGCATCGAAAATCAAGTTCCTCATCAATAATTGATTCTATCACATAGGGCTTGTTTTCAAACAAAAATAAGTGAGAATCTCACCTCATATACGGTCAAACAGATGATAATCGGTATACTCACCGGTAAGATGAACCCTCGTGCATACCTTGATACGGGAATGTGTCATGATGTAGATGAACACCGGTCGGTAAGTATAAATCATACCTTAACGTATCCCCTCGCCATGATTACATCTGATAAGTTTGAGCTTAAGTGGACAACAATACCGATAATTGTTATAGGATGTTTATCTAAATGTTAACTAATTGAACAACAAGAGTGTTTTGGCATGACCGTACACTGATATGATTCTCTTACCCTCGAAACTCGCAAAAAGAATGTCTGTAAATATTTATTTAATGCTTTCATTTTCCGCATCTTTGTATATATTTATTTACTGCTTTCAGTCTTTAAGTTTGAAATATTCAAAATTCCAAAAAGATTTTAGGTGTGTTTTAATATAAACTTTGTAAAAAGCAAAAAGATTTTATTTCTATCTAATTTTCGATCGTACGATGCTGGATCTCGAGTCTTCTTTACCTGAAACCTGAACGAAAACCGAAAATGACTAAATCTTCATAAACGGTCGAAATTTGCAAAGTGTTGAAAGTTAAAACTAAAATTAATAAATTTTTTTAAACTTTCAAACTGTCGGACGATGTTTGATTGAACAATGGTCACATGTGTGTCATTTGCTTATGATATTCCAGGCAGTTGTTCTCATTATGCGTTTAGATTTCTTGCATGTGCAGATTCTAAAGGCAAGGAGAACATGGTCGATGACAAGCTTCGGAATGAAGACACGACATGAAGGCACTCAATTGATGAAGATGATCGAGTTGCCGCTGACCATCATCAACACCACAAGGATCTCAAGTTGTAAAGAACAAGTATTTCACGAGCATAACTCAAGGGGGAGCTTATGTTAAGGGGGAGTTTGTCAACACACTTCCTACATGAAACGGGGAGTTTGTTGGTACACTTTCTGCTTTCAAGACGTGAAGACTTTAAAGATCCTCCGACATTGAAGACTTGAAGACACGAGGGACCTACAAGAATTAAGATCGAGATCGAGACAAAGCTACAGCCAAGGGGGAGTTTGTTGGTGCACTTCTGTCTGCACTTTGTCTGTATTTTGTCATGATACCAAACGATGTCTTTGTTAGTCTTGGAAGTTTGACCAAGTCAACCCTCCTCCGGTTTGACTTGGCCAAACAGTTAGAAAATGGTTGTAATATGTCTGTGTCGAAGGATGTGTCATCGAAGGTTTGTTTATATCCTTCGATGAGTTCGAAAGATAAACCTTCGATGGATAGACCTCGAAGGATATCATCCTTCGAGGTATATGTGATCCTTCGATGTGTTTCAGGTCGATAGATGATCCTTCGATCAGTCTATCTGATCCTTCGACCAGACATGCTGTGTTCGGGTATATATACCCATGTTATGTGTTCACTTCTAAAGAGTTCGAAAGGTAGACATTACAGAACACTCAGAGCAGAAAATAGAGAGAACACACACGAGAGAGAGAGTTTACAGAATACATTTGTAAACCTTGTGCTGTAACAGACCTTTCATACGTATTAATACAAGTGGTGTTAATCGGTGAAGATTGTGTGTTGTGTTTGTGCTTGTTCTATCTCGGTTTGCATGCTAGCTTGGATTCCGCACTTGCTAGTGTGTTAGACATAACAAGGAATAGGTTTAACCTCAACCTCCGAGGGACCTACAGTTTTCACCAAGAGTGTGGCTGCCAGGTCACCCGTTAGATATAACCTTTTGTTCTGCGGTCTAAGTATGTACACGATTAATGGTGCTTATGGTATCCTATTCGTGACATGATTTCTCGTATCATTCCTCAAAACGCATCATACTTGGTACTAGTTATCACCAAGAGTGCTTCTTGCTTTTGTATCCATCATACCATTTATAAATATTGTAACATTTGTAACATGTATTTCACCCCCAAAGTTAAAAACTAAAAACAGTTAAGAGAAAAGGGGGAGCATGAACTCACAACTTTGCGTTCCTGCGTCGTAAACTTCACCGGATTTGCTTAATTAACGTCGCGACCTATACGTGTTTTATTAACGTTAGTCACTAGACTTGTGTCGCACAAGTTCAAGTCACTATCTTTTGTATATGTGTTTAAAATAATTTATATTTGTTGGTGCATTCATCTGTCGTCTTCGTCTTATGTCGAGTCTCGGGTTCGTTGCAATGCTGAACAAGTGTGATGTCATCATATATGATGATGACATCATATATGTGACATCATCATTGACATCATCTAATGACATCATCGTTGCAATATGGACATATGAAGACAAATATGTTATAACCGTTTGAAAGTCAAAATTAGAATTGTTTGAGAGTGATTGTTTGTAGATGTCCGTTTGAAGGTTCCGTTTGAAATAATCATGTCACTTTCAAACGGAAGGGTCTTCCCTATAAATAGCCTTCAAACGATTTCATTAGTAACGTTCTAGATTCCGACACCGAGGTGCTGTCAAAGTGTCTCCAGTCCTGTAAACGTTCAGAGATTAATAAACGAGACAATTAATAGTGAATACAAGCTAAACAAAGACCGAATCAATGAATTCCGCCTCTGATTCGGTCTGAGCACTCTTCTGATCGACTCGTTAGGTCGTTACACGATCCTACAAGTGGTATCAGAGCTCAGGAGGAAGAGTTCTTACCGTTTAGCTCGTTTTCGCTGAAAAATTCTGATTTTCTACACCTTCTTTCATAAAATTGATATTTTTCACGGATAAAATCAGCTAAAACTTTCACAATATGTGCGTAATTGTATTTTAACAAACCCTTGAGAGTTTCAGCTCAAAATTCGAAGGAAAAATGGTAAAAATGAACTGAAAAGTGCTAACCGTTTGAACGAGACTTGGCTGTCAGTTTGAAAATGCACCTTCCCGTTTGAAATCTGTGCCTGACAGTTTGAAATTGATCGTGACCGTTTGAAAATGGACATGACATTTTGAAACATGATCACCGTTTGAAAGTTGTCATCGTGACTGTTTGAAAATTGATCTTACTGTTTGAAAGTGTGTTCATCGAATTGTGTATAACAGTTTACGAGAGTGTCAGTTCATGTGATATTATCGAAAGTGCATTGAGTAATGTGAACCGATTGAAATTGCATCGATTGTGTGATACTTTAATCGAATTGTGTCAGTTTGCTTGTGTTTATCATGTTGATACTTGTTTTGTCGGCTAAGTGGAAGTGTGTCAAGCCCACGTGATCCATCAGATTGTTTGTGAAATTCTTGGTTTAAATAATCCGCATGTGCATATCACTTTGATCAAGACTTGTGACCCAATCAAAACAACTTTTAAAAATGAGATTGTTAGCCCATGTCTTAAGATTAGTGTTGCATGTGAGGTTTTAATTTCGATACATTCAAACTGAATTGATTCTAGTTGTTGTCGGTTAGTGGATTAATAGGTCCAATCGTTGAGGGGTGTTGTCTAATTGTTTGCATGTGCTAAGTGTTTGTCGAAAAAATTAAGTGCCAAATCAGATTTAATGCAAACTTGAAATTGTCAGTCATTGTTTGCAACTCATGTGTTGTGTGCGCCCCATGTGAAAACAATTATTTGTCAGACCCATTTATATGCGGCCCAATCATAATATTTGATCAAGACTTAAAGTGATCGGCCCATGCTTAAATAGTTTGAACATTTCACACCGAAACATGGATAAAGAGTTTTACAGACTTTTTGGTATTGATTTCAGTGTCTTTATTAATGAACAAGTTGCTTCTGTTATTGTTGCCGAAACCGCCGGTATTGAAACTGAAACAGAAACTTTTCAAAAGGATGCAGAAAAAGCGCCTATCTTTGATCACTCGTCTGATGAAGAGAGTGACAACGATGAAGAGGGAATACAAAAGCTTGAAGATTTTCAAAAGAAAATTTCATCTGATAAGAATAATGGGTGTTTTGCAGGTCAAGTGAAAGAAACTGATGAGATCAAATCTGAGAAAGATGTAAAAACAACAACAGCTGAAGAACAAATCAAATCTAGTGAGAAAAAACAGGTTGAACAAATTCCAGCGATCAAGATTGAGAAAGAAGAATCTGAAAAACCTGTATCTGTGAATCCTGAATCAGAGTCAAAGAAAGAGGTTGCAGAAGACGCACCTATCTTTAATCATTCACCAGAAGAAGAGAGTAAGGATGAAAGTGTTCATGAGGAAAAGAAACTGGTTGAAAATTTCTCAACTTTGAAGGTTGAGACAAAAGTTGATGATAAACATATTCTTGTTTTGCTAAAAAATTGTGAGATGTTGACATTTGTAAATGACAAACTCTTGAAGGATATTGAGAGTTTGTCATTAGAAAACAAAAAACTCAAAAAATCAGAAAATGTTTTGAAAAATCAAATTCACAATTTGGAAAATGAAAAAGTAAGATTGAAAAAGATTTTCAAAGTCAAATAAACATTTTAGTAGATGAAAGAGATGTGTTTGGTAAAAACAATCTTGAAAAACAAATTGAAATCAATTCTCATCTTGAAAAAATTATTCGACTTGAAAAAGAGGCAGAATGTGCTCAAAAGAAAATCAAAGAGTTAGAAGGTAAAATCAGGGAATGGGAAGAAAAGTTGAAGGTTTTTGTGAATACTTCAGCTATTCCCTGCCCAAAACCAGTTAATTCTGTTTCAATAAGTGACAATGTCACAAACTTTGACAAAGTCAAAGTTGAAGATTGTGATGAAAAATCTGATGATGAAAAAGGAAAAATTGACAAAAAGAATTTATTTTTGAAGTTAAAAGAAAAAATTCAAGAAACTGTTCCACAAACAACTGAAAAAGGAGAATGCTCTAAGCAAAAACCTTTGAAGAAGAAAGTGGAACAAAAACAAAAAGAGAAAAATTTGAAAAATGTTCAAAAAGAGAATAACAGCTCATCAGATCGATCATCCAATCGCATTCAAAAACCACAAAAAGTAAAAAATGAAAATTCAAAAATTGTTGGTAATAAGTGGTGCAGGTCGGGCCACAGTGCTCAAAAGCCAAATCCAGCAAACAAGAGGAGGAAAGATTATCACCAAGCCAAACAGTGCTTTGATCTAAATGTTTGGACTGAAAATGGTGATTGGTACGATAACAGAGTGTGTTACAGATGCGGCTATCAAGGACACATTGCTGTTAACTGCCAGAGTTGGAAATTTGAGTCAAGGAGATGCTTTAACTGCAACATCATTGGCCATATTGCTAGAGATTGCTCAATGAGATCAATGAGAAGATCGAGGGCTGAATCTCAGAAGCAGGTGAAAAAATCAGTCAATGTCAAGCTCAAAGAACAAAAGGTTCAAGAACCTAAAGTTCAAGAACCGAAAGTGAAGCTTTCGCAGGGGCAGAAAGACAGACTGAGGAAGAAGAGAAAGAAAGCAAGAGAGTATCTCGAAAGGATTTTGTCCTCGGATACAACTAGTAAAACAGATAAAAGTTCTGATAAATCGTCTTGCTCGCCAAAGAATGACAAATCAAGCAAAACGAATTCATCAGATACAAATCTGAGGACGAAAGAGAGAAAGAAGAAAAAGAAAGTTTCTGGTGATGAATTTGTTTCTCCGGAAACAAAGGAGCCACATGTCGGCGATGAATCTGGCTCATCAAAGTCAGATAAGCCACATTCAGGCAATGATTCTAGTTCTTTAAAACCAGAGGAGCCATGTGTTGAGGTAAAAGTTGAGAATTCTGGTCTAACAATGGATGATGCAAATTTTCCACCATTGTTGAACAAGAATTCAAAATCACCCAAGGACAGTCAGGCTTGGGTGAATTTGTTTAAATAGAAAAAACCTGACTTTCCGGAGTTCCCAGGTTGGTAAGCGTGGAACATGAATCGTCACATTTCTTGAGAAATTCACGAATGTGATATTTCGACTTACAAGTGGTAAATCAGGGACATTAAGTTGTACTTGATTTTCTACAAGTGATGTTTGAAGAATTGATCTTAAAAATGTTAGTTTTTACAAGTGATTGAAGAAGAACAAGGTGATGGATGAAACCCCGAATTTGTAAAAAGACGCACAAAACTTATTTTCCGGAAAAACCATTTTGATTAAAACAAACTTAAGTGTTTTGAAATCATTATGGGAAAATGTTTTGTTGTCAGGGGGAGTTCTGATTGTTCATGCCAAGTGAATGGAGAATTGAAGTAATTCTCATCATGTTGTCACATTTCTTGTACAGCTTGTTTTCAAATTTTCCCAGAAAATCAAAATTGAGACATATTTTGATTTTAGGGGGAGTAAAAATTTTAAAAAAATTAGAAAATTTGAAAATGTCAAAAACATTAAAAAATGCAAAAATGAGTTTTGTTGTAAAAAAGAGGAAATGATAGTAGATCAGTTAGACTGTCACAGCATGCTAAAGAAATGGAAAGATATAATGTGATAAACGATCTCACTAAAGATGTGACGGTAGGCTCAGCTAGACTAGTAGATTTGCGATAACGATACAAACCTAAAATGAAAAAGCCTAGTTCTAGTGGGAAACATGATTGAAAGCATAGTACTTAGTTTTGTCCTTCTTGATTGTGTGCCTACTCAGTAATCGCTGATTGTCGAAAGACATAAAACTGGTTAAGTTTGTGAACTTTCACAACTTTGATGAAAAGTCACTGTGATTGTGCATTTTATTTTGCAAAGATTTAAACTTGTTTGATTTTCTTTATTTTGTTTAAGTATCGGACATCCTCTGCGTATACGTGAGTATCGACCTGGATGTTGTTGCCTAAACGTTTTGCTTTATTTTCTTTGGTGTTTCGTTTAAGCTTTGGATCACCTCTGCGTATACGGGAGTATCGACCTGGTGGTTAAAGCCTAAACAACTTCAACTTGTTTTATTTTTCTTATTTTGTTTAAACATTGGACTTTCTCTACGTATACGGAAGTATCGACCTGATTGTTAATGTTTAAACATTCTGCTTTGTTTTCGCACAAATCACAGTTGATAAAAGTTTAAAGGCATTACTTGAGTTAGTGTATTGCATGATGAGGGGATATGCTGAGATCGTGGGGTCCATAAGAACTTAGTGCAAAATTAATATACCTTAACGTATCGGTAAGCATGTCGAAAGTTTTTAGATTGAGTTTAAGTGGACAACAATATCGTCAATCAATGTGAATCGTTTAGAGCTTAAAATGAAATCAAGCTTAACGGTGCTAGTGATTGGTTACATAAACTGATATGATCCTCTTACACAAACTCACAAAAATATTGTATGTAAATATTTCTTTACTGCATTTCTTTTTATTGAAAAATCCAAAAAGATTTTAGTGTGTTTTAGCATAAATTTTGAAAAATTCAAAAAGATTTTCGACAACTGGTGTTGGAGAGCTAATTTTCAAAATTCCGAGTGCTAAACGTGACGAACAGGTTTGTGAGAGTGTGTTGTTTTGAAAATGAAAATGATATTCCTGCATGTGGTTCATCAGAGACTATAAATGTTGAATCATTTTAAAATTTGTTCTACAAGTGGTCATCAGAAAATTTATTTTTGGGTAGAGAATGTGCAGGTTATTTGAATGACAGAGAGTCAGGTTCTGATACCTGAGGATTGTGTGATTTCAACAAGCCAGACTGCGATCCCAGCATATCAAAAGGGGGAGTATGAAGATATCTGAGTAGAGATTGATCGTGAGGAGTATGTTGATGTTGAAGAAGAGAAGAGAGGAGATTTGAGGATACTTACAGCGTCAGATACTTCAAAGAGTTCGAAAAGACTGATAAAGACTGAAGATGCAAAGACTCGACACTTAAGACTCGTCAACATCTGAGGGGGAGTCTGTTGGTGCATTCATCTGTCGTCTTCGTCTTATGTCGAGTCTCGGGTTCGTTGCAATGCTGAACAAGTGTGATGTCATCATATATGATGATGACATCATATATGTGACATCATCATTGACATCATCTAATGACATCATCGTTGCAATATGGACATATGAAGACAAATATGTTGTAACCGTTTGAAAGTCAAAATTAGAATTGTTTGAGAGTGATCGTTTGTAGATGTCCGTTTGAAGGTTCCGTTTGAAATAATCATGTCACTTTCAAAATGAAGGGTCTTCCCTATAAATAGCCTTCAAACGATTTCATTTGTAACGTTCTAGATTCCGACGCCGAGGTGCTGTCGAAGTGTCTCCAGTCCTGTAAACGTTCAGAGATTAATAAACGAGACAATTAATAGTGAATACAAGCTAAACAAAGACCGAATCAATGAATTCCGCCTCTGATTTGGTCTGAGCACTCTTCTGATCGACTCGTTAGGTCGTTACACGATCCTACAATATTTTTAACTATGTGCCTTACTTATATTATTTTCTCAACAATAAATATAAGTATCTTGTATTTTGTCTAAGTATGTTGTATGTGTATTTTTGTATCTTCACTCCTTAGGAGTATTTAGTGTATTTTCGAGTCCTAATACACTATCACGTATATTCCATACTACATACACTTAGCACAAAATTTGATGATCAATAAATATATATATTTTTCTCAAAAATATACATACTTAATATCCATTTTAATCTTTGAAGAAATCATTATTTCTTAACACAAAAATTTTAGGAAACCATGGTAAATGCTTATAGATACATTTTTAGGGAATAAGTTTCTCAAAACTTATATTTTTCTAAGTGTCAAAATTTTATAGAAAATTTGACAGAGTTTCCCCTAAAAATGGAGGTTTCCCATGTTTTCAAAACATGTGTTTATTTTCTTTTAAAACATCATCAACAATCAACAACTCATATCTCATCTAACAAGTGTTAAAATCAAATAAGTTACATGACAACATAAACTTGTTCTTTCCCAAAACTTGTAGTAACCTACCATGTTATTTAGTAGGTTTAGATACCCTTATAAACATGGTTGTTTGTTTGTAAATCACATTATTAAAAGATTTGGTCCTTTTCAAATTATAATCACAATTTACAAAAATGTTTATTTGTAACATCTTCTTGTTTCTCTAGTATATTTACACTTATTTTATCACCAAAAATAGTGTACGTTTAAGTAAAACCAAGATCTTCTAAAATCATATTTTAAACTTGGTTCTTTTAGAAAAACCACTCATGAATCTTAGATTCACAAGATTACTAGCTTGCTTTGTTTAATATTTTTCCAAGAAATCAACCATTTGTCAAGTTCATGTCTTAACAAGAAGATGATTATTTCATGTGGTTACATAATCATCCTCTCACTTGCTAGATTAAGTGTTTAAACATCATCTAGCAAGCTTCATGTGATGGTTAATCATCATTATCTCAAATAAACAACAACAAATATCACACATATGCAAAACATCACTATTTCATCAAGATTCATCATGTATATAAGCTTTATGTTCAAGTTTCATGAATATGTCTTTTAATGTTCTAGTAATTTTTAACATGACATATCTTTTAACCACTCAAATATGAAGTAAACAAGGGTTTATAAGAATCTTACAACTAGCTTAAAGCTAGGGAAGAACTAGGATGAAAATGTGGTGGATAAAAGCTTGTGGTAAAGGTCCTTCAATATCCGAGTGTTCCACACCTTCTAATTCACCTTTGTGCACCTTGAAACAACCTTGGATTGGATGATGGAAAATCGAAAATGGATGTGGTGCAAGGGGGTGTTTCGGCCGCAGCTATGGAGAGGGAGAGAGGAGTGAGTTTGTTGGTGATGGTGAAGAGGAAATGAGGTTGGTTACTTATCACCAAGTTCATGGATTGTCCATCATGTAATGTGTCCCCTAAGTACACTTCATATCTTACACTAAATCTTCTAAGATATCAAGGTAATCCAATGAAGATTATGGAAGATCATGGAAAATATTTAGCAAGATTTAGGTGGTGGGGCCCCTCATAACCGTCCACATGAGTAGGGGGGATTGTGTAAATTCCAATTACTAATTACAAAATTAAGTTAAGTTTCAAGTATTTAGTTTAAGGATTTAATGTGTTATTGTGTTATAAGGGGTGTTATGGTGTTCGGGGACCATAACTAGTCAAGAATTAAATAAACAATGCTTCTAGTAATATTTTTGTGTTCCGGGTAATGTCCGATTGTTCGGTTAGATATCGTTCCGTTAAAGTGCTAAATTGCACCGTTTAGTGTCCTTTATGTATCCTTTTGTAACACTTTCAATTCCCGACACTTAGGGAAGTACTCTGGATGATAAGTCATGAATTCTGCATAATATATCAAGGTTAAATGCTGAACTATGGCTGATTATAGCTGAATTTAATAAAATTCTGCACTTAAAGTGCGTTTCAGGTGCTTTTTAGTGCGTATTTTAGCTTTGGGAATGTCTGTATGTTAACCCTTGTATGTTCTCTTGGGTTTTAATGTATTCTTGTCATTGGACCTACACCTAGGCTCCAATTCTATTGTCTATCTGCTTTCTACAGAATTGTTGACACAATGTGTCTTACCGGTGAGTTTACTAGTATTTATGATGCAACGCTATCATAAAGTAATTCTTGTAGTAATAAACGTGCATGAATTCACTTGTACAGTATGTAATCAAACCATGTTGACATTTAAGAACATAATTGCAGTCATTAAATAATAATTAAAGTGTACGGAAATTACCGGTTTGGTGCCAGTTGTCACATCTCAAAGACGTTTCCTCATCAGCCATCCACAGAAAGCCACGTGTCCACAAGTGCTGAAACGTCTCAGAACACTGAAACATCTCAGGTGAAACGTCTTAGAACCTGAAACGTCTCAGGTGAAACATATTCTGTTTCGCTCGTTTTCCGGCGAAGATGGGAAAAAGTTGACTGGGACTCGGCGGCGGGTGGAGAGATAGAGAGGAGAGGTCTCATTTCGGGGATGATGTATTACGGTGGAACATGGTTTTGATTTTCTATCTTGAGATAATACAAACATGCTGAAATAATAACTGCACCAGTGCACTGTAGCCGATGTATACGCATATTTGCCTTGGTTAATAAAAGAACTAATACGACCTAGATGGTGATAAAACCCAGATGGTTTTGAGACGGTGGTGGGGGTTGTGGTTAGTACCGGTTTTGTGGTGGGTGGTGGTTGTGGTGGGTGGAGAGTGACGATTGTTGGTAGGTGATGGTGGTGGTTGGTTGGTATGTGATCGTGTCGTGGTGGTTTACGGTGGTGGTGGAGGGTGGTGGTGCTCGGTGGAGGGTGGTGGTGCTCCGTGAGGGTGGTGGTGCTCGGTGAGGGTGGTGGTGGGGGTGCTCGGTGAAGGTGGTGGTGGTGCTCGGTGAAGAAGAAAGAGGAATAGCTAGGGAGAGAGCTTCATGAACAGCTGGTTGCAAATTAGTCAATGCCTTTCTGTATAATTAAAGCAATTGACAGCTGGGAATTCGTGAAGAAAGAGTATAGACCATAGGATATAGTATACACCAATAGGGAGAACAAGGTAGATGGAGTGTTTGCCTAAGTGTTTGGACACGTGGTTTTTGGTGGATGGCTGATGAGGAAACGTCTTTGAGACACGTGGGAATTTGTGAAACCCCTCTTTGAGGGGTTTCAGTTGGCTATTTTTGAAATATTGACCAAGTCTTGGCTATTTTGGAGATTACCCCTTAAATAAGTTATGACATTAG
This sequence comes from Helianthus tuberosus, assembly GCA_030545235.1. Taxonomy (NCBI): domain Eukaryota; kingdom Viridiplantae; phylum Streptophyta; class Magnoliopsida; order Asterales; family Asteraceae; genus Helianthus; species Helianthus tuberosus. Next base: position 1,419,288 of record JARYGA010036927.1, read on the forward strand.
TCCAATTTATTAGCATATTTAGGTTGAAAAGACTATCCTTTTGACTTATAAAACCTAAACTACGGTTGAAAAGACTATTCTTTTTTACTTATAAAACCTAAACTACCAGATTCTAGATGAATTAGTCGAAATCGCACCTCTTAAGTTTTGGATTTCTAATTTTTTATACTTTAGCGTTGGTGGAATGGCTACATCCGAAGGGATGATCACGTTTTCTTGTGTTGGACTCTTCTTGTGTTGGACTCTTGTGTTGGACTCTTCTTGAGGTTGGATACATGGAATGTATCATGTATTCCATTAAGTTCTTCCGGTAATTCCAACTTGTTTGCCACGGTACCAATTCTTTCTAAGATCTTGAATGGTCCGATGTATCGTGGATTTAGCTTTTCTCGTTTTCCAAATCTTACTATGCCCCTCCAGGGTGAGACCTTCAACAAAACTTTGTCTCCCACCTCGAACTGTAATGGTTTTTGTCTTCGATCAGCGTAGCTCGTTTGTCGATCTTGAGCCGCCTTAATGCGCTCTCGGATCTGCATAATCTTTTCGGTTGTCTCTTGCACAAGTTCAGGACCAACCATGCGTTTGTCTCTAGTGTCTGCCCAACATAAGGGCGATCGGCACTTGAGGCCATATAGAGCTTCGAACGGTGCGGCTTTTATGCTTGTATGTTAACTGTTATTGTAGGAAAACTCAACTAAAGGTAGATGAGTATACCAGCTGCCGCCTAGGTCCATGACACATGCGCGCAACATATCTTCTAATGTTTGTATGGTATGTTCGCTTTGACCGTCTGTTTGCGGATGGAAAGCCGTGCTTAGGTCTAGCTGAGATCCAAAGGCTTCCTGGAAGGATTGCCAGATTCTTGAGACAAAGTGTCCATCTCTGTCTGAAATAATTGAGATCGGCACTCCATGACGTGCCACGATTTCTTTTAAGTATATCTCAGCGAGCTTTCCAGTGCTATCCTTTTTCTCGGATCGGTAGGATATGCGCTGATTTCGTCAATCGATCAACTATTACCCATATCATATCGTGCCCTCTAGGGGTCTTAGGTAATTTTGTTATGAAGTCCATAGAGATTTGCTCCCACTTCCACAAGGGTATCTCTGGCTGTTGTAGTAGGCCGGACGGTTTCTTATATTCAGCCTTAACTTTAGCACAGGTTAGGCATTTTCCAAGATAAACAACAACATCACTTTTAAGTCTCGGCCACCAATAGTAATCTTTCAAGTCTTGATACATTTTGTCCGATCCTGGGTGGATCGAGTATCTCGATTTGTGAGCTTCATTAAGGATGACTACTCGAATACCGCCATAGAGCGGAACCCAAATACGCTTCTTAAAGTATAAGGCTCCCTCTTCATTTGGCACCATATATTTCAACATACCCCGGAGGTATTCAGCTTTACGGTTTCTCCCTTAAGAGCTTCTTGTTGTGCATCACGAATGCGTGCAGTGAGGTTCGTTCGAATAGTCATTTCTAACGCCTGAACCCTTAGAGTCTTAACCCTTTCTTTTCGACTCAGTGCGTCTGCTACGCATGTTTATAATGTCACCAGATCTTTAAGGCTCGACCCATCGTCGCTGACGCATAATCGTTTAGCAGCTCGATGGTACTCGATGGTACATCGAGCTGCTGAAGATTGTACATCGAGTACCATATAAATAATGTCGCCAGATCTTTAAGGCGAATACCACCACACCTAGTTCCAAGTCGTGCGTGGTGTAATTCTTTTCATGTACCTTCAATTGTCTTGAAGCATAAGCGATGACTTTCTGGCGTTGCATGAGCACGCAACCCAAGCCTTGTCGTGAAGCGTCGTAGTATACCATGAAGTCTTCGGTGCCTTCGGGTAAAGATAGTATTGGTGCATCGCATAGCTTATTCTTAAGTAGTTGGAAGGCTTCTTCCTGCTTATCACCCCAGTCATACTTCTTGTCTTTCTGCGTAAGGGTAGTTAGCGGTTGAGCTATCTTTGAGAAATTCTCAATAAACCGTCTGTAATAGCCCGCTAAGCCCAAAAATTGATGAACTTCAGTTGGGGTTTTGGGGGTTTCCCAATTCTTTATTGATTCTATCTGGGACGGGTCTACATGAATGCCCTTCTCGTTCACAACGTGACGAAGAAATTGTACTTCGCGAATCCAAAATTCGCATTTTGAGAACTTTGCATGAAGTTTCTCCTTCTTTAGTAGTTCCAAAATGGTTCGGAGATGTTGCTCGTGTTCTTCTTTTGTTTGCGAGTAAATTAGGATATCATCGATAAATACAATCAAGAATTTATCGAGATATGGTTTGCATACGCGGTTCATCAGATCCATAAAGACCGCTGGTGCGTTCGTCAGTCTGAATGGCATCACAAGAAATTCGTAATGCCCATATCGTGTTCTGAATGCAGTCTTTGGCACGCATTCTTCTTTTATCCTTAACTGATGGTATCCAGATCGAAGGTCGATCTTGGAATAGTAGCTCAATCCTTGCAATTGATCGAATAAGACATCAATCCTCGGCAGAGGGTACCGATTCTTGATAGTGAGCTTGTTCAACTCTCTATAGTCGATACACATCCGCAGAGTTCCATCCTTCTTTTTCACGAACAATACAGGAGCTCCCCAAGGTGAGAAGCTTGGCCTTATGAATCCTTTATCCAACAACTCCTGGAGTTGTGTGGATAATTCTTGCATTTCGGATGGTGCAAGCCGATAGGGAGCCTTGGCTACAGGAGCGGCTCCTGGAACCAAGTCTATACGGAATTTGACTTGTTGTTGCGGAGGTAATCCTGGCAGATCTTCGGGAAAAACATCAGGGAATTCCTTCGCCACAGGAATGTCTTCGTGTTTCGGCTCTTCAGCTTTCCTATCCACAATGTGCGCTAGGAAAGCAACACATCCTTTCCTTAAGCACTTCTGTGCCTTCATACAGCTGATGATTCGTAGAGGCGCGTCTTGTTTTTCTCCATGCACGATGAGAGTTTCACCATCCGCTAAAGGGATGCGAATGATTTTCTCATGACAAATAACTTCAGCTTTGTTCTTGGACAACCAGTCCATTCCGACCACTATATCGAAGCTACCCAGTTGAATAGGTAAGAGGTCGATGCTAAAATTTTGTTCACCAAGTTCTAATGAGCAGCCTCTAACAACTTCGCCCGATTCAACAAGTTTACCATTGGCTAGCTCTATAGAATAAGGAATATCTTGTCTACTCGATTCTATTCCAAGCATACGTTTAAATTCCATAGACATTAAGCCACCAGTGTCAAATAATATGGATGCAAAGTGATTGTTAACGAGAAACGTACCGGTGACCACATTAGGGTCCACGCGTGCGTTCTTTGCTCCAATCACAAATGCTCGTGCCTGAGCATTGTTTCCCTTTGGGCAGTTCTTCATGAAATGATCCTTGCTTCTACAACTGAAGCATCCTTGGTTCTGCCCATTTCCGTTACCATTCCTGTTACCAGCACCATTTCCATTCCGGTTCTTTCCTTTTCCCCAACAATCCTCAGCATAGTGACCCAACTTTCCACACTTGTCGCATCTTGGAATGCGACAAACCCCTTCGTGATGACGCTTGCAATTGTTGCAAGTGGGCAGAGTGCCCAGGTATCTTTTGGCAGGAGCGTCATTCATTGTTGCAAGAGTTTTCGCCTCCTGAGGCGGTTTAGTGTCACGCTTCTTGTTGTTGAAACCCTTGTTGTTGTTGCGAGTTGCTTGGTTCAGATTCGCATGCTTCCTTTTCTTGTCACCAGACGACTCAGCATGCGTCTCGGTCTTTTCTGTTGGGTTCAGCGACAACTTCTTCATCCGAACACAATCTTCAGTAAGGCGACAACCAGAGTTACAGCCTCAGTGATTGTTTGAGGTTTGGCTGAAGTTACCATGCCATGAAATTTTGAGGCCAATCTCCAAATGTAGCGTTCAACGCGCTTAAATTCAAGAGTTACCATGTAGGGAATCACTCTGGACAGATCGTGGAACCTTCGAGTATACCCCGTAATGTCGGCACCTTCCATGGTCAAATCCCAGAACTCGGTCTCCAACCTTTGGAGTTCAGCACGAGAGCAATACTTCTCTCTCATTCTTTCCTTTAGTTCATCCCAAGTCAGGCCATAAGCGGCATCATCACCCAGGGTTTGGACTTGCAAGTTCCACCAAGTCAGAGCTTCATCAACAAACAAACCAGTAGCAAAAGTGACTTGCTGATCCGCGGTACACTTGCTCATACGGATAGTGGCTTCAGTCTTTTCCATCCAGCGTACAAACGCTACTGCACCTCCTGTGCCGTCGTAGTTCATTGGTTTGCAGTCGAGAAACTGCTTGAAAGTGCAGCCCTGAGCTGCGTTTCCTCCAGAGGAATCTCCATTCCCATTGCGTCTTGCATTGCTTGGTCCTCCACTTTGTTCAGTACGGTTTGCCTCGTACTGGGCGATAGCTGCGGAGATCCTTTCTTCCAGTAGAGCGTTCAGCTCTTCAGCAGTTCTTGGCAGTGGGGGAGGAGGAGGTTGATCAGAATCTCGATTGTTCACAATTCTCCTAGGTGCCATGTTCTGAAAGAACATCACACAATAGGGTTAGACATTTGTTTGATATCGTCATACGAGATACTAGTAGTATATATACACAGGCATATACCACATAAGTGATATCAAACAATTATTACTCCAGCAGAGTATTTAATAGGCTAGGGGAGGGGTGTTTAGTTTGACCTTTTCTTGCACTGCGGGAATCTATACGTGACAAGACTTACTGTGATTTCTGTGCACTGAATTCCATAATTATGTATGCATCTATAATTTCGTAACTCCTTGCACAGTCCGCACAGTTCGTTTCATCCTCGTATCAATCCCTTCAGATAGGCCATTGCTTTCAGGTAAAGTCACGTATACTTGTGACATTCTACTTCTAGTATATGTATATGTCAATTATCTCACATAAATTGCAAGTAATTCTTAATCACAGACAAGTGCTACCCCTGTGAACCCTAAGTCTCGTAGTGCCTTTTCTTGACTCTTTGTAAACAGTTTCAGGTAGTGGATGTCGCGGGACGTTTTATGCAATGAAAACTTTTTGAAAAAATTGTTTTCGTGAAAGGATCCTAGAGATTGTAGCCTAGACTCGAGAAGGAATCCTGGTTCACTACAATCGCAGCTCTGATACCAATCTGTCACACCCCTTTCTAAGGCGGAAGTACGAGGTGTGATGATGAACGGTTTTCATTGCATACGATTGGTAAACATACCACATGCTCATAAAAATAACTTCAAACACCATTAACATAACATAACTGAAAACATGGTTTAAGTGTTTACATCACTTCACAAAACGTTGTCTGAAAAGTTAACAACATTATTCATAGATAACATAAACGACATCCGGGAGCATGAGTAAGACCGCGCGCACATCCACTTTAGTTACCTGAAATACATGTGAGTTTTGGAAAAACGTCAACAGAATGTTGGTGTGAATTCATCAATTTTTATATTTCACGCTAGTATACTTTGTATGAAAACGAGATATGTGTCTTGTAAAAATAAAGTATTCTTGTGTAAATAAGGCATTCTTGTATAAATAAAGTATTCTTGTGGTATGAACCAAATAAAGTATTCTCGTGTACGAACCTCGTACAAATAAAGTATTCTTGTGTAAATAAAGCATTCTTGTATAAATAACGTATTCTTGTGGTATGAACCATAATGTATTCTTGTATATATATCAGGGTTGTTAATGGGTTGCAAGGCCATTAACATGTGGCACGACATAGGAAGTCACCAAACCATATGCATTTTTCTAGTTGTCGATTCACGACGGAGACACAAAAGCACTACTCGGTACTAGTTTTCACCAAGAGTGTGGCTGCCCGGTCACCCGTTAGATCTAACATTTTGTTCTGCGGTCTAAGTATGTACACGATTAATGGTGCTTATGGTACCCTATTCGTGACACGATTTCTCGTATCATTCCTCAAAATGCATCATACTTGGTACTAGTTATCACCAATAGTGCTTCTTGTTTTTGTATCCATCATACCATTTACAAATATTGTAACATTTGTAACATGTATTTCACCCCCGAAGTTAAAAACTGAAAACAGTTAAGAGAAAAGGGGGAGCATGAACTCACAACTTTGCGTTCCTGCGTCGTAAACTTCACCGGATTTGCTTAATTAACGTCGCGACCTATACGTGTTTTATTAACGTTAGTCACTAGACTTGTGTCGCACAAGTTCAAGTCACTATCTTTTGTATATGTGTTCTTGTGTTTAAAATAATTTATATTTTTAACTATGTGCCTTACTTATATTATTTTCTCAACAATAAATATAAGTATCTTGTATTTTTTCTAAGTATGTTGTATGTGTATTTTTGTATCTTCACTCCTTAGGAGTATTTAGTGTATTTTTGAGTCCTAATACACTATCACGTATATTCCATACTACATACACTTAGCACAAAATTTGGTGATTAATAAATATATATTTTTCTCAAAAATATACATACTTAATATCCATTTTAATCTTTGAAGAAATCATTATTTCTTAACACAAAAATTTTGGGAAACCTTGGTAAATGCTTATAGATACATTTTTAGGGAATAAGTTTCTCAAAACTTATATTTTTCTAAGTGTCAAAATTTCTTCTCAAAACTTATATTTTTCTAAGTGTCAAAATTTTATAGAAATTTTGACAGAGTTTCCCCTAAAAATGGAGGTTTCCCATGTTTTCAAAACATGTGTTTATTTTCTTTTAAAACATCATCAACAATCAACAACTCATTTCTCTTCTAACAAGTGTTAAAATCAAGTAAGTTACATGACAACATGAACTTGTTCTTTCCCAAAACTTGTAGTAACCTACCATGTTATTTAGTAGGTTTATATACCCTTATAAACATGGTTGTTTGTTTATAAATCACATTTTTAAAAGATTTGGTCCTTTTCAACTTATAATCACATTTTACAAAAATGTTTATTTGTAACATCTTCTTGTTTCTCTAGTATACTTACACTTATTTTATCACCAAAAATTGTGTACGTTTAAGTAAAACCAAGATCTTCTAAAATCATATTTTAAACTTGGTTCTTTTAGAAAAACCACTCATGAATCTTAGATTCACAAGATTACTAGCTTGCTTTGTTTAATATTTTTCCAAGAAATCATCCATTTGTCAAGTTCATGTCTTAACAAGAAGATGATTATTTCATGTTGTTACATAATCATCCTCTCACTTGCTAGATTAAGTGTTTAAACATCATCTAGCAAGCTTCATGTGATGGTTAATCATCATTATCTCAAATAAACAACAACAAATATCACACATATGCAAAACATCACTATTTCATCAAGATTCATCTTGTATATAAGCTTTATGTTCAAGTTTCATGAATATGTCTTTTAATGTTCTAGTAATTTTTAACATGGCATATCTTTTAACCACTCAAATATGAGGTAAACAAGGGTTTATAAGAATCTTACAACTAGCTTAAAGCTAGGGAAGAACTATGATGAAAATGTGGTGGATAAAAGCTTGTGGTAGAGGTCCTTCAATATCCGAGTGTTCCACACCTTCTAATTCACCTTTGTGCACCTTGAAACAACCTTGTATTGGATGATGGAAAATCGAAAATGGATGTGGTGCAAGGGGGTGTTTCAGCCGTAGCTATGGAGAGGGAGAGAGGAGTGAGTTGGTTGGTGATGGTGAAGAGGAAATGAGGTTGGTTACTTATCACCAAGTTCATGGATTGTCCATCATGTAATGTGTCCCCTAAGTACACTTCATATCTTACACTAAATCTTCTAAGATATCAAGGTAATCCAATGAAGATTATGGAAGATCATGGAAAATATTTAGCAAGATTTGGGTGGTGGGGCCCCTCATAACCGTCCACATGAGTAGGGGGGTAATGTGTAAATTCCAATTACTAATTACAAAATTAAGTTAAGTTTCAAGTATTTAGTTTAAGGATTTAATGTGTTATTGTGTTATAAGGGGTGTTATGGTGTTCGGGGACCATAACTAGTCAAGAATTAAATAAACAATGCTTCTAGTAATATTTTTGTGTTCCGGGTAATGTCCGGTTGTTTGGTTAGATATCGTTCCGTTAAAGTGCTAAATTGCACCGTTTAGTGTCCTTTATGTATCCTTTTGTAACACTTTCAATTCCCGACACTTAGGGAAGTATTCTGGATGATAAGTCATGAATTTTGCATAATATATCAAGGTTAAAATGCTGAATTATGGCTGATTATAGCATAATTTAATAAAATTCTGCACTTAAAGTGCGTTTCGGGTGCTTTTTAGTGCGCATTTTAGCTTTCGGAATGTCCATATGTTAACCCTTGTATGTTCTCTTGGGTTTTAATGTATTCTTGTCATTGAACCTACACCTCGGCTCCAATTCTATTGTCTAACTGCTTTCTGCAGAATTGTTGACACAATGTGTCTTACCGGTGAGTTTACTAGTATTTCTGACGCAACGCTATCATAAAGTAATTCTTGTAGTAATAAACGTGCATGAATTCACTTGTACAGTATGTAATCAAACCATGTTGACATTTAAGCACATAATTGCAGTCATTAAATAATAATTAAAGTGTACGGAAATTACCGGTTTGGTGCCAGTTGTCACATCTCAAAGACGTTTCCTCATCAGCCATCCACCGAAAGCCACGTGTCCACAAGTGCTGAAACGTCTCAGAACACTGAAAGGTCTCAGGTGAAACGTCTCAGAACCTGAAACGTCTCAGGTGAAACATATTCTGTTCCGCTCGTTTTCCGGCGAAGATGGGAAAAAGTTGACTGGGACTCGGCGGCGGGTGGAGAGATAGAGAGAAAAGGTCTCATTTCGGGGATGATGTATTACCGTGGAACATGGTTTTGATTTTCTATCTTGAGATAATACAAACAGGCTGAAATAATAACTGCACCAGTGCACTGTAGCCGATGTATACACATATTTGCCTTGGTTAATAAAAGAACTAATACGACCCAGATGGTGATAAAACCCAGATGGTTTTGAGACGGTGGTGGGGGTTGTGGTTAGTACCGGTTTTTGTGGTGGGTGGTGGTTGTGGTGGGCGGAGTGTGACGAGTGTTGGTAGGCGATGGTGGTGGTTGGTTGGTATGTGACCGTGCCGTGGTGGTTTACGGTGGTGGTGGAGGGTTGAGGTGCTCGGTGGAGGGTGGTGGTTCTCGGTGAGGGTGGTGGTGCTCGGTGAGGGTGGTGGTGGTGGTGGTGGTGCTCGGTGAAGGTGGTGGTGGTGCTCGGTGAAGAAGAAAGAGGAATAGTTGGGGAGAGAGCTTCATGAACAGCTGGTTGCAAATTAGTCGATGCCTTTCTGGATAATTAAAGCATTTGACAGCTGGGAATTCGTGAAGAAAGAGTATAGACCATAGGATAGAGTATAGACCAATAGGGAGAACAAGGTAGATGGAGTGATTGCCTAAGTGTTTGGACACGTGGTTTTTGGTGGATGGCTGACGAGGAAATGTCTTTGAGACGCGTGGGAATTTGTGAAACCCCTCTTTGAGGGGTTTCAGTCGGCTATTTTTGAAATATTGACCAAGTCTTGGCTACTTTGGAGATTACCCCTTAAATAAGTTATGACATTAGTCCAATTTATTAGCATATTTAGGTTGAAAAGACTATCCTTTTGACTTATAAAACCTAAACTACGGTTGAAAAGACTATTCTTTTTGACTTATAAAACCTAAACTACCAGATTCTAGATGAATTAGTCAAAATCGCACCTCTTAAGTTTTGGATTTCTAATTTTTTATACTTTAGCGTTGGTGGAATGGCTACAAGATTTTATTTTCATTGATTGCGAGTTTGGAAAAATTTGGGTGGGAGTCATGTAATAGTTTAATATGGGTTCGTATTGGATTCAGGCAAAACATATTGTTTTTAAAGGTATCAATTTGGTTTGAGTCATTTGACCAAAAAGATTGGAAAAAAAAATTATTCAAAAAGGGTTTGTCTGCTAAATCTGTTTTTATGGCGGCTAGTAGTAAAGATGGCGGCGGTAGAAGTAGTGGCGGTGATGGAGCGATGTGGTGGCAGTTGCGATATCATATTGGTTTTACGTGACAATGCATTTTACATATGCTTTATTTCATTTTATCTATTACATAAATGCAATATACATCGCTTTGAATTTTTTTTTGCATTTTTTGTAAGTTGAGGAGATATTTGAGCTAATAAGTTGCAATTAATCTATTAAAAGGACAAAAATATGAAGAGTAAAAGAATATGGTTCAAATTAAATTAAATATATCATAGTAAATGGAAAATCGAGTGGTGTCCATAACTAAATATTACATATGGGATTGGGTTCACATATAGGAACATGGAAAACAAGTGCAATAAAAGATCAAATGGGCTGAATTTAAATTCGACCATTCTTTTGTTTGAGTTGAAAGCCCACCAGAGGAAAAAAGGAACGGTGTTAATTAAAACTTAGAAGGAAGCATCAAGCAATTTTTTTGACATTTGCACCTATGGGTGGCAATGTGGGCAAAGTTGGGTGGGTTTGGGTTTGGATTAGGATGGGTTTGGGTCAGAATGATATACTAAAAAAAAGTCAGGATAAGTTTCGTTAGGATGGGTTTAGGTCAGGATGGATTCGGGTTAGGATGAGATGATAAAAAATACAAATTGTATATAATCTTAAAAGGCAAAGTCGGTAGATTTTCCACCGGCTTTGCCTTCCAGCCCCTTTATTTTAATGATATTGCAATTTCATCCTTTTAATTTTGGTACCTTTCCTTCCAGCCCCTGTATTTTAATAATATTGTAATTTTATCCCTTTGATTTTGGTACATTTAAAGTTTCATAAAATAGCAAATTTAGTCCCTAAACCTTCTACTTTAAATTTCCAAAACCACAACCTCATCTTTCAAACTTTGTCAGCACCAACCCTCTACTTTGGTTTTCCACCATCACCCCCTTAGCTCTTACACAGTTACGCCACCAGGCACCAACCCTCTTCTTTTATATTTCCACCAACACCCCCTCATCTTTTACACATTTTTCGCCACAACCCCTATACTTTTACACTGTCATTTTTAGACTTTGCTTTTTTAACCCTTGCACTATTACTCCATTTTTACACCTGCCCAACTTTAAAAAAATTGCAATTGTAACCCCTATTCTACAACTCCTACTTTTCCATATGCCAGTGCATTGTGTTTTACGAAATGTCTTAGTCATTGTGTTTTACACTTTGTGTCTACATTTGTGTTTTACACTTTTTTTGTAATTGTCTTTTACGCACTACGTTTTACGAATCGTGTTTTGTCTTACTATATGTTTCCATCCGTCGCGCGCCGCCGCAACGCGCGGCGCGCAAAATACTAGTTAATAATAAAAAATGAAAATAAAAATATAAAACTAAAAATTAAAAAAATAAAATAAAAAAGATAGAAAAAAATTAAAAAATATATATAAATTTAAAAAGTAATAAATATAAAATTTCCTAGCAACTCGAGCGTGGCTCGAAACAAGCCGAGCCCTCGTTTGCAATTTGCAAGGTTTCTAGAACCGGTGTTGGATTGGATGAGGGACCTACGTGGCTTTTAGTTATTGTAAATATGGTCATATTTGATGTAACAACATTGTTATAATACAATGCAACTGAAGCAAAAGAATCACATGATTTCCTGTTTTGCATCTATAATTCTCTAAATGCCTTTTGCTGTCTCCAAGTCCTAGCAGTTATGAACTGAGGTTCCACAAGTCAAATTTGCACCAAAAAGACATGAGAAAACCTAAGCATAACATATTAATTTAATATGCTGTCAAACAAGGATAGAAGTTAACAATCTTTAAATGTTAGAAAGGTAAAGGAGACGCGAGAAGAACGGTAGTAATAAATGTTAGAAGTCAGATGACTGTTTTTATAATTGTTCCATTAGAGTGAGTTAACTGATTAACAAACTCAGCCAACTGTTTGTGAATCCTTTGTGTTAAAGGTTGCTGAATCAATAAGAATGCTATTGAATTGTTGAAACAAACCTCTTTCCCTAAGTTGTCTGTTTGTTCTTATTACCAATTATGGGAAACTCGCTTATCAGAAAACTCTACTCTATCAACAGCTGGAAAAGGCGATTAATGATCTCCTTATATACAACCAAGGAGAAACCTAATTAGTTAATAAGGGCAATATGATCCATCATCAACAATTACCAATTAATTATATTATAGGTATAACATATTTTAATCTATATTATATAAATGATTTTAATAACTACTAGATTAAATACATATAAATACATGTTTATGACTTCAATCAAGGGCTTGCAAAAAGTCATATTTTGGACTCGGAATAGTCTAAGGATTATTCCATTGTGATATTTGAGCTTAGACACAGAAAGCTAGTGTCTAATTCATTCAAACGTTGGCTCTGATATCAACCTGTCACACCCTGATTTCCCGGTGGGCCCGAATTTGGGGTTTATGCGTGACGATTGATATAGATATTCACATATAGCACAACGGAAGTCTTGGGGTTATAAAATAATATTACAAAGTACAAGTGTCCGAAATGTTCAAAATAATTATACAGACGGAAAGTGTACTAAAAGATCCACAGGCGGATCGAAAATAACAAAAATGAATATTAAGAATACTAGGCTTTGCGTGGAGTCGCAAATTCCAATATGCATATACCAAGCAGCTCCAGCCTATTCCGTATTTGCTAACCTGTGCTTAGTCTTTTGAATATACACCAGTTTTCACTGGTAAATACAATTAACTGACACATTTTGATTTTTTTTTCAAAATCATTTTATACCATTTGGTATATCGTTTTCATAAATAACTTGGGACAAAGTGATACCTCTTGTTACCAGTATTACATGCTTGTCGATATATATATGGGGCCCGGAACTAATCTCCGATACATGATTAATCAACATGTCACATTTTCAATAAAATATGATATAGCACAATAGCGTCTGTCAGGTGTATGCCTACACCCCGCGCTTAGGTCGTGGCCACTTGCAATTAAGTGAGCCGATGATATCCAGTACACGGCCGCGTTAACCCCCAATGTTCAAATTCAAGCAAGACGGATTAAAACGGGTTATTTAAACTTTAAGCATCATTCGCCCAATATTTAATACTCAACCAAACGGCTAATGTCGTATCCCAAGCCCGTATAGGGAAAATACGTGGCAGAAATGGAAGGCTGTTGCTGCCAGCAATGATTCTGCCAGCGATGTTCTTGCGGACCGCAAGAGGTAGGACCTTGCGGTCCATAAGGGCTTTTGGCGCCCATTGTTTTCAAATGCCTTACACACCGTAAGGCATTATGTCTTGTGGTCCGTAAGGGACCGTCAGCGGCCAAAACTTTGGCATTTTTCCATATTTGACCCCTCCACATCTACACTTCCACATATTTACGTATTTGGCCCCTCTCATCCAACTTACCGGGAATATTTGAGAGTTGATTGGACACGTGTTGCCATATTATTCGTCTCGAATTTCCGAGGTGTCACACCTCTATATTTAGAGGTTTATATTAAACCCTCTATATTTTTATTGTGAGTGTATAGGAAAGAGAAAAATAATAAAATAAGTGTCTATGAGTAAGAAATAGATAGAGATAGAGAATCAGATGTGAGATGTTTTTGAAAAATTAATATAATTTAGAAAAAAAGGTATGTGTTATACAGATACAGATGAAAACTCTAATGTGAATGCTCTTAGTTAATTTCTCTATATTGTGAAGAAAGTTGATGGTTAGAGAATGGGATGTGAATGCAGTTCAATAACTATACTGAAATGCCAAAGTATTATAGCATAGGAATGTATTCTGTTTTGAACTAGAGTTTTGCATAATGGTATAAACCACTTCTACCTAGAAAAATTTTACTACTGTGGGTGGTTATATAATTGCCTTACATTTTACACTTAAAAGTTATATGTACAAGTGAAAGTATCTAATCACAATTTTCAGCATAATCTTAATTGTCATTTAATCACTCCCCATACACCATAAGTAACGAAAGTATGAAAAAGAAAAGTTGGATTAAAATTTTAAATATGGCCAAACACATAACGAAAAGCGTAATATACCCTATACTTAAATATATAAAGCTTTCATAAAACAAATTATTCATATTTGTTTAAACAACCAACTCATATGCCTTCTAAACCTACTTCTGAATCTTCCCGAATGTGTACAATGAACTATAACACTCAATCACTTATGAAGAAACTTTTATTGCATACATTATTGCTGCTAGCGGCAAGTCGTTTAGTAAAACTTCATTGAATAATCCTCTCTTAGGGTGTGAAAGTTGATACTTATGTATATCGCTAATAGGAGATAAACTGTAAGTTATGTTTACGCGGTTCATCCCGAAATTTAAACATGGGTAAATTACAATTTTTGTCCTTCAACTATATATCGACTTGCAGTTTATGTCATCTGTCTTTAATAATTAATTTGGACATCCTTTAATTGAGAATTTTGCATGTTTTGTGTCATTTTCAATAACTCCTGTTAACATTTTCTATTAATATGATGTGAAATGACTAAACTATCTTTAATAATTAAAATAAAAAAAGCAATAAAACGAAAAAAAAAAAAGAAACCGACGACTTGGTCATCATTTGAAAGTATTCAGAAATTTCCTCTCGGTCTTTTATTGGAAGGGGGTAGTTTCTGGGAAATTTTATATACCGTGTGATCTAAGATGAGTCAATGGCAAGTCTATCAAGCTTACTCTTCTTCTTCTTCTTTTTTTTTTTTTAAGGAGAAGGCCGTCTTTGAAAATCACAAAAAGAATTTTGGCTCTGTGCGAGATTAAAAAATTTGGGCCCTATTCGAAAATCTTCATTTAATATAAACTCATCGCCAATGAGGTGGTGGTGGAGTGGTAAGAGAGAGTCTTGGTGTTCTAAGGGACCCAAATTCGATTCCTGCCCTCCCAATTATTTTCTGCGGCACCTGGTGATGATGGGAGACTAGGCGAATAGGTGGAGATCGCTAGTTCGATCCTTGAACTGAGCGGGTTTTACCTCACCGCACTGTCGTGCCTTCGGGCGAGTGTTCACGGGCTTCGGCCCTAGCTGAGGGTTTTCCCCGGTTCGGAGGCGAGTGTACCCCGATGTGGTGAATTTCGCCAGTAGCCCATTTGAAGGATTCGTTGGCCGTTCAAAAAAAAATATATAAACTCATCAATCACTAAAATTTATGTGGATGTAATTTAGATAGTTATTTTTAGCTAAGTTTAGGAAGTAATTACTAATTAAAGGGAAAGATGGAGAGAGTTATTTTCAACTAAGTTTAGTAAGTAATTTACTAATTAAAGGGAAAGATACAGTTGACAAAATTAAGTATTAAATGCCTCTAACAAAAAAAAACTAAAATAAAGAATTTGGAGACGCTAGGATTAGAACCCAAGTCTCCTTATTGTTAAAGCAAGGGAATAACCACTAGTACAAGGGTCCATTTACGTTATCTATTGATTCCGTGCATATATATTCTATCTTATAAAATATAAATTCTATACAAAATTAAAAAGATTTCGGCCTTCGGAGGGTTTGAGCCTTGTGTCATCGCCCACCCCGCACCCCTATGGGCTGGCCCTGGGCAAATTGCTTTGTATTAAAACATAGGCCACACTAACAAGCTAGTGTGGTGAAAGGCCACCGCCATTTTACAACGAGAATTACAACATTTATATCACTCCAAACAATACAAATTTCACTCCAAATCATAAAATTTCACTCTAATGAATACTCAAAACCACACATATCTTTTTCGATTTTCCTTTTATACTAATTCCCGGTTACAATATACAAAAATGTAACTCACAAAATAACAATATAAAACGTTTTGCAAATATCAATATAAGTTAACAATACGTTATGGTTTTGATTGAGATTGCATTCTACACTGAGTATCATCGTGCTTATACACCAATTCAGAAGGAAATCCAATCATATCCATCTCCACTAGGCATAATGCCTATATACCAACTCAGGAGGAAACCCAATAAATACGAAAAAAACCTCCTTGTGGGAATCGAACCCAGAACCTATTGGTCTCAAAACCTTATTCAACCCCCAAGATGCCACTAGGCTACAAAGCCAAATGGATTATAGGATTATAAAAAGTAAAAAAAAGGTTACAATAATGAATCTTACTTTCTATAATTATTATCATTTTATTGATTGCAAGAGCTTATGTCACATTTTTTTAACGACTTTCTACCCCTAAACATCATCTAACCTTACACTTATCAAAATCTGAACTTACATCACTTTTGTTGAGAACAAGCAACATACCACTAAGAAATACGTAGCTATGTTACATGAGTATAAAAATATAAGGTAAGTATCATATATAAGTTTAAAGTTATTACCTACTATTATGGTTCAAGTTACTTTGAAGGTGATCATTATTAGTCCCCCTGTAGTGGGGCCGTATGAGGGGCCATGAAGGAAAAAGAAGAGGGGGGGGGGGGGGGCGAGCTCCATAGCGGCGCTATGGGGTGCTTGTTTTGAATTTTTGACCGTTGAAGGAGGATTTGGTTGAGCATGCTTGGGCGATTCGCCCAATGCGATACAACGGTGACGACGAAGAAGATTCCGAGGAAGAAGAAGTCTAGAAATTCGAAGACTGGAACTTTGAAAACGTAGGGTTGGATGCTGGAGAAAACGAAGAGGAAGAAGGAGAGAACGACAATGAAGACGAAGAATAAATATATTTTTTTAGGTGTAACGTTTTTTTTTTTACGTTAACGTTTTTTTTTTTAATTTTAATGTATTGTTTTTTATTTAATGCAATGATTTTTAATTTTATAAAACTTAGAAATTAATTAAAAAATGAAAAATAAATAATTGAGTAATGATGACAAGGGGGCTTTATGACTACGGCCTCAAGTTGGATAACGCCCCATAAAGCCCCGTGATGACATGGCGTGCCACATGTCGCATAACGCCCACAAAGGGACCTTATGACTACGGATGGCCTTATATATTTGGAATATATAATTTAAAAGTGAGCTTCACGAAAATACAAAGAACCATCGATGAAACGATGAAACGAGTGTGAAATGTTGAAACCTTCCCTTGCTAGTACACGCTTTTACAAGAAATTTTTGGTGGGTGAATATCGTGCTATCCTTAGATACCGACTGATGATTCATTTGTTCCCAGTTGACGAGCCATGTCCGGTATGCCGCAAAGCGTGTTTGGATTCTTTCGGCGAGCACGCGATCCACTGTAAAGAGCTACCGGGGTTTAAATATCGGCATGATTGGGTGAGAGATGTGTTATGTGATGTTCTTAAGCGGGCCGGGATCTCTGCCAAAAAGGAGGCTCCAGTAAATTTCCTGACTGACCCCTTAGAGGGGAGGTCCACTTTACGCCCGACGGACATCCTTGTGTTTGGATGGGAAGGGGGAAACACGCTTGTGTAGATCTAACTGGAGTCTCCCCCCTTGTCAGGCTCAAGGACAAGGGCTTTGTCGTAGGGCAAGCGGTGCTCAAGGCAGAGGCAAGCAAAGTGGCAAAACATGAGAAAGCCTGCCTGGAGAATCAACATGTGTTTGTCCCGTTTGCGTTTGATACCTTTGGTGGTCTCGCTCCTGACGATGTGCGACTTTTGAATCGGGTTCAAAAAGTCGTTAATAGTAATTCTTCGTCGCTAAAGGTTTCAAACTTTGTATTTAGTAAAATTGGTTTTTCTATTCAAAAGGGGGTGGCGGCACAACTTATTGCCCAACTACCTGCCAATGCTTTGTAATTGCCCTTTTTTCTTGTGGAATGATATTGTAGTAATTTTTAACTAAAAAAAAGTGGGTGAATGAGTGATAAGATGCTTGTCGGCAAACAATAAGTGTGACGGGACAACACATATTACATAATAAATTTCTTTTTTTTTTCTTAATGGTGAACACACTAATTAAATTTATGATATTTACCTCTAAAATCCAGAAAATATCTAGTTTGTGTGGCTTAAACTCACATTAGTTTACAAAGATAACTACTTACTGTCACTACCCCAAATGACCATCAACATATAAATATTTAATTAGGGGAGTATACTATAAATTCTTTAAAGTTTCTGAATAGGTTTACGAAAAATATGATTATAGCTAATAATGTATAAATTTACTGTTCTATTTTTAAACATGTCAACCATCCATGTCATTTCATCTATTAGTTTTGTAAATTAAGGGGCTATTTGTTTACCTCTTAATTAGGTTTTTCATGGTTCAGATCTCTTACTGGTTCAACACTTAATGACTCAGATTGTTTGGTGAGCAGATATCTGAATGGTTCAGATATACTGTTTCTGAATAGTTAAGACCTCTAATCTGAATTGGTCAGATATTTGTCTCTAAATGGTTAAGCATTATACTAGCTCTTAATGATTCAGTCCTCATACTGGTTCAACACTTAACCATTCAGAAGTTTCCAAACAACCCCTAAGTTATCAAACACTCAAAATGTACCGTTTTATAAGAAACACATCCATTCATGTTTCAATGGTTCTTATTACCGCTGTTAAAATGTATTTCTAGCGGTGTTTGAAACTATCCCTAATACCGAGTGAACCTTTATGAAACGGAATGTCAATGGTTCATATTGATTTTGACGCTCCATGTCTGACCCACTCAAAAGAACACCAAGATGGAAATCCACTACTGTGGGAAAACCCCCTTGAGTCGGATTGGAACTAGAAACCTTAATGTTTCCAAACATCATTAAGAGTTTAAGAGTTGATATGTTTTGTTCTAGATGATGTCGTTCGACCATCTATCTTAATGCAAGATCCGACCGTCAATGCTACTCCAGTTACCACAAGGATCACTTCACATCAGGGGCGGATCCAGGGGGTCCTGGGTCTCAGGAACCACCTCGGTTTGGAAGAAAAATATACACATTTGAGAAAAGATAGTGAAAAGATAATGAGAATCTATCGTAAAGAATCCCTTAAAAAAATTACTCATTCCACCAGTGCTTTACATGCCTTTTCAGCATAGGATAACCTTTTTATGTGCCTGTTAGAATATGCAAATAAATATAACTAGTTATAAAAACCGTTGCCGTGTTGCGGCGAACTTCTTTTGCTATTTAATCTGTCTTTACATTTGTTTTGAAATCACTACGAGCGTGTAGCACACGGAACCGATGACAAAAATAAAAAGAAAATGTAGAAAAAAACACAATAAAAAATAACCGAAAGAAAATCAACCAAAAAAGTTGTATGATAATAATGTTGTTCGAATGAAAACCGTGGTCAAAGATGAGCAAATAGTACTGGGTAGCGGTACCGAATTTCCCGAAACGAAAGATCCTAACTACCAATTTCGTACCGACTTTTGGCATTCCTGGTACCGGTTCGCTACCGGTTTTTACCCTCATATACCGGTACCGTAACTGGTATTTCGATACTAGTACTGATTTGACACCGAGCTCATCCCTACCCCTAAAACTTAAAAAAATCATTATAAAGTCTAAGAGAATCAACAAAAAGAAGTTGTACGGTACCGTTGTTGTTCGTACGGTACCCTTGATCAGGGATGAGCAAATGGTATTAGGTAGCAGTATTGAATTTCCCGAACTAAATGATTTTCAAACTCAATCTGATACCGACTTTTGACGTTTTCTGTACAAGACACGTGCCGGTTTTCACCTTCATGTATTGATAACGAACCAGACCGCACTGGAATTTCCGATACCAATACCAGTTGACACAAAACTTTTCCAACTTAAAAAGTAAAGAAAATAACTATTATTATATTATAATATTACAATAATAAGCTATTAAAAAGACTCAATTTTAAAATAATAAAAGTATTAAAAAGAATTAATATATTCTTATAGTATATTAAAAACACTGTTCATTACATTCTGTTTTTAATATGTATATGTATATATAAAATATGTGTATAATATAATCTTTCTATACTAATAAATAAAAATCTTTTTTGCACACGTGTCACTACTTTCTGGTGTTTTCTCACCTTATTTTTCTATTTATCTCTCATATTAAATAATAATAATAATAATAATATTAAACAAAAATAATGAAGATGAAATTTAAAAAAAGTTACAACTCCTACAAACATTGATTTTAATAATATATAATTACTTTATATTTATCAAATTCAATATTTTTCATCTTTTTTGAACGCTGAAGTTCATCTGAATTGATATAGAGCTTCAGAAAAATATAAATTTTTTTACCAGAATGATATAGAGCTTCAAAAAAAAATGTAAAATCTTTTATCAGAATTACATAGAGAGATTTCATACCAGAATTATATAGAGCTTCAAAAAAAAATATATAGAATCTTTTATCAGAATTATATAGAGAGATTTCAAATTAGAAAAAAAACAATAGAGTAAACTTCCGTTTTGCTCCCTGTGGTTTGGTCATTTTAACGATTTTGCTCCAATAGTTTAAAAATAGCCATTTTCCTCCCTGATTTTTCTAACTTAACTTCATTTTGCTCCCAGCCTCTAACTCCATCAGGGAGGAAACTGGCGACAAACTCGAAAGATTAGGGAGCAAACTGGCGACAAACTCGAAAGATCAGGGAGGAAAATGGCTATTTTTAAACTATTGGAGCAAAACCGTTAAAATGACCAAACTACATAAACTACATGGAGCAAAATGGAAGTTTACTCAAAACAATAATAAGAACCTTGATCATCGACTATTACTTAATTTGTAATTATTTAATATAACTATTATTAAAATAATCATTTGAAACACTAATACGCAAGTTATCCATTCAAATAAAAATAAAAAAAATGTTATTATTATTATGGTGGATATCGCTTACTATTTCATTACCCTGTAATAATCTTCCTATACTAATAATAATAATTTTAAACAAAAATTAGTTAACAATAAATGTTTGTTTTTCTATAAATATTTTAAACAAAAATTTAGATAAGGATAACCTTTTTTTTATATATAATCATATAGTTATTTCCCGAGTATTATGAGTAGATATTGTATTATTGTTTTTTATTTTCACTAGAATAAATAATTATTCTAGGTCAGCGGCATATGCTTCTATAAAATTATATGTGTTTTTAGATGCATCGCTATAATGGTTTGAACTCGTCATTATAATCGTACAATTCTTTCAAATGTCAAATCTAGACAACTTAGTTTGACCTTTGTAATGTTAGGCGTATTGTTATAATTGGTTTAAACACGTCATTTATCACACATTGCATCAACATTCAGAAAGAACACCATTTTTAAATATAACAATTCTATACTTCATTCAAAGAGAATTTAATTCTCAATTTTATGGTATAATTCATAAAAATGATGAAATATATAAAAAATGTGGGGATCGATCTCCACCTTTTTGTACTGTAAACTCTGTTGAATACAAGTTTGAGACGAGTGTTTTATGAATGAAATAAACAAATAAGCATAAAGGTGCATAAAACTAACTAAAATAATTTTATCTCATAATATGAATGTATCATAAAAACGAGATTCAACACTATGTAATACATGTGTTTTTTTACCTAATAATAAATAAAAAACAAACTAAAATGTTATAATAAGTAAATAGTACGTCAAAGTTTATTTTTATAAGATAAATCTGGATGACTGTATCTGTTAACATATGACATTATATTTTATTCAACACGTGCAATACATGAGTTTTTTTAAAGATATCTCATTTTTACTATTTATTATATGAAATTATATTTACGCAGCCCGTGTAATACACGGGGTTCAAACCTAATATAATATAATTTGAGAAATATGAAGAATAAATAAGCTTTATAAAAGGAGCATTTTCTAATAAAACACTCAGTCAACAAAACCGAGAAAAAGATAAAAGGAATCCAAAGACTCGAGACTAAAATTTCATCCACATGTTTTTGTGATAAAGTCATTGATAAGCAATAAGTGTGATGGACTAAATGGGGACACAACCCCTAAGAGTGTTCACAAATTCGATCTTGTTTTTTTATTGGAAACTGAAAAACGAGTTATAAAAGTTCAACACTAAATAGAAATCAAAATGTAATTCGGTAAACTTAATAGTTTTTTTATTTTTTTATTTTACAATTATCTATTATTAGATTGGGTTAGGAATTAGGATAAAGAAAATTGGGCTAAATATCAAACTTTAATAACCATTAATTGAGATTCGATTTATTTGTTAGTTTCAAACCGACTTCGAATTTCGATTTCTGAAATTATGGTTTCGATTGTTAATGCACTTTAGGTGATAAGTGCATGACTCCTATGTTACCAATGAAAGGATGAAGATCTCAAGTCCAATGAAGACCATGCACTGATCAAGGGGGAGTTTGTTAATGCACTTTTGGTGATAAGTGCATGTCTCCAAATTCTAGAGGGTCCTTATTGTACTATTGTTTAAAATTAGTCCAAAGTTGTTCCTAGGGACAAATTGTCCAAGTTTGTAGTCAGAGTTTTATGCTAGGGAAAAGGGTCAGAGTTTTAAGGCTAGGAACATTTTGTCTGAGTTTTGTCTAGGGCAAAAGGTCAGAGTTTTGTTTATGTATTTTGTTGTCCGGGCTTTCTAGTTAGTCTCCGGGCTTTCTATAACTAACGCAAAGTTTCCGTGTTAATGCACTTTTGGTGATAAGTGCATGTCTCCAAATTCTAGAGGGTCCTTATTGTACTATTGTTTAAAATTAGTCCAAAGTTGTTCCTAGGGACAAATTGTCCAAGTTTGTAGTCAGAGTTTTATGCTAGGGAAAAGGGTCAGAGTTTTAAGGCTAGGAACATTTTGTCTGAGTTTTGTCTAGGGCAAAAGGTCAGAGTTTTGTTTATGTATTTTGTTGTCCGGGCTTTCTAGTTAGTCTCTAAAGTCCGGGCTTAGTCTTGTATATATACCTTTATGTGGAATAGACAAGACAAGCGTTTTCTGTGTGAAATTCTGTGCAACCCTAATCATTGTGTGTGTGTTGTGTCTGGCGGCTACTGTGTGTGTGACGTCATTCATCTTCATCATCAAGAATACTCAGTGTGTTCTTGATTTCTCTCATCAATCTTGCATTCTAGTGCTTCATCTACAGTGGTTGATCATCAGGTGGATTCCGCACACCTGTTGGTTGCTTCAGCTGAGTGAGATCTTGGATTTGGAGGCCTTAACAGTGGTATCAGAGCATGGTTACCGATTCAGAATGGTCTAACCGCCTTCTGAATCACCATTGCTCTTGATTTGATGTTTGTTTCCGCCAAACATCTTGAAGACTTGAAGATTTTGGTCCAGATATGAAGTTTTTGGAGCTGTGTTGAAGAAAACTGCTGTGTTGTTTTTGGAGAACTAGGGTTTTGATCCATAAAAGGTTTGTCTGAGTTTTTAAAACTTTGTGTTTCCGGGGTTTTTGGTGAACCAGTGTGAAGTCACACTGGGGAGATAGTCCGGAGACTAATCACTGAAGCTTGTCCGAGCTTTACAATTTGGAAACAAGGGTCAGAGTTTTGTCTTGGAAACAAGGGTCAGAGTTTTGAAACCTCAAAAATGTCTGAGTTTTTTGTCCTAGTTTCAGATAAAATGTCTGAGTTTTTATCCGAGTTTTAAACTCTGGTTTTTCTTTTCACTTGGTCTGAGTTTAATCCTCTTGTATTTGGTCCGAGTTTCATATCTTGTTCATATATTGTCCGAATTTTAATGTCTTGTTCATATATAGTCTGAAGTTTCTACCTTGTTCATATATAGTCTGTTTTTTTTGATCCGAGTTTTGACTGCCATAGTCTGAAGTAAATGGAGTCCGAGTTTCATTTTATTTAGTGTCTGAGTTGTGAAGGTCCGAGTTTCAGAACTTGAGATGTCCGTGTTTCATTGTGTGTTTTAGGCCGAGTTTCATTATCTCACATTGAGTCCGAGTTTCTTGTTAAGCACTAGGTCCGAATTTTCAAGACATCTCATTGTCCGACTTTTAGATCTTGTTATCAGGAGATGTTCCGAGGTCAAATTCTGTGCCAACTTCAGGTCCGAGTTTTGATTTTTCCGAGTTTTAAAACAGTAAAAACTGTTTTACAATCTTCCGAGTTTTAAAACAGTCAAAACTGTCTTACAATGTTCCGAAGAACCCAACTGTTAAACAATTCAACTGATGTCCGAGTTTAACAGTCCCTTTGCAGTCCGAGTTCTGTTTCCTTGTGTGAGTCCGAGTTTTGTTTCTATGTTCAGTCCGAGTTTTTTTTCTTTGTTTAATTCCGAGTTACATAGTCCAAGTTTTAGTCAATATGTTATTCCGAATTTTGAGTTTTGAACTGGTCCGAGTTCCTTGTCATTATATCTCTCCGAGTTGGAACAGTCAATATGTTATTCCGAATTTTGAAAGGTCTGTAAATTCAAACATTCTGTTCCGAGTCTGGTCAAACAGTTCTTCAAACTGTCCGAGTTACCTGTGAAAATGTATGTTCTGAGTTTTACAGTTCCTTTCTGTGACTCCGAACAGTTAGTTTCTAGTGATTCCGAGCTTTGCAACGGTTCTGAGTTCCTTTTCTAATGTTCCATTGTTTCACTTGTAACTGTTATTCCGAGTTTTGTACTCCGAGTTTTAAACAACAGTCAAGTCCGAATTTTTAGATCCGACTTTCTAAGCTCGTTTTGACCTTTCGTTCAGTACCGAGGTTTGCATTATCAAAGTGTTCGAGTTAACATGCTATCATAGGTTCCGGATTTTTTTTTGAAAAGCTTCTGGTTACTAGTTTTC
This sequence comes from Helianthus tuberosus, assembly GCA_030545235.1. NCBI lineage: Eukaryota > Viridiplantae > Streptophyta > Magnoliopsida > Asterales > Asteraceae > Helianthus > Helianthus tuberosus. The sequence goes on from JARYGA010036927.1 coordinate 1,443,988, forward strand.
TACTGAATAAGTGAGGATGAGGAGCAAAAAAAAAAAAAAAGGCATGAAAATGTCAAAATTTCATTTTTCGTAAATGATGGATTTTGATCAATTTCATGAGGAGAGTGTTTGAAAAAAATTTGGTGACAAAAATTATTTGGGAGAATTTTTGTTCGTTAATGGCGGTCCACGGTTGTTTACAAGACTCTCGGTGTTGAGATGTGGCTCGTACTAGAAAGTTTTGTGACAAGCTAGGAATTAAAGTTGTTGGTTTTCTAATCTGAGATGTACTCCGGGTTTCTATGTGTCTCCGGAGGTTTGAAACAAGTAGTTCGATTGTTCCGAGATTAGTCATTCGGATAGCAGCCCCCGGGTTTCTTCAGAATTTCCTTCATTTCCTTGCGTGTTTCGAATTCCTTTGTACTCTAAATACTGCTCAGATGTTCTGATACGAGGTTTCAAGAGCTTTCGGGCTTTACGAGTTCCGGATTTTCTAGATTTCCGGGTTACCTGGGGTACCGGATTTTTAGCTAAATTTAGAAGGTTGTGGTGTTCGGAAGTTTCGAGTTGTGCATGTTCCGAGTTTTTCTAGTTATTCCGGGTTACCTGGGGTACCGGATAACTAACTAAGAGTCAGAATTATGCGTAGTTTGAAGACTTGAAGTCGGTTTCGGATTATCGAAAGGTTTTATGGTACTTACGTTGTCCGGATCAAGTGAGGAGGTGCAGAGAAACCGATTTGCTTGGATTTCTGTATTGTTTACAAAGAAATAGGGGGAGTAAAAACTTTGTGAAATTCCTGTTTTCTTTGTAAATCAAAGGCTCGTGGTGCTGCATCAACAAGTTCATGTTTACTACCTTTGAGATTAACTTAGTGTTAATCTTACCGGTGGCGAAGTGCTTATAACATGAAGCAAGTGTATGATTGAGTTCTGTCAAGTTTGTTCGAGGTTTATTCAAGTGTTGAAGTGATGAAGCAAATTGCTCGTTTGGCAAGTAGTTGAAGGTCAAGCCTTTATCGTATACCGGTTAGAGTAGAGATGATTAGTCTTCTTGTTCTCTCTTCCAAGTTGGTGACTGATCGGATTCTCGAAATAGGGGTTTTTACATTGAGGGGGAGATTGGAGACGAAAGTCATCGGGTAATTGGTGGATTCGTGAAGATACGAGATTGGATCTTGAAGATTCGAGATGAAATGATTTCAGACACTCGGTTGAAGACTCTGATCAAGATGGTGGATGTACCTTTACAAAGTTCAGTTTGTTATTAACTTATCGAACTGATCTTCATGTTTTTGGGTTCTTGAAGTGTTTGGTGTTGGGCATTGGAAATCCGACGTTTCGTTCTTCTACCGATTAAGTTTGAAGATTAATGTATCGAGCGATATTCTCACATGTTGTTGTAAGTTGGTTCGCGTTAACTTGATTCGGGAGTAGTTTGAGGGGGAGGATCTACAGTGTTTGATGCTGGATTCTTCGGGTTTCTCAAAGCGACATTAAGTGATCGTCAGCAAGTCTTTAATTAGAAGGGTTGAAGATCGCTGTGCTCTGCCGGAAAGATCAAGTCTCAGCCAAAGTTAAAAGCAACCATGATATCATCAGTCAAGGGGGTGTCTGTAAGTGCAGTATCCGGTGACTGAAGATTATCGATGCCACACAGAACTGATGCAACAGTTAAGGGGGAGACTGTAAGTGCAGTTCCTGCCGGGTAACTGTCGCTTATCAGTTCTGGTCAACCAAAACAGAAGTCCAAGTTAAAGTCAACAATAATGAAGACTTCAAGACCACATGAAGACCAAGGGAAGCTTGTTAGTGCACTTTGGGTGAAAAGTGCATGCCTTCCAATTGTTAGGGTCTTTAGTGTACATGTCTTGAAAGTTAGTCCCAAGTTGTTCCTAGGGACAACTTGTCCAAGTTTAGGAGAACTTTTGTCTGAGTTTTAAGTCAGGGACAAGAATTAGGGTTTTGTGTAGAATTGGTTTGTCCGATGTTTTAGTCCCTACCCTATATATATGTGTGTATTGTATAGATTAGGGCAAGCATTCCCCTCCATCCATGGAGGAGGAAAAACTCTTGTAGCTGGGTGCACCTCTCCCACTCGTTCATGATTCTGTGTGATTTCTAGAGAGAGAGAGACTATGTGTTAGTGAGAGAAAGCTAGGGTTTAGATCTTTGTGATCTAAACCAGCTTGTAGATGATGTTTACTCCTTTGGTATGTAATCTGTGATGACTGATTCAATATAAAGGATTCATCTTCTACGTGTTTCTATCTTGTTCTTCATATTTTGTTCTTCTTGTCTTGAAATCAAGTGCAATGTTTGATGTTCGTCATCGATCCGGTGCTTTAACATCGATTTTAAACCTAATAGGCGAATATGCGTTTAAGTTCAGTTATAATCGATTTTGGTTCAGTCCGGTTTACGATTTAATCAGTTTGAAACCAATGGTTCATTCTGGTTTACGGTTTAATCAGTTTGAAATCAAATAATTAACCCCTAAACACCACCATTCACATTAACAATAACATATAAGATTTGGAGGGTGTTTGGTGTTGAGTTTTGAAAATAGATTATGCGTTTTGAATAATCATAATCAGATAATTAGCTGTAACAAAACGTGCTATAGAAAGATGGTGTTTGGATTTAATTATGTTGTTTGATATCACAATAATCAGATAATCAACAGTGTTTGGATTTGATTATGTTGTTTGATATCACAATAATCAGATAATCAACTATTTGAGTGTTTAGCAAGTATATATATTTTAAAAAATAAATAAGTGAAAAAGTAAAAAGTCAGTTTTTGGATTTTCACATTTTCCTGGAGTAAGGGGTGACCTACTTTTGGATTATCACGTTTTGATCTCTACAAAACGTAAAAAAATCAGTTTTTTTTTTTAACCAAACACTCAAAATAGATTTTTTTTGCAATTTCAAAACACAATAATCAAAAAATCAGGTTGAAAAAGCAATCCCAAACACACCCTTGGTAGTACTATAACTTTTTTATTCCTTTATTTCTTTTTCAATTTTAACCCGTCTAATTTTATAGCAATTTTACTTTGAACTTCTATTAATATACTATTATAGGGAAAAGATCAAATAAGAAGTTTATTTTGGCTAGGAAGTGTAGGAAGTAATAGGATTAGGACATGTGGCAACATTTAAAATAAAGAAAAAGGGTATTTTAGTCAATCCAACCCTTTCTTTTTCCTTTTCAAAACCCAGTAACTTCAAAACCCACCATTTTCAAAACCCACCATCTTCAACCATTTCTTCACTTTCTATCTCAATAATCACTACATTATAGTGCAATTTTCATCACCAATCAATGATTCAAACACCCGATCAACGTGTTCTTCAGCTTTTTTGAAGAAAACCCAGTTTAATTTCATAAAAAATCTCGTTTTTTCCCGTGATTTTGGAGATAATCACTTGATTCGTTCGATTCGAGCGCTGATAAGTGTTTTAATCATTCAAAATTCATGAATTGTTGAAGAAATCACTTCGATCCATGTAAGAAATTCTTTAATTTCATTTTTATGATCTTGGTTTTTGATTTAGTCATTGCGTTTTACGATCATGGCGGGGGTCCGGGAGTAGCGCCCCCGGTAGCGGGGTCCCAGGGGCGGCAGCCCCTGGCGGGGTCCAAGGGGCAGAGCCCCTGGCTGGGGTTGAGCTGATTAAATTGCTGTAATAAAAATGCATCAGAAAAATTAATTTTCCAGAAATTGGCTCATTTCGAAGACAGTAATTCGTAGACAATTCAAACAGTTCACAGTCACAGACAGTTCCCAGACAGTTTTATGTGTCCATTGCGTTTTAGAAATAAGAGAGTTTTATGTGTTTTCTGGCTATTGCATTTTAGAAAAAAAAAACACATTTTTAAGTGTTTTTAGTCCTTGCGTTTTAGGTAAAACACATTTTTGAAGTGTTTTTAGTCATTGCGTTTTAGGTAAAACACATTTTTTAGGTGTTTTCAGTCCATTGCGTTTTAGAATGAGTCATTTTTAAGTGTTTTCTGGCCATTGCGTTTTACAAATGAGACATTTCTTTTTGTTTTTTGTGCATTGCGTTTTAGGTAAAACACTTTTTTATGTGTTTTCAGTCCATTGCGTTTTAGAAAACATACATTTTAAGTGTTTTCTGGCCATTGCGTTTTACAAATAAGACATTTCTTTGTGTTTTTTGTGCATTGCGTTTTAGGTAAAACACGTTTTTATGTGTTTTTGGTGCATTGCGTTTTAGGTAAAACACATTTTTATGAGTTTTTAGTCCATTGCGTTTTAGAAAGTACATTTTCTTTTGAGTTTTTAGGCTACTACGTTTTAGAAATAAGAAATTTCTTTGTGTTTTCTGGCCATTGCATTTTACAAATAAGTCATTTATTTGTGTTTTTGGTGCATTGCGTTTTAGAAAAATGTCATTTTTTAGGTTTTTTTATCATTGCGTTTTACGTAACTGGGGGTTTTTCTATTGCGTTTTACGCAACTGGGTTTTAAATATTTTTTTTAAATATAGCAATAGTATACTCGTTTTAAAGACAAAAAACGCTCTTTTTTTGTGCAATTTTTATAAAAAAATAATGTGGTATGAAAGAGTTATTAACGTTTAAAAAATGAGGGGGGGGGGGATTGGAGGAGAGAGAAAATATTGGCCTGGATTGACTAGAATGGCCCTAAACAAACTCAATCGCCTCTTTTCTTCTTTTCAATTTCCCTGATTTAATCTTAGCCCTTGATTAACTAAATGAATGGTCAAGATCACTTCCTAGCCTTCCTAGCCAAATAAACTTCCTATTGTATCTCCACCCTACTATTATATTAGACCAAATGTAATATTATGTTAGTGTAGGGGTACGAGTGTAACATTGTGGTCTATATAAAACACCTATGGTAACCCTAATAACAATAATCAAATACAAACACATTTACAATGTTTGATATGGCATCAGATTTTGATGACAACCACCGGAAAACACCACTGGAGGGGCGACCGACCAAATAAATGTCCCATCTCCAAATAATCGATCCCTTATCTTCTCCAATACCATCATTAAACCCCTCTCAAAATCAATGTCCCGTCTCTATCATCATCCTCATCTCGTACTAAACGCATGCTTAATTTTTAATTTTCTTTTAACTATAGGATTCAAGACCTACACCTTTAGGATAAAGATGAAATATCTCACTACCACAGACCAAACACATGCTTAATAAATGTTGTAAGTTGTTGGTTAAAAAACTATGTTTTGGGTATTACATGGCAAAAGATCAAATACAAATAGCCTTATTGTACAAAACGTACGAAAGACATGAAAACGTAAAAAAAACCCTTTAGGATAAAGATGAAATATCTCACTACCACAGACCAAACATATGCTTAATAAATGTTGTAAGTTGTTGGTTAAAAAACTATGTTTTGGGTATTACATGGCAAAAGATCAAATACAAATAACCTTATTGTACAAAACGTACGAAAGACATGAAAATGTAAAAAAAAAAAAAAAACGCGGTGACATTTTCGTAATTATTTACTGGTAGAGTAATTATCAAAATTACCCTACAAATGATTGTGTAGGGTAATTTTGATCTTGTAAGGTAGTTTTGTAAAATGGATTTGTTGGTTAATTTTGATCATGTAGGGTAATTTTGTAAAGGAGTAAACTGCCATTTTGGTCCCTAATGTTTGCTCACTTTTGTCATTTTAGTTCAAAACTCAAACCTTTTAAATCTGGGTCCCTGTGGTTTCACTTTTATTGTTATTTTGGTCTAAAAATCAAATCACCTGATATTTGACTAATAAAATCATGTTATTTTGTCTTTTTCCTAGGGGCAAAATGGTCAATATAAATTTATTATAACATATTATTAATTAATTAAATTCAAGTAGGGGCAAAATGATATTTGACTAATAAAATAATGTTATTTTGTCTTTTATTTGACTAATAAAAAATGTTAAAAAAATAATATAAAATAATTTTTGTGTTTTTTTTTATTTTTTTAGGTTTTTTGGGGGTTTAGTTTTTGGCATTTTAGCTTGGGAGGGGGATGGGGGGGGGGGGGGGGTGGGAGGGTTTAGGTTTTTTTTTTTGTTGGGGGGGGGGGGGGGTAAGTTTTTTTTTAGGTTTTTGGGGGTGGGTGGGGGGGGGGGGGGGTTAGGTTTTTTTTAGGTTTTTGGGGGTGGCAAAGGGGTTAGGTTTTTTTTCGGTTTTATAGGTATATTTGTAGAGTAACTTTGATAGTTATTGATAATTACAAAAATGCCACCTTGTTTTTTTGAGTTTTCCTTCAATTTGTATGTTTAGTATGTTAAGATTATTTGTACTAGAACTTTAACCTATATATATATTATGTGAACCGATGAGTAATACAAGAGGATCTGAATTCAAAGTTTTAAATGTGTAATTGTTCGTTTTGATTAATCAATTTCATCGGCAACCGCTGACTGTTTAAGAGGTTGCAGGTCAGCAAAGGGTTTATGGAATGAAGTCAGGGTGGTGGGTGGCCGTAGGCGGCAGAGATTGATGGGGTTTTAGGTGTTTGATTTTGGGATTTTCCGGTGGTGACTGGTGAAGGGTAGATGAAGAAGATAACGTGGGTTGGGGTGGGGTAGGGGGTGGTCCCCACTTGAATTTATATCAAAAGTATTTATAGGGTAAAGAAGATATTTAATTTAATTAATAATATGTTATAATAAATTCATGTTGACCATTTTGCCCCGGAGGAAAAAGTCAAAATAAGAAAATTTTATTAGCCAAATATCAGGTGATTTGATTTTTGGACCAAAATGGCAATAAAAGTGAAACCACAGGGACCCAGATTTAAAATGTTTGAGTTTTGGACTAAAATGGCAAAAGTGATCAAAGTGAAGTTCAAGAGCACCGAGAATATGAGGAGGCTTCTAGGAGAATGGTAGATTCATGGAAATGGCATTGATGATGATGGTGGCTGATTAGATCGTTTTTTGTTTTATGTTTATAGATTATAGTCTAGTTGTCTTGTAGTTTGCTATTGCTAGTTTTTTTCTTGGTTTACTTTCATGGGGGCTATCTCATGGTTGAACTAGTGTGGATCCTCTACGCTATTTGTTTTGTTTGGTGTGAATATATGGAATCACTGGGGTAACCCTTTACCCCTAAAAAATGCCAGTTTAATCTTTTGTAAAGTATCATAATTACTCTACAAATGATCTTGTAGGATAATTTATCTTGTAAGGTAATTTTGTAGAGCAAAATAATTAGTCTACAAAATGATCTTGTAGGGTAATTTTGATCATATAGGGTAATTTTGATCTTGTAGGGTAATCCTGATCCTATAGGGTAATTACGTGTAGAATAATTACGAAAATGCTACCGCATTTTTTTACCTTTTCATGTCTTTCGCACGATAAGACTATTTGTACATGATTTTTACCTACATGTAATTTCCCCAAAAGTTGTATGAAAAATGTTATTTGGACTACAATAAATATATTATAAGTTCCTTATACATAGGTAAGATCAAATAAAAAGTTCATTTTGCCTAAGTAGGATGAGAAAGAATCTTAACCATTCAATTATCAAATCAATTGTTAAGATGAAAATGTAAGAAAAAAGAAGTGTATAAGAGTATCTTCGAAAAATTCTATTTATTGAGTTTCTCTCTCCACATGCAAAACACATGCATATTCCACTCTCATTTTTTTAATACGACATTAATTTTACATAAAAATTTCACCATAAATTTGAGCGTCTTTTTATCTTTAATTTGAGTACCATATTGCTATAAAAAATATGACGGCTAAAAAACCCACAAAAATGTGTTGTATTTATATGTTGTATAACATTTTTTTGTGCTAGATTTTTGTACTATATTTTTTTTGTCTTTAAATTTTTTTCCTCAATTTTTTTGTGCTGGATTTTTTGTACTATATTTTTTTGTGCTAAATTTTTTCGTGCTATATTTTTTTTATACTGTGCTATATTTTTCTGTATTGGATTTTTTGTACTAGATTTTTTAGAAAAAAAAAGTGTCACGTGTCATTTCACAGTCAAATTTATAAGAACTAAAATATTTTAAGTACCAAAATACCATTCATTCCTTTTTATAAGGAGTGTTACATGTTACTATCACAATCCACTTTTTAGTTGATCCAGCATATACATTTCATAGCAAAATTTTAAGAAGTCGTACATTTATATGCACACGTCGCTTTAATAAAAAGAAATGTATTGAGAAAAAAACTGATCATAACTTTAGCATTATTTGAAAGTCTTATGAAATTTACTCTAGTTGCGGAGAAATTTCTCAACTGTTTAATATGTATATATGACGCATCTCAACTACTCAAAACAAACCACATATCTCTCTCTCTTTGACCTAAGTTCCACTGCATACTACTAATTTCAAACAAATTCCATCCACAGAACAATGGCATCTTCATCCTCCTTTTCTCAGTCGATTCCTTCATGGAATTATGACGTATTTCTGAGTTTTAGAGGAGAAGACACTCGCAAGGGCTTTGTGGGTCATCTCTATGCGGCTCTTGAACATAAAGGAATATACACGTACAAAGATGACGAAACACTTGCCCGGGGTGAGTCAATCAGTCCAACCCTATTGAAGGCTATCGAAGAATCACGGATCGCTGTTGTTGTATTCTCTAAAAACTATGCAGATTCATCTTGGTGTTTGGCTGAGCTTGCACATATTATAGAGTGCGTGGACAAGAGAGGGCAGATATTGATGCCCATATTTTATTACGTAGATCCTTCTGATGTGAGAAAACTTAAGAGGAAATACGAAGAAGCATTTTCCAAACATGTGACAGAAAATAAGGAAAAAGTTGAATCATGGAGAAAAGCGCTGGAAAACGCTGGCAGCATTTCTGGATGGACCATCAATGACACTATAAACTGGTAATTTATTTTCTCTCTTTTTTTAAACTTTTTATGATTAAGATATTTGCATTTTATAACTAGTCGATATGAGTTTGGTTTTATAAGCTTGTTTTATCGTTGACAAGTCAAACGAGCAAATTTTGTAGATAACAATATAATAGTTAGAGTTAAATGCCATTTTAGTCCCTGTGGTTTAGTCCATTTTGCCGGTTTAGTCCAAAGGTTTCATTTTTAACCTATGAGTCCAAAAAGGTTTCACAGTTACCATTTTAATCCACTTGGTTAACTTCATCCATTTTTTCTGTTAACGAGAAGGCCAATTTGGTCATTTTGTATGTAATTATGTTAACTAAAAGGGCAATTCAGGCATATAAAATGACCGAATTGGCCTTCTCGTTAACAGAAAAAATGGATGAAGTTAACCCAGTGGACTAAAATGGCAACTGTGAAACTTTTTTGGACCCACAGGTTAAAGATGAAACCTTTGGGCTAAACTGGCAAAATGACCCAAACCACAGGGACTAAAATGGCATTTAACTCTAATAGTTACTATCGTTATAGTTTAGTTTGTAATTAGGTTTAGAGTAAATTGCCATTTTCATCCCTGAGGTTTGGGCACGTTTGACATTTTCGTCCAAAATGACATTTTTGTACCATTTTGCCCCTCACGTTTGGCATTTTTTGCCATTTTCATCCAAACCACTAACTGAGTTTGTTTTTTCTGTTAACTTTTAATAAAAAAAATAAAAAAATTATTTTTTATGTCCTCTCTTTCTGTCTTCTCTCTCATCTACCATCACCACCACAACCCCATCACCACCACACCACCATCACCAGCCCACCAACACCGTCACCACCACAACCCCTCACCACCAGACCGCCACTCAGTCACCACCCCACCAACACCACACCACACCATCATCACCGATCGAAGCCCAAAATCCAACGCCACCACCGTAATCCCATTTTCACCACCACCTCTGCTTCTGGCCACAAGACACTAAAGTGTATCAACCAAACCTGTATCATGATCTGCTAGGTCCAAATTAGGAAAACGAGTCAACTCTATGACGGTATCAGAACAGACCTCCCTTCGACAAAACCGAAGAGCAGCAGCAGCATCGTACTCACACGACTCACTCCGGGACCGCCTCAGCATAATTGGGACCTGAACACCAACAAAGTGGACCACTCTCCCATCTTCCTTGCTGAAAACAGGAAACATGTGAAACAAAATCCAAAAATGGTGTCCCGTTTTTCATATAATTCAACAAGGTAAGTTGTATGGTCCTCTCCACCCTAACCGCCTGTCGAATTTCCATAACCTATCGCCGGTTGGTCTTAATCCCTTGAAATATCCTCCCGTTGTTACCCACAACCTCCTGTCTTGAATAACCGGACCTTTTCAACAGCTCTTTTAAAGCAAACACAATCGGGTTACCCGGAATCCATGGGTCGGTTATGGTGAAGCTATGAGGCAAGTCATCGAGATGTTCTCTTACCCAAGATGAGTACCTGGTGTTAAATGTTAATAGAGGTAGAGGTTTAGAGAGAGATAGAGAGAGAATGGGATGGGGGTGGGTGGGGTAGGATTTATAATTATTATTTTTTTAGTTTTTTTATTAAAAGTTAACAGAAAAAACAGACTTAGTGGTTTGGATGAAAATGGCAAAAAATGCCAAACGTGGAGGGCAAAATGGTACAAAAGTGTCATTTTGGACCAAAATGGCAAACATGCCCAAACCTCAGGGACGAAAATAGCAATTTACTCTTAGGTTTAATTCAGAAATAGTTTCTAAGATTCGAAAGAATGTGTTTAATACATGGTGCCAAGTGGTTACGACTTACTAGTACATTCGGAATTAGCGACGAGACCATCACGTGAGCGGAAGCGTGTTCTAAATTCTAATTTATCCTTAGAGGAGTGGGGGTGGTCACCACTCATCACTCACAACATACAATCAAGTTCCGCCATGTCATCAACCACTATTCTATCACTCACAAGCTTTTTTTAGTGGCGGTGGTCATCACAAGTGATGGAATTCCATCACTCACAACTTTTTTTTTTAAATTAGAAATTAACAATAAAACACCAAAATTATAAATTTCATTAAAATTAAAACATACTAGTTCAATTAAACATACTAGAAATATTTTAGACTACAATTAAAAATAAAATAATAAAAAAACTTTACTCCTCGTCCGACTCATGAAACTCCAAACCTAAAGAACCTACTAGTTCGATTAAATCGTATCTCAACCGAAAGTAAGTTTCTTCATCACGGAAGTCTTGTTGGATATTTTCTGGAACATGAACTTGTGTAGGAGGATCCAGCACCCAATCCAGAGATATTGCACGTCCGTCTTCTTTGATTAGCATATTGTGCAATATCATACATGCATATATTATGATATGTATTGATTTCTTGTTCATCGCACGAACCGGTCGGCGTAGTATGCCCCATCTACCCTTTAAAACACCAAAAGCCCTCTCAACATCTTTTCTTGCCGATTCTTGCAACTTTTTGAACACGATTTCTTTAGTCTCGACAGGAAATGAAGGAGCTTTCACAAAAACAGACCATGATGGGTAGATACCATCCACAAGAAAAAAGCCTCGTCTGTAATATCGTTCGTTAACATAGAATGGACAGAAGGGTGCGGTACCATCCGTTACGGTTTGAAACAACGGCGACGTGTGCAACACATTGATGTCGTTGTTTGAACCTGGAACACCGAAATATGAATGCCAAATCCATAAATCATTCGACGCCACCGCTTCTAGTATGATGGTTGGTCTTTTGATGTCACCCCTAACATACGCCCCTCGCAACTCTCTTGGACAATTTTTCCACTCGATATGTGTACAATCAATGCTACCGAGTATCCCTGGAAAATGCTATCTAGCCTCATGTGCGGCGTAAATACGTGAGATGTCGTGTCTCGTCGGTTTACGTAAAAACTCTTTACCATACTGTAGGTCCGGCTAGGGGAGGATCTAGTCGCCTAATCCTTGTATACGAACCACTCCGGTTGTGCGGAATCCAACAGGAATAGCAAACCGAGATAGAACACGTAATAACACGACACGCAAATATCACCGTTTAACACCACTGTATTAATACGAATGAAAGGGTTCCGTTACAATCCAACGTTTACAAATGTGCTCTGTAAACTCTCTCTCTCTCGTGTGTGTGCTCTGTGGGTTCTCTCTTGTGTCTCCTGTGTTCTGTGGGTTCTCTTTTGTGTCTCCTGTGTTCCGCTGAGAAACAGAAACATAACACATCTATTTATACTACAGACACACATACATATGACGAAACAGACAATAGGCGACGAATCAGAATCATGGTCGACGAAACACATCTGTTTCGTCGACTTCTGGGCTGATTCGCCGATGTGGCCTTTGGCCCAAACAGTTGAGGCCCAATTCTTGTTTCGCCATCTTCTCTCAGCCCAAGGACTTTAATGTTGAGCCCAGTCCTTGTCTTTTCTCTGGTGTCGGCTTGAGGTCTTGCACACGACGGAGGAAAGTCGCCACAATACGTGCCGAACCGAGTCGCGTCCACAATATCATGTATCAACAAACTCCCCCTTGGACGCTACTCGTGAGATTCGCTTCTCATATCTTCTATGTCGGAGGATCCTCAAAGTCTTCACGTCTTGAAGGCAAAGAGTGTATCGACAAACTCCCATTTTCATGTAGGAAGAGTGTTGACAAACTCCCCCTTAACATAAGCTCCCCCTTGAGTTATGCTCGTGAAATACTTGTTCTTTATGAATTGAGATCCTTGTGGTGTTGATGATGGTCAGCGGCAACTCGATCATCTTCATCATTTGAGTGCCTTCACGTCGTGTCTTCATTCCGAAGCTTGTCATCGACCATGTTCTCCTTGCCTTTAGAATCTGCACATGCAAGAAATCTAAACGCGTAATGAGAACAACTGCCTGGAATATCATAAGTAAGCGACACACATGTGACCATTGTTTAAATAAACACCGTCCGACAGTTTGAAAGTTTTAACACATTTTATCAATTTCAAATTTTAACTTTCAACACTTGCAAATTTCGACCGTTTATGAAGATTTAGTCATTTTCGGTTTTCGTTCAGGTTTCAGGTAACGAAGACTCGAGCTCCAACATCGTACGATCGAAAATAAGATAGAAATAAAATCTTTTTGGCTTTTATAAAGTTTATATTAAAACACACTTAAAATCTTTTTGGTATTTTTGAATATTTCAAATGTAAAGACTGAAAGCAGTAAATAAATATATACAAAGGTGCAGAAACTAAGAAAAGTAGATATATACAAACATTCTTTTTGCGAGTTTCGAGGGTAAGAGAATCATATCAGTGTACGGTCATGCCAAAACGCTCTTGTTGTTCAATTAGATAACATTTAGATAAGCATCCTATAACAATTATCGGTATTGTTGTCCACATAAGCTCAACTTATCAGATGTAATCATGGCGAGGGGATACGTTAAGGTATGATTTATACTTACCGACCGGTGTTCATCCACATCACGACACATTCCCGTATCAAGGTATGCACGAGGGTTCATCTTACCGGTGAGTATACCGATTATCATCTGTTTAACCGTATAAGATGTGAGATTCTCACTTATTTTGATTTGAAAACAAGCCCTATGTGATAGAATCACTTATTGATGAGGAACTTGATTTTCGATGCATGAGGGCACAGGAGCAAGTCCGTGAACAGGTCAGTACTTTCGTACAGCAGAGAGACGAACTTGACTCCCGGAAAGAATTTGTGATATTTTATCACTTATTTTGTTTGGACATGTGATTGTTTATCACTTATTGAGGTCGAATGCAATATGTACACGTATGTATAGTATCATGGAAGATCTAGACTTGCGTCCCCGTTATTTTTCGGTAAAAGAGACAACCATGATACCCAGATGATAAGCAGCATAAAGACCGAATATCTCAGAACCTCGGCAATCTCTCAAACGAAATTTCGGTACTAAGACCATATGCCAATGAATGGTTCCCACCTGGTCTTCAGTCGGAATTAAGTTTATATCACCCTGCACACTTTAAAATGATTGTGAGCCTACCGATACATCTTATATAGAGCTGCTTATCGTTTTTCATTTTGCATTTCAGGTTTAAAGAGGTTTGGATAGACCACTGATGTACTATCATTTTCTCTTTTGCTCGCCAGGAAACTCATTTTTGATTTTCTATTGTTTTTGTGTTTTTGAAATTTTTCAATGTTTTTGGATTTTCAAATTTTGGATTTACTCCCCCTAAAATCAATAAACTAAGACAAATTTAAAACACAAAGATATTTACAAAAATGATTTTCCGATGTGGATTACTCTTGCTTGAACTTAATGCCGTTTACCAATAATAAAAAGTCAAATCTTGATTTGTCAAATGCTTTGGTAAAAAGGTCGGCACGTTGGTCATCGGTGTGGACCATGACAACATTGACGAGTTTCATAGTGAAACAATCACGTGTGAGGTGATATTCGAGATCAACGTGTCTGGTCAAAGAGTGCTGTATGAGAGGATAATAATTCATAAAGCAGCTAAAATATGGACAAGTATAGGAGAGATTAGTAATTCAAAACCGTATCCTGCAACTGCTTCGTGCATTGCAATGAATCTGAGTGCTCTCCCAAACTGGATATCCACCCGGTGTGGACTTCAAAGTCGATTCTTTGTAGCTACTGAGAAGTCTCTTGACAGCAACAAGATCAAAAACCTCTGGGTCCGGCTGGTCTTCCACATTGCACCAGCGAAGGTCTTTGTCTTTCTCTTTGAGAGGAAGTGTGCGGTTGTTCAATCCACGCCAAGGCATCCGCACACCCGGTGTAGATTGATCAACCAAGACATTTTCTTCAATCACACCGTAGAGAAAAGTACCCTACACGTTCATCTCGTTGACTTTGAACTTCTTGTGGAAGCAAAATCCAAGAACCTTAAAAAGGCTTCAGACGTGCTGCAGTCGCGTACTTTTCATTTGAATCTTTCCTGAGGACCCGATCAAAAACCATAACAACCAAATTTTGGCACATATTTCATCTGGTCGAATTTTTCAACTTCATTCAACCGCATTCTTTCACCATCATTCCTTCATCGGAATGTTTGTCTTCTTATCTTTTTCTTTTCTTCACATTTCTCCCCATTAAAGGCAACAACTCCTAGATATAATGATGTTTCGGAGTCTGGTGTCGCCGATCTTGTGCATGGACGCTCCACTATCAACAATCCTAAGACTATCAATAGTTCCTCCTGGAACATCCTACACACTCATTCAGAGATTAGTTGGAGAGGGGGACCCAAGCCTTCACAGACTTGGGTCGTCCGTCATCATTGAGAATTGTGACATCCATTTCCCGATGATTCGGAATTGATGTAGCTCCCCCTGAAACAATTTCCGATTTTGGTTTCCAAATCTGTTTTTGTTTTTCATTTTTAACATTTGATTCAACAGATTTTGTTTGGACAACGTCCGGTTTTAAAACCTTTTCAACATTTTTCCGTTGTTTCTTTCTCTGTTTCACTTCTTGTTGTTTAACAAGACGAGGGTCCTGTTTTGGTGAAACAAATCTCTTTCGGTAATTTCGTTCACGGGGATCATCTTCTTTGGCTTTTAATTTATGAAGATACGGACAATTTCGAATTATATGACCAATTGTCCCACATTCAAAACATGATCTTCGTTCAACAAACCCCGAAGTATCATGTGATCGTCTTGCCGATGATGAACTTTGTGATCCCGAGGTACTAGGTTTTGAACTACTTGGTTCATTCCTTTTCATCACAGTTGCTTTCTTGACAAAATCTAAATTAGATTGATTTTCAAACGTTGCAATTTTGTCCGTTCCCTTAGATTTCACAAAGTTCACGTTCTTTTTCTTCTTCTGATTCGGCTTCTTTTGATCTTGAGCCGGTGTCTTACCTTTGGGTTTGGTATGATTTTGCTGTTTTTCCACTGTTGGTAATTTCTTATTCCCAAATTGTTTTCTAACTTCAGCCTTTGGGATAGGAGGACACTGTGTGACTGTAACATGTGGTCCTGTTTTTCCCAAAAACTTACTTGTAGAATTTTCAAAGACTTTACTGATTAAAGATTGATTAACATTTTTAATAGGAAAATCTTTGTCTGAATAGATTTTATCATCACCAACAAGAGTGTACAGCAAATCCACACTCTCCGACTCTTTTGCAGATGTGGACTCGGTTGGAACAGTCTTAGCAGGTTTTGTGGGAGGATCACATAGGATATGATTCTCAAGAGGTATGTCCTCTTCTTTGATTACTGCATCAGACTTTTCCGAATCAGTATCATCAGACTCATCATCAGAAGAATCAGTATCCTCAATCACAACTGGAGGATCCTGATTCTGTTCAGCAGTTACAAAAGTATCTGCTGACACATCTGAATCTGACGATACTTCTTTCTTGTATCCGAGCCCTGCTGCGAATTCCTCAACATCCAAAGGAACAGATGGCTCAAAGTGAGTCCTATACTCCTCATCAGGCAAAGCATCATAATTGTTTCTCACGGGTGGTGGACATTTCTTATAACCTATGCATGTGACATCCCGTTTCTCTTTCTGAACGTCAATGATGTGATCCAACACATAGCTAGAGCTCAAATAACTGTCTAACTTGAGTCGGATCGCCTCACTTTCTGTTTTAACACAAGCCATTTCTTTTTGCATCACCTCAAGACGAGTGATATACAAATTAATGTCAGTTTGTTTTCTGGAAACCATTTTTGTCAGTTCTGTTTTATCTTTCTTTAATGTTTCAATCATCCTTTTAAATTCCTTTTCATGGTTTTCATAAAACATGTTGGCTTCAGTGCACTTTGAAAGATCCACTGTTAATTTCTGATTGTGAATGAATGTCACATCATATTTCTCTTGCAAAGCCTCGTGTTTGCTTTGCAATTCACACCACCTATCATTCACAGAAACATGTTTGTCTTGCAATTCAAACAAACTAGCTTGTAAAGCATCGTGTTTGCCTTGCAACTCAGACATGCTTGCTTCCAAATCAGCACATCTAACATGCAATCTATCACAATTATCACAGCTAACAGAAGTGGGTTCATCGACACATACCTGACTTGATGAACTGTCGACATTCGCCATAAAGGCTGAATGGAGAGAAGACGAAGAATAAGCAGCTTGATCCACCAAAATAGATCTTCTTTGAATTCCTGCTGCAGCTTCCTCCAATAGTTCATCAATGTCTGCATTAACTGATGCAGTTGATGTGTCATCTTCCTGATCATTGCCTGAAGCAGAGGACTCTTCATCTGAACTTCCACTGTACCCGGAGCTGTCTTCATCTTCAGAAGATTCAACACCATTGGTGGAGGATTCTCCACCACTGGCGTGTTTAAGATCATTAACCACTTCAGCAAAACAAGCTGTTCCATCAGGTGCATCATTTCCCAACTGGATTGACCAATCACAGCCTTCATCTACCTGAACCACAAGTGCCTGGTTGGCATTAGATGGTCCTGCTTGACTCTGGTTGTTGACAGGCACTAGTGTTCGCTCGTTGTTCCTTCCTTGGTTCTGATTTGCCCTGTTGCCTTGACCTCGGAAAGGATTCTGGTTCCCATGCTGAGATGGTCTTGTACATTCACGCTTGAAATGACCACGTTCACCACAGTTGAAGCATTTAACAGCTTGTTTATCAAACCCATACTTGGTGTCTTTCTTGCTTTCCAAGCTGGTTCGGCCTGTTCTTTCCATGAAATCCTTTGCTCGCCTAACAGCACTGGCAAAGGCCCACTTAATATCCATCATTTCCATCTCCTCTTTATCAATCTGCTGATAGTCTTCTTGTGTCAGATTAATATTACCAATCTGACCTTCCACTAATCCACAGTATGCGCTCACCACAGTGTTTAGCAGCTCCATGTGTTCCTTTGCTACCTCCACACTGACTTTAGAAAAGCTTGAGGTGTCGAGCCGTACTGTATCTGGCTTTGATTGCTGACCAGCAGATGATGTGCTTCCATAACAAGCTTGCTGTTGAGGAGGAAGCAGATTCCCATACATGTCTGTTGTTGGTAAAGGATTTCCGAACATATCAGTTGGTCTGAGAGGTCGTTGCTGTTGTGGTGCTGATTGAGGGACTGGTTCCAGCAGATTTCCATACATGTCTGTCTTTGAAGGAACCGACACTTGGATAATATTGCCATACATGTCAGTGCTAGTCACAAATGCTGTCTGAATTGGAGCATGCGAAGAAGGTTTTGTAGAGGTGCTAGAGGTTCCAAAATACATTTCAGGATTTTGAGGCACGGGAATTCTTTTTGCCTTCAGAGTTTCTTCCTGATTCTTGTTTTCTAGAATTTGAACAAAGTCGTTGAAGCTCGTTGTAGCTAAAGTACCATTGTACTTCATGATTTCCAAGAATGTATTCCACTGAGGTGGCAATGCATCTGCAAACCTTTTCACAATCTCTACAGGAGTTGTAACAACCCCGAAATTTGTCAATTCAGTCATCAAGTGATTAAATCGACTTGTCAAATCACCCAACGACTCATTCTCCATACAAGTAAAACCATCAAACTCTTTCTTCAGCAGTTCTTTTCTTAATTGACGTGTCGCTTCATTTCCCACGCCCCTTGTCTTCAACGCGTCCCACAACCTTTTAGTTGTCTTATAACTGACGAATTGATGATAAATGTCTTTGCTCAATGCCTGAGTAAGAATGGCATACGCCTTCTTTTCCAGATCATAGATCTTCTTCTGATCTTCCGTGAGATCTGCAAATGTAGCAGCAGATGATGCGGCAACCTCTATTGTTTGATCGAAATCAGTAATAAACCGCAACCACAATTCTGTATTCTGGCCAAGAACGTATGTATGAAATCTATCAATCCATCCTGGATATTCATATAAATGCATCAACTTTGGAGGCCGATTCAAACTTCCAGTTTCGCTCTCGCTTAAGAGAATGCTTTGAACACTTGGAACTTGATTTGATACAAATGCCCATTGACCGGTAGAAATTGCATTAGCTTGTGAAGATACCGGTGCGGAAGACGGAGTACCAAAATACATATCTGTATTTACCAGAGTATTCCACCTTGGATTCATTTTTGATATAGAATGACAAATACCTGAGAAACACACTCAAAACAAACCGTCAAAACACAATTACACGCCTTCTGTTAAAACAGATAAGTGTTTTGACGAAACACAGATCCACGAAACAGATGTATGACGAAACCAAATTGTATGATATGTTCGACGAAACAAAAAGGCCCACTAAGGCGACGAAACTGCTTTTGGGCTAAAAGTCCACGAAACAAGAAGCCCAGTAGCAAAGCCTACGAAACAGAAGCCCAAAGACAAGCTATATCGACGAAACAGAAGGTCTGTTTCGTCGAGGAGGGGCTTGACGAATGAGGCCTGTTTCGTCTGATGTCTGATTCGTCAAAGAAGGTAACAGAGGGGTTGGTAAACTGTTGACTTTTATCTTTACTGACACACGCAACAGTGCTTTCGGCTACACTCTTACCAAATTACCAACCAAATGATGACTTACTATATTTTAATCAGATTACAATTTTCAATGACACAAACACTTGAAAATTCAAATTTTTAAGATCAAAAAGTGAATTTATGAAGAACACTTTGATGATGTGAAGAACACTATGAATATTCCGGTGAAAAATATGAGTTTTCCGGTGACCCGATAAGTTTCCGAAACCCGAATTTTGCTAAAATGTTTAACAAAAACCCATAACTAACATGTAAACATGAAAAATAACAAGGTTTTTAGCCAAACACAAACCAAAATAACAAGTTTTAGTCCGATTTTAAGAAATTTTCCAGAAAAATTATGAACTTTAAAACCCGAAAACACAAGAACACCTCGGTTTTAACAAGGATAAGAGCCAAGGCTCTGATACCACTTGTAGGTCCGGCTAGGGGAGGATCTAGTCGCCTAATCCTTGTATACGAACCACTCCGGTTGTGCGGAATCCAACCGGAATAGCAAACCGAGATAGAACACGTAATAACACGACACGCAAATATCACCGTTTAACACCACTGTATTAATACGAATGAAAGGGTTCCGTTACAATCCAACGTTTACAAATGTGCTCTGTAAACTCTCTCTCTCTCTCGTGTGTGTGTGCTCTGTGGGTTCTCTCTTGTGTCTCCTGTGTTCTGTGGGTTCTCTCTTGTGTCTCCTGTGTTCCGCTGAGAAACAGAAACATAACACATCTATTTATACTACAGACACACATACATATGACGAAACAGACAATAGGCGACGAATCAGAATCATGGTCGACGAAACACATCTGTTTCGTCGACTTCTGGGCTGATTCGCCGATGTGGCCTTTGGCCCAAACAGTTGAGGCCCAATTCTTGTTTCGCCATCTTCTCTCAGCCCAAGGACTTTAATGTTGAGCCCAGTCCTTGTCTTTTCTCTGGTGTCGGCTTGAGGTCTTGCACACGACGGAGGAAAGTCGCCACAATACGTGCCGAACCGAGTCGCGTCCACAATATCATGTATCAACACATACAACTTAATGACCGCGTTGCAAAAAAGTTGCATACATTCACGGGAAGTTCTGGATGCCATAGCTAGGTATTCATCAAATTGATCAGGAGGGTTACCTGTCGCTAGTTGGTGAATGACGGACTTGCATTTTTGTATCGCCGTGAAACTTGGTTTGCCCCTCGCATCGTAACCTTCTTGAAACCATTCCTCGCTTGGTTCGATGTCTCCAACAATCTTTAAAAATAATTCTTTTGGTAAACGAAACAGATCTCTAAACGTTTCGGCATTGTAGAGCGGATTCTCCACAAAATAATCGTTCATTAACACCTCGTTGGCATGTATACGATCACGATCTACCATCTTCTTCTTTGGGCGGGACGAACTAGATTCAAGTTCTTTATACACCGACACACAATATTTAAGCGTCTCATTATCGGAAGACGACTGGGTATCGCTATCGCTGTCCATCGGAAACGTCAAATCTGTGGGAAACTCCATTTGAGAAAGATATAGATTGTGTGAAATGTGTTTATGTTTTGGTGTGGGTGAAATGGTTAAAAATTGAGAAGTATATATAAAGGTTTAAAGTTTTTTATTTTATTTAATGTTACTGTTAAAAAGCGGTCAAAAAGAGCCAAACGTTCAAATTTTCCAATTGTTCAAACGCGTGATGTCTTCCACGCGTTTAAAAATCCACGCGTTGTGAATGTTGGTGGCGGCGGTGTGCAATCCTTGAGCACGCGTGATGGAGTACCCATCACGTACCACCCCAGTCCCCTTATTTACTCACGTGAGTGGAAGCGTGCCACCCCACCCCACCCAAACCAAACTGTTACAAAAATGGGAAATTTACGAAAATGTCATTTGACCAACGTTCTTTACGAAAATGTCACGTTCATGCGTCCGTGGACGGACTCCTCCACATGGGAGGAGTCTATGTGTCACTTTGAAGAGTCCATGAACGAGGAGCTGACACGTGTCCTTTCAAATGTTGAAGAGTCCATCACCGACGCATCCCATGCCTCCCCGACGCATCCCATGCCCTCCCCAACGCATCCCTTGCATCCGGACGCATCCCATTTGGAGGAGTCCGTCCAAGGACGCGTGAACGTGACATTTTCGTAAAGAACGTTGGTCAAATGACATTTTCGTAAATTTCCCTACAAAAATTCCCTGACGCCAAGATATAAAAAGACGTTCTTTATACAAAAATGCTAGTCATATACAACCAGTCTTTTACAAAACATATAGTCAAAATGTAGGTGCTATAATATTTTGTTTTGTGTTACTCCCTATTTTAATGCATTGTTTTGCGTCTTTTTTAACTTGAAATTAAATAAATGTCATACTTGACATTTAGCAATTTAAATCCAATTTCAGTTGTACAATTGGTAATTTTAAAAGAATAAGTGAGTGGGAACTACTTCTAAATATCCTTATGTACCCTTCGTGCAGCCATGAAGCAAAATGCATCAGTGACATTGTTGGTACAATTTCTTCTAGGCTTTCTTCACTAAATACAAACGATAATAAAGACCTGATTGGAATAGAGACCCGCTTACAAGATCTGAAAACAAAGTTGGAAATCGAGTCAGGTGGTGCGCGCATGGTTGGAATATGGGGAGTTGGGGGTGGTGGTAAGACTACTCTCGCATCTGCTGCTTATGCGGAAATCTCTCACCGATTTGAAGCTCACTGCCTTCTTCAAAATATCCGTGAGGAGTCAAACAAGCATGGTTTGGAAAAGTTGCAAGAAAAATTTCTAACAGTTGCTTTGAAAACAAAAGACGTTGTGGTAGGGAGTGAGATAGAAGGAAGAAGCATGATAAAGAGAAGGCTATGTCACAAAAGGGTTTTAGTTGTTCTCGATGATGTTGATAATCTTGAGCAACTTGAAGCGTTAGCGGGATCCCATGATTGGTTTGGTGAGGGAAGCCGGATAATAATTACTACCAGAGATAAGCATTTGCTATCCTCCAGGGCTCACACAAATATTTATGAAGTGAGTTTATTATCACATTACGAAGCAATCAAGCTCTTCAATAGACATGCATATCACAAAGATAAACCTATTGAAGATTATGAGAAGCTTTCATTGCGTGTAGTTTCATATGCTGGTGGGCTCCCATTAGCACTTAAAGTTCTAGGTTCTTTTCTATATGACAAAGACAAGGATGAGTGGAAGAGTACCTTGGCCAAGTTAAAATGCATCCCAGAAGAGAAGGTCATGGAGAGACTCAAAATAAGTTATGATGGACTTGAACCCTACCAGAAAGACTTATTCTTAGATGTTGCATGTTTCATGAGGAGATGGAGCTCATGTATGATGGATGATGCAATGATGGTGCTTGATGCTTGTAATTTGCACCCTGTTATAGGGTTAAAAGTGTTAGAACAAAAATCCCTCATAAAAGTTTCAAAAGAAGGAAGATTATTTGATATGCATGACTTGATAGAAGAAATGGCCCACTACATTGTTAGAGGGGAACACCCTAATAATCCTGAAAAGCATAGCAGGATTTGGAATTGGGAAGATTTGGATGAGCTTTGTGCTATGGGAGCAGCTGCACCCTCAATGGTTAAATTAACTTTGCAAAAAATAAATTTTGTATATGTGCATCTAAGGACATTTGTCTATAGCATTACTGACACAGTTTGGTTCATTTGATTAATTAACACAGGAAAATGAAGTACTAACTAATATTAGCCATCCAGGTCTATTTGATGTCGTTGCAAACATGAAGAACCTTCGATGGATATTGGGGGGTTGGTATCCAGCATCTTCATTCCCATCAAATTTTCAGCCAACAAAGCTTCGTTGTCTAGTGTTGAAATCTAGCAGGCAAAAAGAACTCTGGGAAGGGTGTAAGGTAGGTAAATATTGTAGTTTCACAAACCATTGCAATGCAACTGTGAAATGCTTTAAGGAAACTTTTGATGATATTGCCAGAGGTAATAAATTTAATATTACAAGTTATCTATAATATAACAATACTCTGAGAGTAGATTTTTGGCCGAGGATCGAGGAGACTTTTAAACTATATAAAGTTTTAAGAAATTGGAATATACTTTGCATGTTACAGAGCCAGAGGTTGTTATTATAAGATGTTATATCATATGCTAGTTTAAGTTTGTGTATAAATTAACAACTCCTGCCTAATGATCGATCAATGGTCCGACAACAAGTATGCCAATGTGAACGGAAATTGTTGTATATTTAATTATTTATTTGACTTTTGCTACTTCTCTTGAAACAGAGTCTACCAAATTTGAAAGTTCTTGATCTCTATGGTTCAGAGAACCTAATCATGACCCCAGATTTTGACGGCCTTCCATGTCTTGAAAGATTGATTTTAGAGCGTTGTTATAGTTTGAAAGAGATTCATCCATCAATTGGATATCACAAAAGGCTTGTTTTCGTGAACCTGACCTGGTGTGCAGCACTTAAAAGCTTTCCACCCATCATACACATGAAAAAATTGGAGACTCTTAATCTCTCGGGTTGCGAGGAACTTCAACAGTTTCCGGATATCCAGTCGAACATGGTTAGCTTGGTAACCATTGATATGAGTGATACTGGTATAGAAATAATCCCACCGCCAGTTGGTCGATTTTGTACCAACCTTGTTTCCTTAGATTTAAGAGATTGTCGCAAACTGAAAAGGATAGAGGAAAACTTTCATCTCTTAGAAAGTTTGAAAGACCTGGATCTCACCAATTGTACGGGGTTACAATCTTTTCATCAAGATGGGAGCCTGAAGCTACGTCAGTTTCCACGTTTTTTAAGGAAGTTGAATCTTAGTTGGTGCGACTTGGGAGATGGAGACATCCCATCTGATATTTGTGAGTTATTAAACCTACAAATACTAGACCTACATGGTAATAAGTTTTCAAGATTACCTTCCGGCATCTCCCGACTCCCAGGTCTCAAGCTCCTCAATTTGTCAGACTGTTGGAACCTTGTAGAATTGCAAGACCTCCCATCAAGCATAGCTATTCTCTATGTATATCGTTGCGACTCACTTGAAATTGTAAGAGATTTATCATACTATAAATGGTTATGGAAAGTCTCGCTTTGGAGGGGAGCGAATAAGAGGGTACTACTTTCTATGCTTGAGGTATAACTCTTATCTTGTTTTTTGAATTTCAATCTTTTTTTTAAACTTTCAATATAAAAATAGTGTTCATAATAACTGGAATGAAAACATGGCAGGAAAATGCAGTTAAAGATCGCTTTATGAGTGTGTTAAGTCCCAATGTTCAACCATCAAGCATTTGTACCAAACTTGTCACATTGCAACTTCCGCACAACTGGTACAGTGACTTTAGTGGATTTTTATTATCATTACGTGCTCGTCATGGGATGTATCGCATAGTTATTAGGCAGGAGATATCCACGGATCAATCTGAGAAGTTTGATAAAGATTGTAGGGAACCATATAAGTATGAAAGGGTGGGTTATGTACCCTTTAGTTCATTGAGGCACATCCCATGGTTCAATCCTACATACACTAAAAATATTTCATTTCAGACTGAAGATGATGATAGTCTTAATGTAGAACTTGTGCGTAGTAAAAGTAAAATAGGTGATTTAAACGAACACCCAATCGATTACTCAGGATGTTGGGATGAAGAAGATGAAGATAGAAAGACATTTGAGATCGTATATGATTCAAAGTCCTCTAAAATTCAGATTTCATGGGGACATGGGTAGTCGATCTCAGTTTCAAATTTCAACATATGCCCACATTTTGTTACCATTTTAAGTTTGCTTTTGCTTCTCCAACATCATTGCAACCTAAAAGAAGTTGTAATAAATTTTCCTGTATTATCTCTTAAGACTTCACATTCTATACTTTGTTCATTACCAGGTTTCATATCGTTTTTTGTTGGTTGTTGCTCCCCTTTATGCATACTATCGTATGTATAAGCTACAAAGGTATATTATTTGTAGAGGATACAAGATGGGTCAAAATGAGATACAGTTGAAACGACATTTTTATACAGGCCAAAATAAGGTTGGTTTTCCACAAACACTATTCTTTTCTATTTTTCTATGTTTTTTCGATTTTAGTGTATTGGCTATCATACGATAACATTATTGTTACAATAATATCGATTACAAAACACAAATCAAATTGACTGATTGTTTATAAAAGGGGCTCGTGATACCAAACAAATATCTGGCACCTACCAGGCCATCGATATTTTCTTTATGGTTACTTATTTCCTCAACAAATCAATTCCCAAATGTTGTATTTTTATTTATTAGAAACCCAATATTCTCATAACTAAGTATATACTTGGGTGAGGATGAAATAACTCCGAGTTATATATAGCATTTAAGGGTGCTAGTTTCGAAATTGGTCGACTTATATGATTACCAAACCTATTTTTAGCATACTTTATGTAACATTTTTCATGCATGAGAATAATAACTCGTTTCAAGTTGTTGCATGACGAGATCGCAATCCATTGCATATCGCATAAAATGGAAGCTAAAAAAAGGCTAGATATGTTTTAACTAGTATTTACATATAATTAAAATGCAAAAACTTTATTATCACATCATAAGTTCTATCAAACATACAAATAAGACTCTATTTTTAAACTATTATGATGGATTAGGTTCAAGAGTGAACACTAGTGTAGCTTGCGAACTGAGTGAACTAATCCTGGCCATACACGTGTGTAGATCAATGGCCAGGATTTGATGTTGAAATACACTAGTGTATTTTACGATTTGATGATAAGATCCTGGCCATACACGTGTGTAGATCAATGGCCAGGATTTGTTCACTCAGTTTGCAAATACACTAGTGTTCACTCTAGAACCCCACCCTATTATGATAACCTTCTGTTACGTCAAATTAGCCAACATATATATCACTAGAGACTTATAAATGTGTACTTAACAAATACATTGATTGCCAACATATAATCAATTATGATGGATTAGGTTCAAGAGTGAACACTAGTGTAGCTTGCGAACTGAGTGAACTAATCCTGGCCATACACGTGTGTAGATCAATGGCCAGGATTTGATGTTGAAATACACTAGTGTATTTTACGATTTGATGATAAGATCCTGGCCATACACGTGTGTAGATCAATGGCCAGGATTTGTTCACTCAGTTTGCAAATACACTAGTGTTCACTCTAGAACCCCACCCTATTATGATAACCTTCTGTTACGTCAAATTAGCCAACATATATATCACTAGAGACTTATAAATGTGTACTTAACAAATACATTGATTGCAATATATTAAAACCAATGTAAGTAAATCATCACTACTTGCAAAAATTTCAAGAATGAAACTCAAAGAAAATTTGAAACTCGAAGAAAATTTCCATGTATAACATTTCATTCTTTTAATCTCATCTAAAACTTGGATTATTTTCATGAGAATCAAGAAAACTAAAGGCAAATCAGGCCGGAGGGTGTCGGGGCGCCACCCAGGCCACATCACCATCTATAGCGCACCTAGACGCTATACAACCAGATTGCGAAAGTTAAGAGGGGGCGCTATAGAAGGGGCTCCATGGTGGTAACGGGAGAAAATTGAGGGGATCGATGTGTGTTTGTCAAATCCGACCGTTTGGCAACGTTCAATTTAAAAAAAAACTTTTTAATTCAAATATAAATATGGGTTATTGGATTTTAATAATCCTAAGTTTCACCTGTTGGCCAATAATAATCCCAACTTAGAAAATTCCTTCCAACAATCCCAACTTGTAAGCATTTGGCTCCCAATGATCCTTTGCTAACTTGGTTACAGTTAGTTTTTTGCTGACATGGCTGATGATGTGGACACAAATTTGTTATTTGTTGACTTGGCTGCTTATGTGGCACCATCACCGCCTCCACCTCCTCCACTGCCACCTCCACCTCCTCCTCCTCCACCACCACCTCCTCCAGCCACCGCCATCACCTCCGACCACCTCCACCTCCACAGCCACCACCATCCACCGTCTGCCACCACCAATTCATCACCAGAAAAACACTATCACCTTCGACCACCTCCATCATCTGCCTGCCACTGGAAACCTTTGTCACTATCACCGCTTCCACTCCATCATCTTTAAACTTTACCACTAATTTCTATTGATGAATTCTTCCATCCACCCATGGATTCTTTAAAACCCGATTCACTTAAAATATTGAATCGACTCGAATGACTGTGAACCAACCCATGGATATTGTTAACCCGATTCACATGGGTTTTGTTTCAGCTCAACTGGTTTCTTACTATTCTATAATATATTGTGTATATCATGAATCTAATGTTTCTTCATGTAACTTTAAAATTTATAGGAACTCAACAGGATTTTTTTACTAATAAAAGCTTTATTTTGACAATTGGTTATGTGTATTACAAAGAATATGATGATGGAATTGCTTCTAATCCAGTGGGTTCACGGTTGATCGGGTCTGTTCATTAGTTGAGTGAATTGGGTTTTAAGGAACCTATGAATTGATTGATTATTGAAGAATTCATTAGCAATCAGTGGAGAAGTTTAAAAATAATGGAGTAGAGGTGGTTATGGCGATGGAGGTTTCCGATGGCAGATGATAAAGGTGGTTGGAGGTAATAGTGTTCTTTCGGTGGTGAATTAGTGGTGGCAGACGGTGGATGGTGGTGGTAGTGGAGGTGGAGGTGGTGGGTGATGGTGGTGTGGAGGAGGAGGTGGAGGTGGAGGTGGTGATGGTGCCACATAAGCAGCCAAGTCAACAAATAACAAAGTTGTGTCCACGTCATCAACCATGTCAGCAAAAAACTAACTGAGTTATAACCCAGTTAGCAAAGGATCATTGGGAGCCAAATGCTTACAAGTTGGGATATTGGAGGGAATTTTCTAAGTTGGGATTATTATCGGCCAACAGTTGAAACTTAGGATTTTAAATAACCCTATAAATATAAACCTATCCCAATCTAAATAACACACCAATCACAACTAAAACTCACACCAATCACAACTAAAAAATGTCATCCGATTCTTCGAGCTCTTCATTCGACGGTGTTCTTGACGATAGGGTTATCTCAATTACGCAGGAGGCGATTAATTATTTGCGAGAAGAAGCCGAATCCTCTACATCGCATACCAGACAACCGCCTCTTGAACGGGATTGGTTAGGTTCTCATGAACGTCTAGTGCAAGATTATGTTTGTGAAAATCCGTTGTACGATGATGGTCAGTTTAAGCGTAGGTTTCATATTGTAACGCCCTGCGTCACTCCCCAGACTTTTATCTTTTGGCAGGTCGAGTCCCTATAGTATTTGAGACTTAACTATGTGAAACATTTGTGAGACTTTGTGATACTTCGAAACTTGACACTTGATGCTTGATACTTATTAAACGCTATGAATCTTGATTCTTGGTGAGACTTGAAACTTAATACTTGATACCTGATACTCGACTCTAGATGCTTATTGAACGAGATTCTTGGTGCTTATGGAATGAGAAACTTGAATTGAACGAGAAGCTTTGATACTTTGTTAAACTTGAAACTTGTCACTTACTAGCTAGCTTATATGTAGACTTGAGACACGGAAACTTTGCGTTAGTTATATGATCTTATCATGTGATGATATTACACAATAATACGCAACGCAACACTTGATCTAGCTCGCAAATTGAATAGAAATCAGAAAACTATTAAACGGGTCTCGGCTGTCCGGATGGACATCCGATCGGATGACCCTCCGATCGGATGGCCATTCGACCGAACAGTCATCCGACCCAGTGCAAGCTTGCACCGCCTCACTTGTCTCTGTCACCTATAAATACCCGCTGTCACATCACTGTTCACTGATTTGACAGCCTCGTCCGACCCAGAGCCTTCCAAGTCGTTCCCAAGCACTAAAATCTCCAGCATTAAAATCTCCAGCAATGACCTTCTTTCCACCGAAACCCCCCAAAGCTGAACTTATATCATTCCATAAAATCAATTTTGCCAAAGTACTTTGAGGCGCAAAGACGTTCACCATGTTAATCTCTTTATTGCTACTTTCATTCTACCAATAATCAATATGAAATTCCTGTTCCTGATGACATTAGAGGCTTCAAAAACCCCCCTTTATCCCATAGACAAACAAGACCACCCGACAACCGAGACGCCCCCACAAACTCCATACCGAAGTTACTGTTACCACACATATTAACGAAATTAAAATAGAGAGATCCTCATGTTTCATTTCTCGAATCAACAAAAAATCGATCTTATGAGAAAACTTCAATTCCTTAATCCATCCCAACTTCATGCTTCCCCCAATACCTCTAACGTTAATAGACAAAAAATTCATTGTTTAACTGCATTGTTACCTTCATTACCGATGATCTTCTCCACCAAATCACCAAAACCGTCAAGTTTAACACCCAATTTTTTCCCCGCACTACCGTTGCCTGAACTTCGACGTGAACTTCCTTCCTTCCCCCTGATGCTTTGGGAATGGGGTCATCTTCCTTACCGTCGGCCAACTCTTCCCGTTGTTGCTTCTCCAACGAGTCCGAAACCGACGAAGAATTCGCCCCCGTGATCAAGTCAAAACCTCCACAATCTTCCTGTCTCTTAGCCCCGTCTACTTCAGAATTACTTCCAGATACTTCTTTCCTATTATTTTGCAGGCCCAAAATACCGTTTAAATCAAATACATCCTCAGACTCTAATCTGGTTCATTTTTTGGGCCTACTATCATTGTTTGGGCTCAAAGAAATGGGCTTGGATTTGTGTTTCATTTTCAAAATGTTAAAAGGAACCTTTTTAAACCCATGTGGGGTTGTAGAGTAGTTGCCATTAATGTCAAAAAATTTTCCAAAATCTCGGAACACATCAGAATCTTGGGCCCCGCCACCATTTACGTCACTGTTATCTTCCCCATGCACTTTTGACATATCGGTTTCCAAAGGGCAACAACAATGACTATTCAAATTCTCCGGCACCGGAATGTTCCTATCTTCTCCGATCACTTCTTCCGACCAAGAATCTTCAAAAAGACAAACTGGATTCCAGTCATCCCTTTTCCTCCTTAACCCATACCCTATATATCTTACCTTTCCACTTTAGAGTAACCACATCATCGATGCTCTTCCCGGAATCAACCAGAATACCCACATAGTTGACTGAAAAATCCTTGTCGTTAACCGATAATTGGGAACATTGAACAACCATTCAGAAGAGCCCAGCCATGTTAATGCACTTTAGGTGATAAGCGCATGTCTCCCATTCTATAGGGTCTTTATTGTACATTTGTTGAAAGATAGTCCCAACTTTATCCTTGGGACATTTTGTCCAAGTTTTAGGAAAGGCTTTCTGAGGTTTATGTCAGGGAAAAAAGTCAGAGTTTTGCTTTGTGTAGTTTGTTTGTCCGGGCTTTCTAGTTTGTCTTGAAAGTCCGGGTTTTGCCTTGTATATATACCTTTATGTGGAATAGACAAGGCGGCGATTCTATGTGAAATTTTGTGCACCTAACCCTAATCATTGTGTGTGTTTTTGTCTGGCGGCTACTGTGTGTGTGACGTCATTCATCTTCTTCATCAAGAATACTCTGTGTATTCTTGATTCCTCTCACAAATCTTTGCATTCTAGTGTTTCATCTACAGTGGTTGATCATCAGGTGGATTCCGCACACCTGTTGGTTGCTTTTGCTGAGTGAGATCTTGGATTAGGAGGCCTTACAAGTGGTATCAGAGCAGTGTGCTCATACTACTGTAGGTGTTTCTTAGTTTGAAGGTTTTTGTGAGAAAAGTTCATCTTTGATAGGGATTAGTGAGTGTTTAGTGAGTTTTGTGTTTTATTCATAATTCTTCATTCATTTCTAGTGATTTGGTGATGGATTTTGAGTAGTTTGGTGATTATTAGTGTTGTTCTTCATCTGGGTTTTACAGGGGTTTTTGGTTTTTGTTCATACAGAGTTTGAAGGTTGGAAAAGATTCTGAGTTTGATCTTTGGAAGCTTTGTCCGTGGTTTAAATTATGTGTTTGTGTCTCCGGGGTATTGTTGAACAAGTGTGTAGTCACATTGGGGAGATAGTCCGGAGATTGGCTCTTCTGAGTTTTGAGAAACTCTTGTCCGAATTATTTTTCCTAGTATCTGCCTGATCCGAGTTTCAGTTTCTTGGGTCTGAGTTTTAGAGAGTCCTAATTTTCAAATAGATATTGAGTCCGAATTTTCTAATTTAACTTTGTTTAGTCCGAGGTTCTTTAGATATAGAGTTTAATTTTGTTTCTCTTTTGTCCGACCTTTATATGTTTCTAAGTCGAGTTTATTAGTGCCCTTGAGTCTGACTTTTTAACCTTTCTTAGAGTCTGAGTTTTAAGGGAAGTCAGAATTTTCTAATAGCTATTGCTTTTGTCCAAATCTTAAGTAGTCAGACTTTTACCTTGTCCGAGTTTTACCCACCTCAGAGAGTCCGACCTTTAGATCTTATTGTCAGATAAGATGGTCCGAGTTTAAGTCTTCCTTTCCTTAGAGAGTCCGACTTTTAAATTGTTAGTCAAGTCCTAGTTCTTTGTAGTTTGAGTCTGTCTTTTTTATGTCCGAGTTTCATAGTATTATGTCCGAGTTTCATAGTTCTTTGTAGTCCGAGTTTTAGGTTAGATGTTTTAGGTGGTCCGACTTTTATAGTTATATAAGTCCCTTGAGTCCGATCTTTACTTGTTTCCCTTTTGTCCGACTTTTAATCTGCTCTTAGAGTCTGAGTTTCAAAGTTTTAGTAAGTCCGAATTTTTACCTATCCTTATATAGTTATTAAGTCAGACTTTTAAACTAGTTTGAGTCCGATTTTTAAAGTGTTAGTATTAGAGTCCGATTTTTTAACCTTTATTTATTAGAGTCCGACTTTTATTTTTTATCTTGTCCGAATTTTTAGGTTAGCTCTTTTAGTGTGTCCGAATTTTTCTATAGTTAGTATAGTCCGACTTTTATTGATGTCTTAGTTTGTCCGAATTTTAAACATAGTCCGAACTTCAACATAAGTCCGAATTTTATAGAATTGTCTAGTTAAGTCCGAACTTTAGTCTAAAGGTCACTGTGTTCGAATTTTAACCTCAGAGTCCGAATTTTATATTCTTAGTGAGTCTGATCTTTTATTAGGTGGTCTGAGTTTAAATTCCTAACAGTGTAGTCCGAGTTTTCTGTTTGTGATTTATTTCAGGTTTTTGTGATCCGGGTTTCACACTCTGATTAAAGCTCAGACACTTCACTCCGTGGTTTCTCTCCGAGTTTGGAGTTAGAAAATCTTTTCAGCAACACAGTTCTTGCTTGGAAACCTACTGTTGTTTTCTGAAATGGCCAACAACAATCTGACTGCAATGGTGCAAAACCTCAAGCACAATGCTGAGGTAGGGAGTAACGACAAGCCTCCTTTGTTGATAAACGAGCTTGATTTTCCTGAGTGGAAGGAGCGTTTCGAAAGGTATGTAAGAGCGAAAGACATCAAAATCTGGTTGTGCATTGTTAAAGGATGTGGAGCTACTCCAGTACGTATGTTGACGATTGATACGTACTTGGCTCTCACTGACGACCAAAAGAAATTTTTTGATTGTGAAGAGAAAGCTATGTCAATGATTACGATGGCTATGACACAATCGATACTTCATACTTTCCGTAAGAGAAGTACCTCGAAGGAGTTGTGGGATAGCATGATCGAGCGCTATGAAGGAAATGCAATATACAGGAAACGACGACTCGAACGTTTGAAGACTCAATTCGTTGTGTTTAAGGCCTTGAGTAATGAATCATTTGATGATACAGTGAACCGGTTTTATCATTTGTTGAGCGAACTTGAAAGGAGTCAAGAGGGTATCTACACTGAATTTGAGAAGGTTGAGAAGTTTCTGAATTGCCTTTCCAGAGATTGGAATATGTACACCGCTTTGATTAGAGAAGGTGTTCTCTACGAGGAGCTCTCATTGGAAGAAGTTATACAAAAACTGAAGGGTTATGCTTGGAATATGGAAGATCAAGCATCCGATTTCGAGAAGATTCAAGATCCTCAGTTATATAAAGCTTCAAAACCGACGGATAAGGGTAGTAATGGAGGAGCCGGTGTTGCCCTATATTCAGAAAATGAAGTTCCCGCTAGTGAACACGCCTTTATAAGCAACAATGTCAATTCAAGTGGAACAACAAATTCCAATCAAGGAATGTACTCTTCCAGTGGAGCTCAGAAATATCAAGCGACAAGCTTGAACATTCCAAAGGTAGATGCAAGCTGTTTAAAGTTGATTGAAGAAAACATGAGCCTTTTGGCATCCTTCATGACTGCCTACGAGAACTTCTGTCTTGGAAAGCTCGTTGAACCGTCAAGTCTCGATGAGGACTTTGATCAGATAGATCAAGACGAAATGGAAGAACTTGATCTACAACTCAATATGGCACTGTTAGTCTGTAGAGCGAAGAAGTTTCTGTTGAAGACGGGTAGGAAGTTCATAGGAGGTCATACAAAGACTCGAATGGGAGTCGACATGTCAAAGGTGAAATGTCACAACTGCGGCATCTACGGGCATTTCGCACGTGATTGTCGGAAGCCGAAGATGGAAAGATCGAACAGAGAAAACTACTCTCAAGGAAACAACTCAAGACCTCACAACAATTCAGCAACTACTTCAAACTCAAGTGCTCGTCCAAGTGGTTCTGAAAATCTTACACCTTCAACAAACAATGCTATGGTGGCTCAATCTTTACAAAAAGTGACTGAGCCTTACGACTGGGGTTGTGCATTGGAAGACATTTCAGGAGCTATTGTGTCACAAGCCTTTATAGCTGAAATTGTCAACGAAGAAGTGTGTGAAGAGATTGTGGAAGAGACTAGCATTGAGGAATTTGCGGTTGTAGCTGAAGAAGTGTGTGAAGAGATTGTCGAAGAGACTAGCATTGAGGAACTTGCTGTCGTAGCTGAGGTTCTTGGGGAAGAGTTGGGTTCGGGAAATGTTTCTGAGAATGAAGATAACCCGAATGAAGAGTCTGTTGAAAAGGCTAACAAAACAGAAGATGGAGAAAAGGGATAATGCTTTGAGTTCAACATCTCCACAGCTGAAATGCAGCAATTTACGGATGCAGAAGCGAAAAGGTTGGAGGAAAAATCCGGAGAAAGCGAAGCGTGTGCATTCATGGCTGGCATTGAGGTAAAGTCATCTTCTGTAGATAAGCGATGTGCTAGATGTGTTGAGTTTGTCACCAAGATAGATAGATATGCACTTCATAACACAAACTTAATTGCAGATTTAGAAAAATCCAGAGAACTCATTGCTGTTTTGTCTAATTCGGATAAAGAACACCGAATTAAGATAAAAACGCTGAAAAATGATATCTCTGAATTTGAGAGACTTGTGGCTCAGGGAACTGTTAAAAATCAGGAATTAAAATCTGAACTTGAAATGAATCAAAATTGTGTTTTGGAAAAGAACAAAATCATTTTTGAAAAAGATAATCTGATTTTAGACTTGCAACGAAAAATTGAGAAGTTCGGGGATTCATCTGAAGTGATGAATTTCTGTATTAAGAGCCAACGTCTCAAAGAATCTGAGGAAGAAATGTTCGGCATCGGTTATAAGAAAGTGCCTCCTCCGGTAAACCATAATTATACATCGATGCCAAGCATTGATCCTGAATTGGCAAATTTTGTGCCAAAGACCCCTCTGACGGTTGAACCGCAAAGTGAGTCAGAATCTGAGCCAGATGAAGTTACTGACTCAGATCAGTCGAAGATGAGTGGAGTTTCAAAGAAAAATGAAGTAAATCTTGAAAACATTGAAAATTTGATAAACAATAAGATTTTGGAAATGTTTAATCAAGTTCAAAATGTGAAGTCAAAACCAAAGTCACGTGGGAAATCTAAAAAGTCTTTGAAAAATATCCCTAAAACTGAGTTGTTAAAGGGGAGGATTTTGTCAAAGAAGAAGTAAAGATCGAAACTGGTTCCAACTCTCAGTTTGTGAACCTAATTTTGAAAAATCCCACCAACGACTCATCATCTTCGACCACTCATGAGGAACGTCCAAAGAATGCTGCGAAAGTTTGCAAATGTTATAAGTGTCGTGGGAAAGGACACTTAGCAGTAGATTGTCCAGATGACAAGGGTAAATCTCTTGTTGATCCTGATCAAAAGAAACCTTTTGTTGAAAAACCACAAAATGAAACAGTTAATGTTGAAAAGAAAAACAGTAAAAATCATAAGGTTGAGAAAAACAAAGTGATTAAACAAGAAGTAAAACCAGTTGTCAAAACAAATGTTAAATCACAACAAAATCAGGATCATGGGGAGAAACCAGTTGTTATAAATCGTGGTAAAGGACCGGAAAGTTCATCTCAAAAACATGATACTCGTGAGAAAACCCCTCACAGAAGACAAAATCATGTTACTTTCCAAACACATGAGAATGACCAATGTTCTGGAGGTTCGAACAACAACTATGTTAGACCTCATGCACAAAACAGATTCGTGAATGACCGAAATGCGTCACCCCCTCGATTTCCAAATCAAAGACAGCATTCGGATAATCATCCACGATCATTCTCAATACACGATGATGTTCCTAGATTTGGTAGGAATTTTGAGCCATCCAGGAATCAAAATTACAGTTACCAAAACTATGGAAGCCGAGATTATGGAAACTCTAGTTATACCAACAGATCGTCAACTCCGTATAATCCACGATTTGCGGGGAGTCATTCCAACAATTTCCGAAATGGAAATGGAGGACACAATGGCACTGATGGTTATTTCAAAGAGTTTTCTTATGTTGATGAATCGGGACGACCCAAGACCATCATGGCTTGGGTCCCACACTCTAACTAAATTTTCTTGTTGGGGAGTGTAGGAGCAGCTGAAAAGAGCTATCTATATTTGGTATATCGATAGTGGCTGTTCCAAACACATGACAGGAAATAAAGAGTTATTCAACAATTTTAAACAAATTCGTGGTGGTTATGTGAATTTTGCGAGTGAGAAGGGTGGTTACATCACCGGTGAAGGTTCGGTGTCAAATGGAAAAATTACGCTGCATAAAGTGAACTACGTTGAAGAACTGAAGCATAACTTGATGTCGGTTTCTCAAATTTTTGATAACAAGTACACGATGTTATTCACTGATAAAGCTTGCTTCGTTTTGCGTCCGGGATTTGTTGTTCCTGAAGATTGGATCGTTATGAGGGCTCCAAGGGTGAATAACACATATGTCATGGATATGCGCCCGTTGGTTAACTCGTCTGCTCCTGTGACATGTCTGCTTTCAAAGGCGACTGAAGATCAATCGTATCTCTGGCATAGGAGAATGGGCCACGTGCATCTGCTAAAAATGAACCACTTAGTGAAAAACAACTTAGTGTTGGGGGTTCCTTTACGTAGCTTCAATATGCACAACAAATGTGAATCATGTGAAAAAGGAAAAATCAAACGAAAGCCTCATAAACCGAAAACAGTTAACTCAATCCAAAAACCACTTGAATTGCTTCACATGGATCTTTTCGGCCCGATCCACGTTGCTAGCATTGGTGGGATGTCTTATTGCTTAGTTGTCACTGACGACTTCTCACGTTACTCATGGGTATTTTTCTTAAAAACAAAGGATCAAACTGCTGGTATTTTAAGAGATTTATTCAAACAACTTGAGAAAAATTATTCACTTCCTATTAAGAAAATCCGAAGTGACAACGGCACTAAGTTTAAAAATCATTATATGGATGAGTTATGTCGGGAAATGGGAATAGTTCATCAGTTCAGCACTCCATATGTTCCTCAACAGAACGGAGTTGCAAAACGGAAGAATCGTACCCTAATTGAGGCAGCCCGAACTATGCTTTCTGAATCAAAATTGCCAATTTTCTTCTGGGCCGAGGCGGTAAACACTGCATGTTATGTGTTAAATCATGTGCTTACGGTCAAAAGAGAAGATAAAACGTGTTATGAATTGCTTGAAAACAAGAAACCAAACTTATCTGGTTTTCAACCTTTTGGGATCAAGTGTGTTATCAAACGCACCAAAGATACTCCTAAAATGGGGGAGGTTGGTGAACTTGGGTTCTTTTTGGGTTATGCCAATGGAACTCCAAACAAACGCGTTTA
This sequence comes from Helianthus tuberosus, assembly GCA_030545235.1. NCBI lineage: Eukaryota > Viridiplantae > Streptophyta > Magnoliopsida > Asterales > Asteraceae > Helianthus > Helianthus tuberosus. Next base: position 1,481,444 of record JARYGA010036927.1, read on the forward strand.
TAACGTTAAGAAGCGTACAGTGGAGATCGTGTTTGATATAACTCCTTTGAGTTTTGATCCTCCACCGTCCGAATTCGGTCCCAAAAGCGGTTATGATTATGATAAATTATTTGATTCATTTGATCTTCCTGATGTTTCAGAAGAAGATTCGGAGGTTGTATACACACATCTTGTGAACAAAGATGAAGTGGATGCGAGCTGGAGAGCAAGTATTCCTACTAATGTGTCTTCGAATGTTCCAGTCGCTGATTCTTCGACCGTAAATGATGTTGTTGCTGAGCAGATCCCCAATGCAGCTGCTCAAACTACAAGTGGAGATCTGTACGTTGACTTTTCAGCATATCCAAATGTTAATGCGTCTTCTGGAAATGATCAAGCTTCTAGTAGTAATGCAAATGTTGAGGGGGAGATTCAATCGAATTTGGGAAACAATCTTCAAGCTCCGGCTATCCCAGTTCCAAGAACAAATATTCATCATCCTGTTGATAATATTATTGGGAATCCAAATGCGGGAGTGCAAACGCGAAGGAGTATTTCTGAGATGCAGTGTATGTTCTCTGCTATCAAGAAAGAAGAAGTCTACAATCTTAGCCTGCATGAATGTTTTATCTCTCAGATAGAGCCGAAGAACTATCAAATGGCTCTGAAGGATAATTCTTGGTGTGAGGCGATGCAAGAAGAGTTAGCTCAGTTCGACAAGTTAAAGGTGTGGAATTTGGTCGATCTTCCAAAGGGCCAACATGCAATCAACACGAAATGGGTTTTCAAGTGCAAGAAAGACGATAAGGGTGTCGTTGTCAGAAACAAAGCACGGTTGGTTGTTCAAGGCTTCAATCAAGAGGAAGGGATTGATTATACCGAAGTTTATGCTCCGGTGGCAAGACTGGAAGCTATTCGTTTGTTTCTAGCCTTTGCTGCACACATGCGTATCAAAGTCTATCAGTTGGATGTGAAAAGCGCCTTCCTTTACGGAAAATTGCATGAAACTGTGTATGTGTCCCAACCACCGGGTTTCGAAGCTCCAGGGTTAGACAACAAGGTCTATTTGTTGGACAAGGCTCTCTACGGTCTCCATCAGGCCCCTCGAGCATGGTACGAGACGTTGTCAAAGCATCTATTGGAGCACGGGTTCTTACGTGGCGCGATTGACTCCACACTATTCATATTGAAGAAAGGGGGAGATTTTCTGATCGTGCAAATTTACGTTGATGACATAATTTTTGGTTCTTCAAATGAAGAATTGTGTCGTGAGTTCGAAGCGGTGATGAACTCCAAATTTGAAATGAGCGCGATGGGCGAGTTATCCTTCTTTCTAGGTCTTCAAGTGAGTCAAGGGAAAACCGGGACGTACGTGCATCAGACAAAGTATGTCCACGAGATTCTCAAAAGATTTGGATTGGAAGATAGCTTACCCTATGACACGCCTCTCCCGACAAATATCAAGCTTTCATCCGATGATTTGAAAGATCCTGAAGTGGATCCGACTCTATATCGAGCAATGATAGGTTCATTGTTGTATCTTACTGCTTCACGACCAGATATTATGTTCTCTGTTTGTTTGTGTGCTAGGTACCAATCAACTCCGAAGGAGTCTCACTTGAAAGCAGTCAAGCGTATTTTCAGATATCTGAAAGGGACGCCTAAGCTTGGTTTGTGGTATCCAGCTGAAGGTGGTCTGGATTTGATGGCGTATGCTGACGCAGATTTCAGAGGGTGCCGGATGAACAGAAAGTCAACCTCTGGCGGCACACAACTTCTTGGGAATCGTCTTGTCTCTTGGCAATGCAAAAAGCAGGTTGTCGTTTCTCTATCCACGTGCGAGGCCGAGTACATTGCTGCATCAAGCTGTTGTGCTCAGGTCTTGTGGATTCAGCAGCAAATGAGGGACTACGGTTTGAATTTTACTCGAACTCCTATTCTTGACGATAACAACTCTGCCATTTCCATAACTAACAATCCTGTTAATCACTCACGCACTAAGCACATAGATGTTAGGCATCATTTTATTCGCGACTGTGCTGAGAAGGGTTTAATAGAAGTGGTTAGGGTAGACACCTTGGATAATCTTGCCGACCTGTTTACGAAGACATTCGATCGGGCTAGATTTGAAAATCTGGTCCGAATGATTGGCATGATCAACCCCGAGTAAAATGCTTTTCAAAACTCGCATACAAACTTTATTTTATGTTTTCTGTACAGTTCTTACCGCTTTCCAATACTTGAAAAACTCCAAAAATATTTTACTTAGTTGTAGGTTAATTTTTAAGAAAAATACAAAAACATTTGAAAAAAAATATAAAATGAAGTCGTGTTGAGATATAAGGGAAATGATAGTACATCGGTTAGTCGTATCTGGTGCAGGATTATAGTAATATATAAAATTAACCGTTAACTGTGACAGCTTCATTATACGTTGCTTCGGTAGGTTTTACGCGTCAATAAGAACCTGTTTTTGGTATATAAACATAATGAACTGCGTAACTTGTGTGGTACATCTCTCGGATATATGGTCTTGGTACCGTAATTTCGTTTGATAGATTGCTGAGGTTCTGAGATACGTGGTCTTTATGCTGTTTATCATCTGGGTATCATGGTTGTTTCTTTTACCGAAAACAACGGGGACGCAAGTCTAGATCTTCCATGATACCATACATACGTGTAAATATCTTTAATACATGATGCATTCGACCCAAATAAGTGATAAACAATCACATGTCCCACAAAATCATGCGGGAGTCAAGTTCGTCTCTTTGTCTGTACCATGGTACTAACCTGTTCACGGACTTGCTCCTGTGCCCTTTGCATCTGAAATTCAAGTTCCTCCTCAATAAGTGATTCTATCACAAAGGACTTGTTTTCAATTTCAAATAAGTGAGTATCTCACATTAGCTTATACGTCAAAAACAGATGATAAATGGTATACTCACCAGTAAGATGATCTCTCGTGCATACCTTGATACGGGAGTATATTCTGAGGTGGGTAAACATAGTTACAATCAGTTATTAATACACTTAATCGCATATCTCGAAAACAGTGTTCGAAAGCGTGCTAAAGCTTAAGTGGACCACAATACCGTTGAACATCTTGAACTGTTAATATCATTCTAAGAGCTTAAACTGATAAACTATGTTCTTGTGTTCGATATTGACAGAAAAACCGATATGATCCCTTTGCTCCGATTTCACAAAAAGATATTTAGTGTATATAGGTTCGTAGGTTTAATTTCTTTATTCAGTCAAAAATTCAAAAAGATTTTGCTTTCTTGTTTCTATGTGCGAGTTATCATTTTGAAAATTCTCTAATGGTTGTGAACATTCTTTAATAAGGTGTTAAACATCAAGTTAGGTAATCTTAAAATAAGTCTTTTTGTATAAAAATCGGTCGTGCAAGATCCATCTAAGTGTGTGGGTAATCACGTCATTTTAAAGTGTTTCGGTAAATCTGCTTCCAAGGTGTGATATTTTTCCAAAAAGTATAAGTTTTGAAGTAAGTTGTTCTGAATGATCGTGTTTTGAAATAAAAATTATTAAATATTGGTTGTTTAATATTTCAATTGTTGATTCCGGGGTATTGGAATTATTTTTGGGATCCAGGTTTGGGCCGAGTATCTCCGGGGTTAAGATTCTTAATCCGGTGTTAAGTGTTTCAGGTCTAGATCGTTCATCACAAGATGGAAGATTTGAAGAAGCTGTGTGCATCTGGATCATTCATCTCAAGATGGAAGATTTGAAGAAGCTGTGTGCATCTGGATCGTTCATCTCAAGATGGAAGACTTGAAGAAGCTAAGACGTCTGCCGTTGCATTCCTTTGAAGAAGATCAACCGTTAGCTGATCAATACATCAAAGTCGTGCAGTTCTGTGTGAAAAACCAGGCAGCGAGTACTCGAAGAAAGTATGAAGATCTCAAGTCCAATGAAGACCATGCACTGATTAAGGGGGAGTTTGTTAATGCACTTTAGGTGATAAGTGCATGTCTCCCATTCTATAGGGTCTTTATTGTACATTTGTTGAAAGATAGTCCCAACTTTATCCTTGGGACATTTTGTCCAAGTTTTAGGAAAGGCTTTTGTCTGAGGTTTATGTTAGGGACAAAAGTCAGAGTTTTGCTTTGTGTAGTTTGTTTGTCCGGGCTTTCTAGTTTGTCTTGAAAGTCAAGGTTTTGCCTTGTATATATACCTTTATGTGGAATAGACAAGGCGGCGATTCTGTGTGAAATTTTGTGCACCTAACCCTAATCATTGTGTGTGTTTTTGTCTGGCGGCTACTGTGTGTGTGACGTCATTCATCTTCTTCATCAAGAATACTCTGTGTATTCTTGATTCCTCTCACAAATCTTTGCATTCTAGTGTTTCATCTACAGTGGTTGATCATCAGGTGGATTCCGCACACCTGTTGGTTGCTTTTGCTGAGTGAGATCTTGGATTAGGAGGCCTTACAAGCCATCTCATCATACACCTTGTTTTCGGAAAGGTGTAAAGGAACACCGAAAATTTTCAGCCATGCTACCCTATCGTATGGTAACGCATGGCCAGCCCATATATCCAATGAAGCGAACCAAACATTCCGAAGCTCATGATTCATCAAAAACAAATCCTCTGCTTCTACCTCTTCCTGGAACACCAACATAATGCTGAGACCCCCTAGATAGTAAATCTTCACCCCGTCTACCCCTACTTTATTTAGCAAAACCTTCATCTCTGTTAGAGATTTAATATCTTTTGTTCTTCAAACCACCGCCGGGGCTTGAAAGTCGAAAAAGGCACTCGTTTCATCATGCACCGTAACAACCTTCTCAGGTTTGATAAGGGTAGAGGCTTGCTGGCCCTCCGGAGCAACCATATCCTTAAAAGACCCTTATTCTTTTAGAAACTACCCTAGCCCCTGCACTCCCCGGTTTCCATCATCTCCCCTCGAGTAAAAGCTCTTCATGTGGATATCCCCTTTACTGTCGTTAACATTTCCTTCACCTTCCCACAAAAAACGTATTCTCTGAAGCAAACTTAGCAATATTAACTCGGAGTTTGTAATCACCTAACTTAACTCCATTTAGAGCCTTCTCAAGTTCTTTAGCATCGGCGACGTTCTTAAAGCTTAAGAAACCAATTTTTTTCCCAAATTTGTCTCACTTCCCCGCACCCGCTACTTGCCCAAAGCTGCTCACAAAGTCAGCAACATCCCACGGTCCGCATCCAAGAGGGAGATTAGAGACATAATACTTCGTAATATTACCTTCGATCTTCCTTTGTTGCCTGTTTCTCTCCCTCCTCTAGCCATTTTTATTAATATTAGATTACCTCCATCCATATATTTCGTTTAATGTTAAACTAGTGGCAATAAATATGATGGGGATGTAAATAGCAACAATGTGATTGGGACAATGGAGGACAATAAGGTTTTTATTCTTATCCCTTGCATCGAGAAAATCGCCAAAATAGACCAGCCATTCAACCAAAAGAAAAATTGACTGTAAGATGAGATATTGACACATGAATAAAATTTACTACTCGTAAGAAAAAAGGTGGCGTTTTAGTGAAAATCTGAGGACATGAGGAAAAACTTAGCCTCAAATAGTGACATGCGGGTATTAAAACTTTATATTTTTAAAAAAAATTTACCATAGGTGGGGTAGCCATGTTAACTAGGGGTTTTTGCAAGACGGCTGGAGCTCGTTCCATAAGTGAAACTCAGGCTTATGCTCGTATACTAAACAACCTTACTTTTTAGGTGATCTCGAATAGCTCGCGAGTAGACTAGCTTGTCTACAACTCTAGTTTTAAACACTTGGTATCGTCTCGGGGAACCACTCGGGGAGTGGGTTTTACCGCACGGGGAAGGGCTGTCGGCCTTCAATCGGTGAGCGGGGAGGAGTTTGATCGGTGAGTATACACCGATGCGGGGAAGAGGAGGGAAGGATGAGAGGGGGGGGGTTTAATGGTGGGTTCCAACCCCTTTTAACCAATCACATTTTTTTAATTCTTTACCACTCTCCATATGTTTGAACTATTGCGGGTGATTGAGTGCAAAATGGGGAGTGGAATGGGGACTTGACATGGCATGATATTATTGGCTAGAGAATGACTCAAACACCCTAAGTGATTGAACGACTCCTTCCATCCTAAGCTTTTTTGTGTCAAAAGTTAAACAAGGAGCATTTTGAGATATAATAATAGTTGGTCAACAAAGTTGAAAGAAAAAACCTATCTATTTTCTCTCTGACCGGCCGGAACCTTGCTTTGCTCGACGATGTTGATGTAATCTAGCTAGTAAGTGAGGTTTAATCGATTCACTCAGTTTAGTGATTCTAGATATAACCTTTCTTCCTAGTTGGATTTTCGGACACATCCATTCGCGGTTGGGTAGCCGGCAACGGTCGTTTCGTCTTCTTTCTCCTTTTTCTCGGTGTAAGTGCAGTTCCTGCCGGGTAATGCCGGGTAACTGTCGCTTATCAGTTCCGTATCAATCAAAACAGAAGTCCAAGTTAAAGTCAACAATAATGAAGAATTCAAGACCACATGAAGACCAAGGGGAGTTTGTTAGTGCACTTTGGGTGATAAGTGTATGCTTTCCAATTGTTAGGATCTTTATTGTACATGTCTTGAAAGATAGTCCCAAGTTTATTCTTGGACAATTTGTCCAAGTTTGTATCTAGGACAAAGGTCAGGGGTTTATGTTAGGGACAAAGGTCAGGGTTTTGGTGTACATTGTTTGTCCGAGTTTTGTCCTAGTCTATATATATGTGTTGTATAGGATTAGGGCAGGATCCATGGATGAAGGATCGATCGATCAAGAAGCTTTGTGCACCTCTCCAACTTCTTGTTCCTCCTGGTGTGCTCATCGTAGAGAGAGAGATTCTATGTGTTAGTGAGAGAAAGCTAGGGTTTAGATCTTTGTGATCTAAACCAGCTTGTAGAAGATGATGTATACTCGTTTGGTATGTAACCTGTGATGATTGTATTGAAATGAATGAGTTTGTCTTGCATCTTCTTCTTCATCTACCTTGTTCTTGTTCTTCATGTCTTGAATCAAGTGCAATGTTTGATGTTCGTCATCGATCCGGTGCTTTAACAGTGGTATCAGAGCATGGTTACCGATTCAGAATGGTCTAACCGCCTTCTGAATCACCAATGTTTGTTTCCGCCAAACATCTTGAAGACTTGAAGATTTTGCAGAAAAGTTAAAGAAAATGAAGCTGTTCGTAGTTGTTTTGTTCTCCAAGTTGTTGCAGATATGAGGTTTGATCCAAAAATTGCTCTGTCCGAGTTTTTCTTAGTGTTAAACTTGTCTGAGTTTTAAAACTCTGTGTTTGTGTTTCCGGGGTTTTTGGTGAACTAGTGTGAAGTCACATTGGGGAGATAGTCCGGAGATTGGTTACTGGCTCTGAGTTTTGATTGTTCTGAGTTTCAAATCTCAACTCTTGTCCGATTTTCAAAGTCCGATCTTTAACCTCTGTCCGACTTTTAAGTGTAACAAAACTCCTGTTCGAGTTTTGATCAGTGCATTAACAAAAATCCTGTCCGACTTTTAAGTGCCTTCTAGTTTGTGGTGAAAGTCGGACAGACTTGTTTTTGAACCTCTGTCTGAGTTTAACAGCCGAGTTTCTACAGGCTGAGTGTTTGATCTAAGTTCATTTTTAAATGTCTGAGTGTCCGAGTTTTGGGTCCTTTGGGTCCGTGTTTTGCTGAGTTTTTTATCAATCAAACCTCGGTGGATACAGAGGTCTCCGAGTTTTATGAAACAATTGTGGGACCGAGTTTTGATACAGTTTAGATCTCCGAGTTTGATACAATTTAGATCAGGTTCAGTCTCCGAGTTTTAAACAAGATAAAAGTTCCGAGTTTAAGATCAGTTAACAAAGTCAGAGTCTCCGACTTGTAAGAGTCTCCGACTTTTAAGATCAGTTAACAAACTCAGACTCTCCGAGTTTTATCATGGCTCCGAGTTTTGATCTAAAAACAATACTCCGAGTTTTGATCTTTTGGTTTGTCCGAGTTTTTGAGTTTAAACAGCCAAAACTGGTCCGAGTTTTGATGTTTGGTTGTCTCCGAGTTTTAATCAAGAAGCAGTTTTTCCGAGTTTTTTAAATGCTCCGAGTCTGTTCTCTAGGCTTGGTCATTCCAACTCCACTATCGACAATGGTCAATGTGTGCTAGCTTTATCAGGGATAATATGAATGAAAAGCTCAGGTTGTCCATCTAGTTTACTTTAGTCAGTCAAGCTCTCAAAACAGATCTTGTCTAAAGCATCAGACGAGTTGCTAATAAGCTCACAGAGAAAGATCTCATGGTTGCTGTAAAACGTGTTGATGATGAGACTCAACAGCTGGTTGATCTCAGCTTGAAACGCAAAGATCTCTGTGTCTGCCTTGATGAAATCACTCAACATATAGAAAATTAATAGAGAATGATTTGAAGGTGGAATGAATAGATCGAGAATGCGGCGGAGTGTGTTTATATAATAATATTCAGTGGGGTTGTTTGAGTTTCTGGCAGCGCATGATGTGTATGATGGGAAGCGGTGATACGTGTTGGCTGGGATAATCAATTGCGGCTAGGGTTTGTCAAAGAAAGACCGAGAATTTTGTATTCGCATAGAGTTCACTTGGTGTGAAATTGTTCGAGTGTTTGAAAAAAAAAAATTCCAGACAACATATGAGGAGATGAAGAGAATAAGACGTGCTTGGATTTTTGTATTGTTTACAAAGAAAAAGGGGGAGTAAAAATTTTGAAGTTCCTGTTTTCTTTGTAAATATAAAGCTTGTGCGTGAAATAGCTCGTGTGTGATGGAGTTTTTGTCACGTGTGTTTATGTTATTAATCAAGTGTTGACATGATGAAGCTGAATTCTTGGTTGATGACTAGTTGAAGATTGAGCCTTATTAAGTTGCTATTTAGAGTAGAGAAGATTAGTTCTAGTCTCGAAATAATGTGGGGCTTCTTGATTTGAGGGGAAGGTCGGAGATGAAAGCCATCGGGGATTCAGGGGATTCGTGAAGATAGGAGATTGATTCATGAAGATTCATGACGAGATGAGATCATACATGAAGGGTTGAAGACTTTTGATCAAGATGGTGGATGTACTTTTACAAAGTTCAGTTTGATATTAACTTATCGAACTGAGCTTCATGTCTTTGCGAAATTTGAAGTGTTCAAGGTTGGGCATTGGAAATCCAATGTTTCTTTCTGCTGTTGGTTAGGTTTGAAGATTAATGTATCGAGCGATATTCCTACATGTGGTTGTAGGTCGGTTCGCGTTAACTTGATTCGGGAGTAGTTTGAGGGGGAGGATCTACAGTGTTTGATGTTGGATTCTTCGGGGTTCCCAAAGCCGCCTTAAGTGATCGTCAGCAAGTCTTTTATTAGAAGGGTTGAAGATCGTTGTGCTCTACCAGAAAGATCAAGTCTCAGCCAAAGTTGAAAGCAGCCATGATATCACCAGTCAAGGGGGAGTCTGTAAGTGCAGTATCCGGTGACTGAAGATATCAGTGTTAGACAGAACTGATTGCAACAGTTAAGGGGGAGACTGTAAGTGCAGTTCCTGCCGGGTAATGCCGGGTAACTGTCGCTTATCAGTTCTGTATCAATCAAAACAGAAGTCCAAGTTAAAGTCAACAATAATGAAGAATTCAAGACCACATGAAGACCAAGGGGAGTTTGTTAGTGCACTTTGGGTGATAAGTGTATGCTTTCCAATTGTTAGAATCTTTATTGTACATGTCTTGAAAGATAGTCCCAAGTTTATCCTTGGACAATTTGTCCAAGTTTGTGTCTAGGACAAAGGTCAGGGGTTTATGTTAGGGACAAAAGTCAGGGTTTTGGTGTAGATTGTTTGTCCGAGTTTTGTCCTAGTCTATATATATGTGTTGTATAGGATTAGGGCAGGATCCATGGATGAGGGATCGATCGATCAAGAAGCTTTGTGCACCTCTCCAACTTCTTGTTCCTCCTGGTGTGCACATCCTAGAGAGAGAGAGACTATGTGTTAGTGAGAGAAAGCTAGGGTTTAGATCTTTGTGATCTAAACCAGCTTGTAGAAGATGATGTATACTCATTTGGTATGTAATCTGTGATGATTGTATTGAAATGAATGAGTTTGTCTTGCATCTTCTTCTTCATCTACCCTGTTCTTGTTCTTCATGTCTTGAATCAAGTGCAATGTTTGATGTTCGTCATCGATCCGGTGCTTTAACACTCGGTCTATGGCAGTGAGGATAACAAAGTTTTATGTGGCTAACATTCCTGATGGATGTAGGCCGTGGGATTTGGCCACTTTTCTTCGAAACTATGGTGAGATAGCTGGTTCGTTTATAGCAAGAAAGAGAAGCAAATAAGGATTAAAGTTTGGATTCGTAAGTTTTAAGGGGATTAATGATTGGAAAGAGATGGAATGGAACCTGCAGGGTCTCAAACTGGGGCGTTTTAAACTCAAGATTAACTGTGCTAGGTATGCTAAGGAGAATAAAGTGGTGGACGACACTTGGATTCCACCAACGGTGCCTCAGTTTGACTCTCGGAAGGTAGATTTGGATAAGGAGAACTCCAGGAAGGAGGCTTTTATTAGGAACGGATGTTCGTATTTCTCGACTCTCATGAACAACACAGGAGAACCATTGAGACCGGAAAGACAAGTGTTGGTCAGTGAAAAGACTGTGGATGTTCATGGCGAGACAAGTACGTTTTTTGACTTGCAAGGAAGAGCGGTGGTGGGTAGAGTCAAAGGTATAGAAAGCTTGATTAACTTGAACGTTAACCTAATTTCGGCAGGTACCAGTGGTTTCAAACTCTATTATATGGGTGGTCTGAATATGATGATATACTTTGATGACGAGATTGAAGCTTCTGAGTTTATCCTCAATATTAATCTCTGGAAGGATTGGTTTGAGTCTCTTGATATTTGGTCCGGCCAGACGTTGGCGTACGAAAGGTTGGCATGGTTGAAGTTTCAAGGTGTTCCTCTTCATTTGGCTGAAAACAAAGTCTTTAACGATATTGCGTCATTGTTTGGTGGATATAGGATCTAGAATTTCTGGATCGGCTATGATCATTTGGAGGAATAAGAAATTTAAAGTTTGGGTAACGGAAGAACATGATGACTGGTTCCTGATTGCATGTTTGAAGATGAGGGGCTGACGTCGAATCCGGTTCCAAATGTGGAGACAAAGGATGTTAATCGTGTCGACTCTGACAACGAAGTGCAGGTCCAGGACTTGCAAGATAAGGTGGTAGTCCTGGGTGAAGAGGAAGATCAGGAGGGAGAGGAGGTATCGAGTGAAGAAGAAGATGGGTTTTCAGTCAGGTCGGAGGAAGTAAGAGTAGACAACATCGGAGATCAGGGTATCTTGTCGCCGGAATTTCACATTCCGGTGAGAGCTAATGAACAGTTGGCTATAATTAATGTAGGCGGCGTTCCAAAATATATCAATCTTGAAAATACAAGGGGGAATGTTTTGGAACAGGATCCCAATAAAGGAGGGGAATCGAAAAGTCAAGGTAGCGACCACGTGGTTTCTAGAAAGGAAAATTGTCTGTTCTCTCATAAATCAGATTTTAATATGGGTAAGCCCAATAAACCATTAAGAAGGTTAAGGCCCAGAAACAAAAAAGCAACACGATGTGTTAACTCAAGCCTAATCTCGGATTCCAGGCCTAGGAAACGGTTTAGGGAAGATTCGGAATTCTCTTTTGACTTGAATAAGCAAGCTGTAGACAGCCAACATGTTTCACCACTGAGGAGTTTACATAATGACTTAAGGAACAGTACGGAGCACATCGTTGAACCGGTTAGTCACGCTGATGCGGAAGAGTTTACCCCAAGTCAAGATGCATTCAATTCAAGGAGAGAGGATAGGGAGGATCCTCCGGATGTTGAGGTAAGTGACACTTTTGAATCCTCTGTCGATAAAGAAGTTAGGGATACGATTAACTTGGGGAAAGTTGTGGGGGTTGATCTTATCAACCATCATGACCTGGTTAATGAGACTATTAGAAATGAAGGTATTAAGGCGGTGGATCCATGAATTTCATGTCGATCAATTTAAGGGGTATTGCAGGGGAGGCAAAAGCCACTTGGGTGAAAGACATTCGCATTTCTAATAAAATCAGTGTGGTTGTTTTACAAGAAACTATGGTTGCTTCTGTTCCAAGATCTGTGATTTCTAGATATTGGGGTAACAGTAACTTCAATTTTGTTTGCTCGGCATCGGAGGGGCTCTCAGGTGGTTTAGTCTGGATCTGGAATCCCATAGTTATCAAGCTTGACTCCAGTGTTCAGGAGAGGTTTTTTCTGTTGATAAAAGGTTCGGTGGTAGGTAGCGGTGAACCAATTAACTTAATCAATGTTTATGCTCCTCAAAACACGTCGGCGAAACTTCACTTATGGGGAGAGCTCTCTAATGTTATTGATTCTTCGCTGGGCCAGTGGATCATTTTCAGGGATTTTAAAGCGGTCAGATCTTAAGAAGAAAGGAAACACTCAAACTTCAAACCGGTTTGTTCTGAAAATTTTAATAACTTTATTTTTAACAATGGTTTGATCAAATATCCGATGCAGGGCAGGAAGTTCACCTGTACACAGGTAAGATGTTCATTTTATTCAGTCGATTGTGTGTGCAAATGAGGCTGATAATCATTTTATACACTGGTAAGATGTTAACCAGCCACATCAGTCCACACATGTTAAGCCACATCAGCAATATTTTAACCTAGTTAGTGTTCTTTTAACGTGGGAGTATTTTACAAACAAAAGTGAATAGTTCGGATTATTATTGGTGATTAAATGAGTTGTGATTATTATTGGCCAATAACAGTGAGCTGGGATTATTTATTTCCAATTTGCCATTTTTAAAATACTTTACTATTTGAACATGTATTTCTTTTTATTTATATTGATATTCACGTATTTTTTTAAATATTACCAAACTTATGATATTTGACATGTATATAGTTTCCTGAAAACTAACTTCATTATAATTTAACATGTCCGAGTACTCTTTGCCTAGGCATACTACTAACAACTCCCCATTCAACCGACATGGGAGCACCTAGCAACTTTTGCAAAGATGAATTTAACACATTAATATCAATAATTTATATAATTCAAAAGAAAGTGTTAAAAGGATGTTTAATTCATGGTTCCAAGTGCCATCCCACCTAAACCAAACCAAACTGTTACAAAAATTCCCTGACGCAAAGATATAAAAAGACGTTCTTTATGCAAAAATGCTAGTCATATACAACCAGTCTTTTACAAAACATATAGTCAAAATGTAGGTATTATAATATTTTGTTTTGTGTTACTCCCTATTTTAATTTCACATGCATTGTTTTTAACTTGAAATTAAATAAATCTCACACTTGACATTTAGCAATTTAAATCCAAATTCAGTTGTATAATTGGTAATTTTAAAATTAAATGAGTGGGAACTAGTTCTATTTATCCTTATGTACCCTTCGTGCAGCCATGAAGCAGAATGCATCAGGGACATTCAGTGGCGGACATACAGTGTAAGTAGGGGCAACCTCCGCTACGGCTTGGCGCTCCGGCGGTAGTGTAAAATTAGTGTAAATTTTGGAAAAATTTGACGTTTTTTCGATTTCGTTACCGCTTATTTATAAAACGTTACGGCTTGGCGGATTTTCTAGATCCGCCACTGGGGACATTGTTGGTACAATTTCTTCTAGGCTTTCTTCAGTAATTACAAACGGCAATAAAGAACTGATCGGAATAGAGACCCGCTTACAAGATCTGAAAACAAAGTTGGAAATTGGGTCGGGTGGTGTGCGCATGGTTGGAATATGGGGAGTTGTGGGTGGTAGTAAGGCTACTCTCGCATCTGCTGCTTATATGGAAATTTGTCACTTATTCGAAGCATGTTGTCTTTTTGAAAATATTCGTGACGAATCAAGGAAGCATGGTTTGAAAAAGTCGCAAGAAAATTTTCTATCACTTGTTTTGAAAACAAATGAGGTTGTACGGAGTGAGATAGAAGGAAGAAGCATGATAAAGAGAAGGCTATGTCACAAAAGGGTTTTAGTTGTTCTCGATGATATTGATGATCTTGAGCAACTTGACGCGTTATCGGGATCCCAGGATTGGTTTGGTGAGGGAAGCCGGATAATAATCACTACCAGAGATGAAAATATGCTATCCGCCAGGTCTTACACAAATATTTATGAAGTGAGTTTGTTATCACATTACGAAGCAATCAAGCTCTTCAATAGACATGCGTATCACAAAGATAAACCTATTGAAGATTATGAGAAGCTTTCATTGCGTGTAGTTTCTTATGCTGGTGGGCTTCCGTTAGCGCTCAAAGTTCTAGGTTCTTTTCTATATGACAAAGACAAGGATGAGTGGAAGAGTACCTTGGCCAAGTTAAAATGCATCCCAGAAGAGAAGGTCATGGAGAGACTCAAAATAAGTTATGATGGACTTGAACCCTACCAGAAAGACTTATTCTTAGATGTTGCATGTTTCATGAGGAGATGGGACTCATGGGAGATGGATCGTTCAATGATGGTGCTTGATGCTTGTAATTTGCACCCTGTTATAGGGTAAAAGGTGTTGGAACAAAAATACCTCATAAAAGTTTCAAAAGAAGGAAGATTATTTGAGATGCATGACTTGATAGAAGAAATGGCCCACTACATTGTTAGATGGGAACACCCTAATAATCCTGAAAAGCATAGCAGGATTTGGAATAGGGAAGATTTGGAAGAGCTTTGTGATATGGGGGCAGCTGCACCCTCAATGGTTAAATTAACTTTGCAAAAATAAATTTTGTATATGTGCATCTAATGACGTTTGTCTATAGCGTTACTGGTACAGTTTGGTTCCTTTGATTATTTGTAGGTCCCTCGGAGGTTGAGGTTAAACCTATTCCTTGTTATGTCTAACACACTAGCAAGTGCGGAATCCAAGCTAGCATGCAAACCGAGATAGAACAAGCACAAACACAACACACAATCTTCACCGATTAACACCACTTGTATTAATGCGTATGAAAGGTTCGGTTACAAGCACAAGGTTTACAAATGTATTTTGCAAACTCTCTAAAACACTCGTGTGTGTGTTCTCTCAACAGAATGTTCACTCCTCACACTTGTCTCTTCTGTTTCTGTCTCTCTTTTTCGTGTCTAGTTCAAGTGAACACATGACATGGGTATATATACCCGACACAGCTTGTCTGGTCGAAGGATCAGATAGACTGATCGAAAGATCATCTATCGACCTTAAACAGCTCGAAGGATCCACATATACCTCGAAGGATGATATCCTTCGAGGTTCATCCATCGAAGGTTATCTTTCGAGCTCATCGAAGGATATAAGCAATCCTTCGATGACACATCCTTCGACCCACACACATATTACA
The DNA here is from genome assembly GCA_030545235.1 of Helianthus tuberosus. Taxonomy (NCBI): domain Eukaryota; kingdom Viridiplantae; phylum Streptophyta; class Magnoliopsida; order Asterales; family Asteraceae; genus Helianthus; species Helianthus tuberosus. Next base: position 1,496,811 of record JARYGA010036927.1, read on the forward strand.
AACAATGTTCTAACTGTTTGGTCAAGTCAAACCGGAGGATGGTCGACTTGGTCAAACTTACATCAACCTTACATTAAAGACATCGTTTTGTATCATGACGAAATACAGACAAAGTACAGACACATGTGCACCAACAAACTCCCCCTTGGCTGTAGCTTTGTCTCGATCTTCGATCTTGTAGGGCCCTCGATCTTTGTGTCTTCAAGTCTTTGACGGCTCTTCACGTCTTCAATGTCAGAGGATCTTTAAAGTCTTCACGTCTTGAAAGCAGAAAGTGTACCAACAAACTCCCCGTTTCATGTAGGAAGTGTGTTGACAAACTCCCCCTTAACATAAGCTCCCCCTTGAGTTATGCTCGTGAAATACTTGTTCTTTATGAATTGAGATCCTTGTGGTGTTGATGATGGTCAGCGGCAACTGGATCATCTTCATCACTTGAGTACCTTCACGTCGTGTCTTCATTCCGAAGCTTGTCATCGACCATGTTCTCCTTGCCTTTAGAATCTGCACATGCAAGAAATCTAAACGCGTAATGAGAACAACTGCCTGGAATATCATAAGCAAACGACACACATGTGACCATTGTTCAATCAAACACCGTCCGACAGTTTGAAAGTTTAGTAAATTTTATCAATTTCAATTTTAACTTTCAACACTTTGCAAATTTCGACCGTTTATGAAGATTTAGTCATTTTTGGTTTTCGTTCAGGTTTCAGGTAACGAAGACTCGAGATCCAACATCGTACGATCGAAAATAAGATAGAAATAAAATCTTTTTGGTTTTTATAAAGTTTATATTAAAACACACCTAAAATATTTTTGGTATTTTGAATATTTCAAATGTAAAGACTGAAAGAAGTAAATAAATATATACGAAGATGCAGAAACTGAAAGCATTAAATAAATATTTACAGACATTCTTTTTGCGAGTTTCGAGGGTAAGAGAATCATATCAGTGTACGGTCATGCCAAAACGCTCTTGTTGTTCAATTAGTTAACATTAAGATAAGCATCCTATAACAATTATCGGTATTGTTGTCCACATAAGCTCAACTTATCAGATGTAATCATGGCGAGGGGATACATTAAGGTATGATTTACTTACCAACCGGTGTTCATCCACATCACGACACATTCCCGTATCAAGGTATGCACGAGGGTTCATCTTACCGGTGAGTATACCGATTATCATCTGTTTGACCGTATATGATGTGAGATTCTCACTTATTTTGATTTGAAAACAAGCCCTATGTGATATAATCACTTATTGATGAGGAACTTGATTTTCGATGCATGAGGGCACAAGAGCAAGTCCGTGAACAGGTCAGTACTTTCGTACAGCAGAGAGACGAACTTGACTCCCGGAAAGAATTTGTGATATATTATCACTTATTTTGAGGGACATGTGATTGTTTATCACTTATTGAGGTCGAATGCAATATGTACACGTATGTATGGTATCATGGAAGATCTAGACTTGCGTCCCCGTTATTTTTCGGTAAAAGATACAACCATGATACCCAGATGATAAGCAGCATAAAGACCGAATATCTCAGAACCTCGGCAATCTCTCAAACGAAATTTCGGTACTAAGACCATATGCCAATGAATGGTTCCCACCTGGTCTTCAGTCGAATTTAAGTTTATATCACCATGCACACTTTAAAATGATTGTGAGCCTACCGATACATCTTATATAGAGCTGCTTATCGTTTTTCATTTAAGGTTTAAAGAGGTTTGGACAGACCACTGATGTACTATCATTTTCTCTTTTTCTCGCCAGGAAACTCATTTTTGTTTTTCTATTGTTTTTGTGTTTTTGAAATTTTTCAATGTTTTTGGATTTTCAAATTTTGGATTTACTCCCCCTAAAATCAATAAACTAAGACAAATTTAAAACACAAAGATATTTACAAAAATGATTTTCCGATGTTGGTTTTACTCTTGCTTGACCTTAATGCCGTTTACCAATAATAAATAGTCAAATCTTGATTTGTCAAATGCTTTGGTAAAAAGGTCGGCACGTTGGTCATCGGTGTGGACGTAAGCAACATCGATTAGCCTTTTCTCAAAGCAATCACGTATGAAGTGATACTTAATTTCGATGTGCTTAGTCTTTGAATGCTGCACAGGATTTCTAGTGATCTGTAAGGCAGCAGAATTATCAACGTAAATAGGAGTAGTTAGGAATTCAAAACCGTAGTCGCGCATTTGTTGTTGGATCCATAGGATTTAGGAGCAACAACTTGAGGCAGCAATGTATTCAGCTTCGCATGTTGATGTAGCGACGCACGTCTGCTTCTTGCACTGCCATGTGACTAGGCGATTTCCCAAAAACTGACATCCAGCCGTTGTGGATTTGCCGTCGATTTTGCATCCGCCAAAATCAGAATCACTGAATGCGATCAAGTCAAAGTTATTATCCCTAGGGTACCATAGACCGGTGTTAGGGTAACCCTTCAAATAACGAAAAATCCTTTTTACAGCTGCAAGATGTGAGGCCTTCGGGTTGACTTGATATCTGGCAAGCAGGCACGTTGGGTACATTATATCTGGTCTTGATGCTGTGAGGTACATAAGAGATCCGATCATCGCGCGGTAGTATGAGGGGCTAACAGCTTCACCCTTCAAGTCTGGAGTAATTCCGTGATTTTGCGGCAATGGGGTACCGATGGGCGTTGCATCAGACATCTAGAACCGGCTCAAGATGTCACCAACATATTTAGTCTGATGGATGAATATCCCAGACTCAGTTTGTTGTACTTGTAGGCCCCAAAAGAAAGTCATTTCCCCCATAGCACTCATCTCGAATTTATCCTGCATGATGCGCTCAAAATTCCTACACAAAACATCATTAGTAGAACCAAATATAATATCATCAACGTATACCTGTACCAGTAGAAGATCTCCATCCTGTTCTTTGATGAAAAGAGTACAATCGATAAGACCTCTGCGAAATCCATTCTCCAGCAAATAATTAGATAAGGTTGCGTACCAAGCTCGCGGTGCTTGATGAAGACCATAGAGAGCTTTGTTGAGCAACAAAACCCGATCGGGATGGATAGGATCTTCAAAACCTGGAGGCTGTTCGACGTACACCTCTTCTTCCACCACACCATGTAAGAATGCACTTTTCACGTCCATCTGGTATACCTTGAAACCTTTGAATGAGGCATAAGCCAGAAAGATCCGAATTGCTTCTAGACGTGCAACAGGTGCATATACTTCGTTGTAGTCGATCCCTTCTATCTGACGAAAACCTTGAACGACTAGCCTTGCTTTGTTTCGAATAACGACTCCACGGTCATCCTTTTTGCATTTAAACACCCAACGGGTACCAATCTTCTTGTAACCAGCAGGTTTCTCTACGAGTTTCCATACACCAAGCTTCTGGAATTGTTGCAGTTCTTCTTGTGAGACATAACACGCGAAAGACCAATCATTTTGTTGACCAGATTCTCTAATCGCCGTATACAAGCCTGCATTGTTGTTGTTTCGCAACATGTTTCTTGTTTGAACGCCACTTTGTACATTTCCGATGATGTTTTGTTGAGGATGGGTATTGTGAATCCTTGTTTCTGGATTATCTTGAACTGGAATGTTTGTACCCAGATTGTTGAGATTGAGATCAACAACCAATTCAATGCCCGGAATTGACGAAAAGGATGATGCAGTAGCTTCAGCTGTTCTAGGGACGTCCACTGGAGGAGTACCCTCTGAAGTACCATGAACTGCTGTTATTGGAGCTTCTTGATCTGCATCGAGAAATTCATCATCCTCTGAAGATTCGTTCAATTCGGTAGCATCGTGAAAATCCTCATTGTCGAGAGCATTATTATTCACTGAAGATGATTCTTGATTGACAATAATGGGACGAACCAACGGTGAATCTGTTGCATTGTCACTCTCGAAAAACATCCTTGCTGCAGCATTTTCTTCAACAGCATCAACATTGATCGAATTGAAAAAGTCATCGTACTCAAACATCCAAGGCTGACCAGGATTTCTAACTGGCAAAGTGTGCCTTTGTACTCTGACTTCAGACCATTCCTCGACCCTTTTAGTCTCTAGATTCCAGACTCTTAAGTTCGGGGTGGAATACCCAAGAAAGTATCCTTCAATGGCTCTTGCCCCAAACTTTCCATTAGGATCGATTAGTGTGCACGGAGCTCCAAACGGTTCAAGATATGACAAGTCTGGTTTCCGTTTGTTAATAAGCTCAAAGCAGGTCTTGTTGTGCCTTTTGACTGTAAGGACTCGGTTCAACGTATAACATGCAGAGGCCACAGCTTCAGTCCAGAATGGAATCGGCAATTGTGACTCTACCAACATAGTCCTAGCAGTCTCGATCAAAGTGCGGTTCTTATGTTCAGCGACGCCATTCTATTGAGGAGTATAAGCTGCACTAAATTCGTGAAGAATACCTTTTGAAGTGCAAAACTCCGCCTAACCTTCAACTTATATAGATTCTCAATCTGAATGATCAAGTTTTTGATAATACCGAAGGTTTCGCTCTTGTGTGCCATGAACGCCACCCAAGAAAATCTTGAATAATCATCAGTTATCACGAGGCACTATTGATCATTCCTAATGCTTTTGTGCTTGACAGGACCGAACAAATCCATGTGCAAACGTTCAAGAGGAACAGCCACCGTGTTGATTTTCTTTGTAGGGTGTCGCTTCTTCGTTTGTTTTCCTTTCTGGCACGAGACACAAACGTCTTGAAGATGAAAGTTTTTAAGAGGAACACCATTCACTAATTCATTTGACACCAAATGATTCATTTTGCGTAAGTGAATGTGACCCATTCGTCTGTGCCAAGAGATTGAGTCTTTTTCTGTGGCTTTGGAAACGAAACAGGTTGCTTGTGCAGACGTTGTGATAGCTTGGCTCATATCAAGGACATACAGGTCATTTATCCTTGGAGCAGACAAGAGAATCCATTCTTTCGGAATTTTGAAGCCGGGTTTCAGTACATAACATCCATTTGCATCAAAGTGTACTGAGAACTGCTTATCACAAATTTGAGAAACACTAAGAAGATTGTGATCAAGTTGTTGTACGAAGTTGATCTTATCAAAGCTAACAACCCCGTTGGAAATCATTCCTTCACCCGTAATATATCCGCCTTTATCTCCAGCAAAAGCAACATAACCTCCTCTAATAGATTTGACGTCGTAGAGAAGCTTCATGTCGCCTGTCATGTGCCTGGATGCCCCACTATCAACAATCCAATGACTACTGATAGTTCCTCCTGGAACACCCTACACATGAACTCACATAATTAGTTGGAGATGGGGACCCAAGCCATTGTGGTCTTGGGTCTTCCATTTTCATCAACAACAATAACTTCTATTCTTTGATGATTCAAGAATTGTGATGGTCCCCCTGAATTTGTGGTCAATTTAGGTTTCCATGTCTGTTGAGTTTTACCAGTTTGATTGTTTGACAATTTAACTTCGTGATTGTTTGAAGTTTTCGAAAATTTTGAGTTTTCTGGCTTAACTGAAACAGATTGTTTTTGAACCACATCAGTTTTAAGTGCCTTTTCAATCACCTTGACTTGTTGGCGTTTCTGTTTCTTTTCCCTTTCTCTTACAAGTCGGGGATCTTGTTTTACAGAAACAGATCGCTTTTGGTGATTGTGTTCACGGGGATCATCTTCTTTGGCTTTCAATTTATGAAGATACGGACAATTTCGAATAATATGACCAATTGTCCCACATTCAAAACATGATCTTCGTTCAACAAACCCCGAAGTATCATGTGATCGTCTTGCCGATGATGAACTTTGTGATCCCGAGGTACTAGGTTTTGAACTATTTGGTTCATTCCTTTTCATCACTGTTGCTTTCTTGACAAAATCTAAGTTAGATTGATTTTCAAATGTTGCAATTTTGTCCGTTCCCTTGGATTTCACAAAGTTCACATTTTTGTTTTTCTTCTGATTCGGCTTCTTTTGACTTTGAGTCGATGCTTTTCCTTTTGGTTTGGTATGATTTTGTTGTTTCTGCACTGTTGGTAATTTTTGATTGCCATATTGTTTTCGAATTTCGGCCTTTGGAATAGGAGGACACTGTGTTACTGTAACACGTGATCCTGTCTTTCCCAAAAACTTACTTGTTGAATTTTCAAAGACTTTACTAATTAATGATTGATTAACATTCTTAATAGGAAAATCTTTGTCTGAATAAATTTTATTATCACCAACAAGAGTGTACAGCAAATCCACACTCTCCGACTCTTGTGCAGACACGGACTCGATTGCAACAGTCTTAGCGGGCTTTGCAGGAGGATCACACAGAATATGATTCTCAAGAGGTATGTCCTCTTCTTTTATCACCGCATCAGACTTTGCTGAATCAGTATCATCAGATTCATCATCAGAAGAATCAGCATCCTCAATCACAACTGGAGGATCCTGATTTTGTTCAGCAGTTACAAAAGTATCTGCTGACGCATCTGAATCTGATGATACTTCCTTCTTGTATCCGAGTCCTGTTGCAAATTCCTCAACATCTAAAGGAACAGATGGTTCAAAGAAAACTCTATCTTCCTCATCCGGCATGGCATCATAATTATGTCTCACAGGTGGTGGACATTTCTTGTAACCTATGCATGTGACATCCCGTTTCTCTTTCTGTACGTCAATGATGTGATCCAACACATAGCTAGAGCTCAAATAACTGTCTAGCTTAAGTTGGATCGCCTCACTTTCAGTTTTGACACAAGCCATTTCCTTTTGCATTACTTCCAGACGAGTTATATACAAATTAATGTCAGTTTGTTTTCTGGAAACCATTTTAGTTAACTCGGTTTTATCTTTCTTTAACTTTTCAATTACCGACTTAAACTCCTTTTCATGGTTTTCATAAAACATGTTGGCTTCAGTGCACTTCGAAAGATCAACGGTCAATTTCTGATTGTGAATGAATGTCACATCATACTTCTCTTGCAAAGCCTCGTGTTTTCTTTGCAATTCACACCACTTATCATTCAATGAAACATGTTTGTCTTGCAAGTCAAACAAACTAGCTTGTAAAGCATCATGTTTGCCTTGCAACTCAGACATGTTTGCCTCTAAATCAGCACATTTAACATTTAAACTATCACAGTTATCACAACTAACAGAAGTGGGTTCATCGACACATACCTGACTTGATGAACTGTCGACATTAGCCATAAAGGCTGAATGGAGAGAAGACGAAGAATAAGCAGCTTGATCCACCAAAATAGATCTTCTTTGAATTCCTGCTCCAGCTTCTTCCAAAAGCTCATCAATATCTGCATCAACTGACGCACTTGATGTGTCATTCAAATGATCATCGCCTGAACTCGAGGATTCTTCATCCGAACTTCTACTGTAACCGGAGCTGTCTTCATCTTCAGAAGATTCATCACCATTAGTGGAGGATTCTCCACCACTGGCGTGTTTAAGATCCTTGACAACTTCAGCAAAACAAGCTGTTCCATCTGGAGCATCATTTCCCAACTGAATTGACCAATCACAACCTTCATCTACTTGAACCACAAGTGCCTGGTTGGCATTAGATGGTCCTGCTTGACTCTGGTTGTTGACATGCACCAATGTGCGCTCATTGTTCCTTACTTGGTTCTGATTTGCCCTGTTGCCTTGACCTCTGAAAGGATTGTGGTTTCCATGTTGAGATGGCTTCGTACATTCACGTTTGAAATGACCACGTTCACCACAATTGAAGCACTTAACAGCTTGCTTATCAAAACCATACTTGGTGTCTTTCTTGCTTTCCAAGCTGGTTCTGCCTGTTCTTTCCATGAAATCCTTTGCTCGCCTAACAGCACTGGCAAAAGCCCACTTGATGTCCATCATCTCCATCTCCTCTTTATCGATCTGCTGATAGTCTTCTTGAGTCAGATTAATGTTGCCAATCTGACCTTCCACTAATCCACAGTATGCGCTCACCAAAGTGTTTAGCAGCTCCATGTGTTCCTTTGCTACTTCCACACTCACTTTAGAAAAGCTTGAGGTGTCGAGCCGTACTGTATTTGGCTTTGATTGTTGACCAGCAGATGATGTGCTTCCATAACACGCTTGCTGTTGAGGAGGAAGTGGATTCCCATACATGTCTGTTGGTCCGGTAGATTGAGGAGGAAGTGGATTCCCATACATGTCTGTTGATCCGGTAGATCGAACAGGTAATGGATTTCCGAACATATCAGTTGCTCTGATAGGTCGTTGGCTTTGCTGTTGTGGTACTGGTTGAGGAACTGGTTCAAGCGGATTTCCATACATATCTGTTTTTGGAGGGACCGGAACTTGGATAGTATTGCCATACATGTCAGTGCTAGACACAAACGCTGTTTGAATTGGAGCATGTGAAGAAGGTTTTGTAAAAGTGCTAGAAGTTCCATAATACATTTCAGGATTTTGTGGCACTGGAACTCTTTTTGCCTTGAGAGTTTCTTCCTGATTCTTGTTTTCCAAGAGTTGAACAAAGTCATTGAAGCTTGTTGTAGCTAAAGTGCCATTGTACTTCATGATTTCCAAGAAAGTATTCCATTAAGGTGGCAACGCATCTGCAAACTTTTTCACAATCTCTACTGGAGTTGTAACAACCTCAAAATTTGACAATTCAGTCAGCAGATGATTAAATCGACTTGTCAAATCTCCTAAAGATTCATTCTCCATACAAGTAAAACCATCAAACTCTTTCTTTAGCAATTCTTTTCTCAATTGACGTGTCGCTTCATTTCCTACGCCCCTTGTCTTCAATGCATCCCACAACCTTTTCGTTGTCTTGTAACTGACAAATTGATGATAAATATCTTTACTTAACGCCTGAGTAAGAATGGCATATGCCTTCTTTTCCAAATCATAGACCTTCTTCTGATCTTCCGTAAGATCTGCAAACGTAGCAGCAGATGATGCGGCAACTTCTATTGTTTGATCAAAATCTGTGATGAACCGCAACCACAATTCTGTATTTTGTCCAAGGACGTATGTATGAAATCTGTCAATCCATCCTGGATATTCATATAAGTGCATCAACTTTGGAGGCCTATTCAAACTTCCGGTTTCGCTCTCGCTTAAGAGAATGCTTTGAACACTTGGAGTTTGATTTGATACGAATGCCCATTGACCAGTAGATATAGCATTAGCTTGCGAAGATGAATCCGGAGTCGGAGTACCAAAATACATTTCTGTATTTACCGGTCTACCCCATCTTGGATTCATTTTTGATCAAGAAAAATAATACCTGAGAATCACAAACTTGTTAAACATAAACAGACTAAGGATCGAAAGATCAAGACTTGTTCGAAGGATCAACAGTGTTCGAAAGATCACTGTTGAATTTCGAACAATGATTTCGAAAGATTCTCCAAACGAAGGATCCTTATCTTTCGAAAAAGAACTGTAGACCGAAAGATGTATGCTTTGAAAAGATTCCTTGGATCGAAAGATAACTCACAGACTTCGAAGGATGTTCGAAGGATGATTATCTATCGAACCTCCTTTGATCGAAAGATGATCTTTCGACTTCGAAGGATATCCTTCGATCTGATCTGACACAGTTGACAAAAGTGACAGGTTGGTGAAAAAGTTGATGGGTTGGTAGAAACTTTCGGCAGAAAGTATGGTCAGACCATGATTTTTACCAAAACCAAGATTTTGAACAATAAAATATGATAAAAAAACGAAGGTTTAACCCAGAAACCGGTCACCGGAGTATGGCCGGAAATTACCAAACATCTTAAAAACAGATTTTTAAGTTACCCAAACCTTCCTTTAACACACCAAGCTAGTTTAGAACACGTTTTAACGTCAAGAAAGGCGTGAAAAACACTGAAAAACGGGTGCTAAACCATATGAGTTTTTGTCCAAAATACTCCAAAGTCTTGTATAAACTCGGTTTTTAACAAGGAGAAGAGCCACGGCTCTGATACCACTTGTAGGTCCCTCGGAGGTTGAGGTTAAACCTATTCCTTGTTATGTCTAACACACTAGCAAGTGCGGAATCCAAGCTAGCATGCAAACCGAGATAGAACAAGCACAAACACAACACACAATCTTCACCGATTAACACCACTTGTATTAATGCGTATGAAAGGTTCGGTTACAAGCACAAGGTTTACAAATGTATTTTGCAAACTCTCTAAAACACTCGTGTGTGTGTTCTCTCAACAGAATGTTCACTCCTCACACTTGTCTCTTCTGTTTCTGTCTCTCTTTTTCATGTCTAATTCAAGTGAACACATGACATGGGTATATATACCCGACACAGCTTGTCTGGTCGAAGGATCAGATAGACTGATCGAAAGATCATCTATCGACCTTAAACAGCTCGAAGGATCCACATATACCTCGAAGGATGATATCCTTCGAGGTTCATCCATCGAAGGTTATCTTTCGAGCTCATCGAAGGATATAAGCAATCCTTCGATGACACATCCTTCGACCCACACACATATTACAAACAATGTTCTAACTGTTTGGTCAAGTCAAACCGGAGGATGGTCGACTTGGTCAAACTTACATCAACCTTACATTAAAGACATCGTTTTGTATCATGACGAAATACAGACAAAGTACAGACACAAGTGCACCAACATTATTAACACAGGAAAATGAAGTATTTGCTGATTTGCGAATGTATATTAGCCATCCAGGTCTATTTGATGTTCTTGCAAACATGAACCTTGGTTGGATAGTGTTGAAAGGGCATCTGGCATCTTCATTCCCATCAAATTTTCAGCCAACAAAGCTTCGTTGTCTAATGTTGATGGAGAGCCAGCAAAAAAAACTCTGGCATGGGTTTAAGGTAGATGAGTATTGTAGTTTCACAAACCATTGCAATGCAACTGTGAAATGAATCATAAAATGAACATAATTAAGAGTTACTAATGAGTTTAGTTAGTTGTTTGTTAGATGGTGGTTATTGAGTTTTAGACATCTCTATAAATAGAGGTTTATATACATTAACAAAAATACATGTCATGCTTTCTCTACGAAATTAGGAGTCGATTAGCTTAGTTTCGATTTCCTGAATAGCCAACATTATACGCATGCCAAATGCTTTAAGGAAACTTTTGATGATATTGGAAGAAGTAATAAATTTAATATAACAAATTGTCTTTAATATAACAATCTGACCGTAGATTTTTGGGCGAGGATCGAGGAGACTTTTAGACTATATGATGTTTTAAGCAATTGGAATATACTTTGCATGTTACAGAACAGAGGTTGTTATATCATATGCTAGTTTAAGTTTGTGCATAAATTAACAACTCCTGCTTAATGATCGATCAATGGTCCGGCAACAAGTACGCCAATGTGAAAGGAAATTGTTGTATACTTAATTATTTATTTGACTTTTCCTACTTTTCTTGAAACAGAGTCTACCAAATTTAAAAATTCTTGATCTCTATGATTCAATAAACCTAATCAAGACACCAGATTTTGAAGGCCTTCCATGTCTTGAAAGATTGATTTTAATGGGTTGTGAGAGTTTAGAAGAGATTCATCCATCAATTGGATATCACAAAAGGCTTGTTTTCGTGAACCTGACCAGGTGTACAACACTTAAAAGGTTTCCACCCATCATACACATGAAAAAATTGGAGACTCTTAATCTCTCTACTTGCTTTCAACTTCAACAGTTTCCGGATATCCAGTAAAACATGGATAGCCTGGTAACCCTTGATTTGAGTTGGACTGGTATAGAAATAATCCCATCGTCAGTTGACGATTTTGTGCCAACCTTGTTTCTTTTCGTTTACATTGTTGTCAAAAACTGAAAAGGATAGAGCCTAAACCTAAGTTTCCACGTTCATTAAGGAAGTTGGATCTTATAGGTGCAGTTTGGGAGATGGAGACATCCCATCTGATATATTTTGTGAGTTATTAAACCTACAACTACTAGACCTAAGTCGTAACAACTTTTCAAGATTACCTTCCGGCATCTCCCGACTCCTAGGTCTCAAGCTCCTCAATTTGACAAACTGCTGGAACCTTGTAGAATTGCCAGACCTCCCATCAAGCATAGCTATTCTCAAAGCAGAAGGTTGTGACTCACTTGAAATTGTAAGAGATTTATCAGACTATAAATGGTTGTGGAAAGTCTCACTTTGGATGAGAGCGAATAAGAGGGTACTACTTTCTATGCTTGAGGTATAACTCTTATCTTGTTTTTCGAATTTCAATCTTTTATTTACACTTTCAATATAAAAAGGAAAAATTACAAGTTTTGTCCTTTATCTTAATACCACTTATCAGGCGGTGTCCTTTTTAACGAATTTTGAAAAGTTTTGCCCTTTACAAGGAATTTTGTTGCACGTTTTATCCTTTAGGCTTAACCCAGTTAGATTTTCTTGTTAAATCTTGTCACCCAAGGGTATTTTAGTCTTTTTATGTCTCAACCCTAAACAAAGACGGGAACACGGAAAGGATAGGATTGGCCGAGTAGCAATCCGATCGGATGGCCATTCGACCGAGCTGCCATCCGACCCGCTACACACCGCCTTCACTCATTCTGACACTATAAATAGGCCTGTCACATCATCATTCTCACTGATGTGACAGCCTCACTCGATCTAGACGCACGCACTCCTCTTTTCTTCCGTTTCTCGACGATTTCGGTACGTTTTACACTAGATCCTTGTACAACTTTGATCTACACGTTATTCTCTACATGATTCTCCTTTGAAATCTTACTTTTCACCGTGAAATCTCTAAGATTTGGGCTCTTGAAGGTGATGTCATCATGGCGGTTTGTACCAAACTGTTGTGTGATGCCATTCTAGCCAAGATCTAGCTCAGATTTAAGGAATTTCATGTGTTTTACAACTAAATCTTTACTAAATCTATACCTTTCAACTAAAACTTATGTTTGTCTCCATCTTTTCTTAACTTTTCACTTAAAACAGTGGAATCCATATCTAAACGGACTATAGACTTGAGGATTAGTCTGGAGTTGGTTTGGAGAAGGATTATTGCCGGAGAAGATGACTGGGGTATGAATTCTGACATAAGAACCGACAAGAACGGATGACTGAACAGACTGGGGTGATTCCCATCTGATCAGAACGGCTATACATTGGTGTGTTTACCATTGTCTCAATACGTACCAAGTCGTTGCCGTTTAATCAGAAACTTAGAAACTTTACAAGTTTGGGAACGGGACAAGGACAACCCGATCGAGTGGCAATCCGATCGAACAACCATCCGATCAAGTGACACTTGCCCCTTAACTCTAAACACTTTGATACTTTGAATCCTTGATCGTCGAATGGCAATCCGATTGAATAGCCATCCGATCGAACTGCCATCCGATCAAGGAGACAATGTGCCTTGGAACCTTTCAGCACTTGGAAACTTTTTCAGAACCTGAACACTTGGTAATCAATTTGGAATCTCAACACTTGGATCGAATGGCCATCCGAACGGATGACCATCCGATCAGATGGCAATCCGTCTCTTATAACAGTCACACCAATCGAATGGCAATCCGATCGGATAGCCATCCGTTCGAACTGCCATCCGATCCAGTGACTGACTCGTCACTTTGCACAATCTGGTTGTTTTGTCTGACACTTACCTGTTGTAATGTAATCAGGCTAAACCTAAAGAGCTCCCTTTGATCTAATAACAGTTAATCTGTTAAGTATACTCGATCCCTTATTATTTTAAACTTTGGGATGCAACATGTATTCTATTAAACTATGATACTTGAGACTTTTGGAAACTAAACTCTATCCTATGTGTATGTGAAACTTGTGATTCTTGTATTCTATTTGTACTATGTGGACGTTTAATCCAGGGTGTGTAGTTCCGCCTTAACAATAGTAGCGCTATAGGAGATGCACCTCCCCATTATTCTCGGGGATATTCTTAGGAGGATTCTAGTTTTCCTTGAGACTTGGGAAAACAACAAAGCATCAGGATACTTGGGCTATCACTTATTGGACTGCGAATACTAGCATGGCTGAAACTGTTTTTGTTACATTTACATATGGATATGAGACTTTTAATCTATTATGCTATTATTCAAACTTGTATACTCGCCGGTACATTTTTGTACTGACCCTATTTTAATACATGTTGCAGGCTGAGAGGATGCTAGGATACTTGAAACAAGCTAGGATGAGATGTATTTGATACTTATATTTGTTCGTGATTGTTAGACTATTTTAAATCAATCTAAATCTATTGAAATGTCTAGTGTTATGGAATCTCATGAGCAATCTGAACGCTTAGTGCTCGCACCCCGATGTTTCCGGCATCGGTTGGGGTGTGACAAAAATTGATTGAGTTGAATTGGAAGGTAGGATATAGTTTGTAAATGTAAAAGTATTCATTGGTTATGCATAACGTATTTTGTAATGAATGAAATGCTACTTTTGTTTTAAAAAGAGTTTACGTATGTTGAAGATTGTCGGTCACCATGAAGTCTTCTAGCCCATGAGTTTTTGAAATTTGAATGACAAATTAAGCGGTGTAGAAAAGGTTTTTGAAAATAACGGGTTTGTTTCATTTGCATCAAAACAAGAAATTTTTTAATTTTGAAGATCCTTGTGAAAACGTCGATCCTTAGAAAAGAAATTTAGCAAAAGGACTTAGTGATTGTTTAAAAAAAATTAACCAATAACTTGTTGATGTTGAAAAGCGTCTTTGGTAAAATGATCATATAATATCTATAACACCTTATAAGTATATGAGAAAGTTGGTTTGAATTCCGATTGGGAATGAAAGTCTTTAGTGTGGTGATATAACATGAGTGCGTGTTTTAGTGATTAAGTCGAATGTGAAGTTCATGGGCAAGAGATTCATTTGACCGATTAAATTGATAGGTAGCATCGCATAAGGTTTTGAAATTTGGGTAATAAAACGTTTTATGACATGATTAAGAATCTCGTGTATATGAGTTGAGTGAAAATAGATTGTAGAATAAGAAGTACGTTTGATAAAATATTGTATTTTGAAATCTGTATAAGTAGGTATTTTGAATAATGATAAATGATTTAGGTATCAAACATGATCGGGTTTGCATAATAAGATATTTTGAAGGAAATTTTTTGGTAACGATCACCTAGGTAAGAGAATCACCCCTAACTCGTTGGTGAGGTCGTTTCAAGAAAGAGGGAGTGGAGTTAATTGTCAAGGTAAGGAAATCACTCCTATCTCGATGATATGTCTCCACTTGTCGTTACAAGGAATGTGAATTTAAATTATATGAAATCATGCATATGTATAAATGTATGGAAAAGATTTAATATGTTGTGTGTTTGTGAGAAGAAAATATCGAAAGTAAATTTTGAATTTGAAAGGTTGCATGGTATGTTTAATTAAAATTTGGATGGTTCCAAGACGGAACTTTGACTAACCAAAGCGGTCGAAAAGTCTTTCGAATTTGAGGAGCATGCTTTGGCCTAATAGGTGGAATACTCTCGCCGACAAGTCGGTTAACGGTATTTACCCTTCTGGTTACTACATGTCCCAAATCAATTGAAATTTCGAGACTTGGCGGGATTTATGAAAATCAAGGAGTGGAACTAGTCGACAAGGTGCGGGTGTCACCCCTAACTTGGCGATTTCGTATCCTAAGTGTGGTTGGTACTCGCCGGGTCAAAATTTAATTTCAACACTTTGACGAGGGTGTAACGCCCAGCGTCCCTAAACCTTAGACACTTGGCAGATCAGTCCCTGAACTCCTATAAATTGTTGATCTTAGTCCTTGTGGTTATGTAATGTTGATACTTTTAAAGTTTTGGTGTGAAACCTATTGATAATTGATGCTTAACACTATGATACTTGACTCCTTAATCTAGATGCTTGATTTTTGAAGCATAAACTACGAGACTTGATGCAGATACTAGACTCATGATGCTTGACCCTTGATACTTAATCTAGATACTTGAATCTTTATGACTTAACTTGATACTTAAACTCTTGATTCTTGATACTTGATACTTGGACTCTTGATTCTTGATTCTTGAGCAACGCTGACTCTTGACCCTTGAAACTTAAAATGGTGCTTGACTCCTTAGACTCGTGAAGCTTGATTCTTCGTTAAACGAGAGACTAGAGCCTTGGCACTGGCGGAATCTATGAAACCGTGAGACTTCGGTGCTTATGATGTAATCTGAATAATAAAATACTTTACGAAATCTATATATCGCAACGCTTAACATAACGCGAAAAACGAATCATAAACTGGAACGCGAGAAGGCTGGGTTGGCAAGAGTGGCCAGCCGATCGGCTAGCCGGCCGATTGGATAGTCACCTATAGGCTGACCAGCTGATCGGACAGCTGACCGATCGAACAGCCCGCCGATCGGACTGCTAGCCGAACCAAACCACCTTCCTTCCTTCTCTCCCTCACCTATAAATAGGCTGTCACATCACCATTTCAAGTGATGTGACAGCTCTGACCGAACCAGACGCACGCGCACGCTATTTCACCTTTTCCTCATCGATTTCGGTACGTTTCAAGCTAGATTCTTGTACTTTCTTACTCTACACATCATTCTCTACGTGATTCTCACCTGAAATCACACTTTTTACCATGAAATCTCTCAGATCTGAGATCTTGAGGATGATGTCATCATGGCGGTTGTACAAACTATCAGGTGATGTCATTCTGATCGGGCGGCCACTAACTACACTCGGACAGCCATCCTTCACTCTAGGCCAACCGATCGGACAACAGTCCGATCGGGCGGCCAACATCCACATTAGGCCAGCCGATCGGGCAGCCGTCCGATCGGGCGGCCACTAATTACACTAGGCCAGCCGATCGGATGACCATCCGATCGGGCGGCCAACATCCACATTAGGCCAGCAGATCGGGCAGCCGTCCGATCGGGCTGCCACTAATTACACTAGGCCAGCCGATCGAATGACTATCCGATCAGGCAG
The DNA here is from genome assembly GCA_030545235.1 of Helianthus tuberosus. Classification (NCBI taxonomy): domain Eukaryota; kingdom Viridiplantae; phylum Streptophyta; class Magnoliopsida; order Asterales; family Asteraceae; genus Helianthus; species Helianthus tuberosus. Next base: position 1,513,705 of record JARYGA010036927.1, read on the forward strand.
CCAACATCAACATACACTACGTGAGTCATCCGATCGACTAGTTAGACGATCGGACAGCCGTCCGATCGGACAACCATCCGATCCAATGACCTGTTAAACACTTTATTCAATCTCGATACTTCGCCCGACTCTTACCCTATTGCAATCTAATCAGGCTAATCTCAAAAGAGCTCCCTTTGATCCTATAACAGTTGCGACTGTTAAGCAATCACTCTGAGTATACTCGATCCCCTTTTTACTTTAAGCTTTGGGGTGTAACATGTATTCTATGAAACTTAAACTTGAATCTTTGAAACTTATACTCAATCCCATGTGTTTGTGAAACTTATGATACTTGATTCTTTACTCTTTGTGCTATGTGACATTTAATCCAGAGTGTATAGTTCCGCCTTAACAATAGTAGCGCTATAGGAGATGCACCTCTCCCATTATTCTCGGGGGGTATTGTTAGGAGGATTCTAGTTTACCTTGAGTCTTGGGTAAACACTAATGCATCAAGATACTTGGGCTATCACTGCGTGGACTGCGACACTAGCACGGCTGAAACTATTTTTATTACTTACATTGTGGATATGAGTTGTTTTAAACTATTATGCTATTATCGAACTTGTATACTCGCCAATACTTTTGTATTGATATTTTAATACATGTTGCAGGCTGATAGGTTGCTATGGAACTTTTGGAAATTAAGATAGGAAATGCCTAGAAATGTCACGTTAACTAAACTAGTCTTGGAACAAGTTGAACAATTATGATTTGATGTTTTGTAATATGATATTTTGAGATACTTGGGTTTTAGACAATTGAAATGAAAACAACTTAATTCTATTGAAATATCTAGTGTTGTGGAAGTCTCTTGAGCAATCTGAACACTTAGTGCTCGCACCCCGATGTTTCCGCCATCGGTTGGGGTGTGACAGATTGGTATCAGAGCCAGAACTATAGGGAATTAGGATAAGTAGGAATACTTGCCCTAGTCTATAGTTCTAGGAACTTGACTCTTGTTTGTTGCTTAAGACTTATGCATCCTACCGTATCTGCTTCCTAGCAGCCCATGTTCCTATTAAACTTACGTGCCTTTCCTAAGGCTGCTATAATATACACTTTATACTATAAAGACACTGTTACAAAGTGTTTATTATTAGCACGAGAGTTGCCCATAGGATAGGAGTGATATCCGAACCTTAATGGGAAGTCTCCATATTATTCTGGAAGGTCTTGTCTGCGGATGAGAGCTGACAACCTTTAGGGTACGATGTTGTCAAGTCAGAGGTGGAACTCAGACCTTGATAACTAGTCCCACTCCTTGATGATTTGATGTCTCGCCAAAGTCTCGTAACTGCCAATCAATTGAGTACGCAGAATGACTAAAAGGTCGAATACCGTAGGCCTAACATCGATGACGTATGTGTCTAAGTAAGTCAAGGCGCGTTACCTCAATTCAAAAGGAGTTCGAATCACTGTGGTTAGTCACCGTTCCTCTACCCGGAACAATCCTGTGTTTTGAGAGCCTATCTCGTTTTTATGTTATCTTGATTTTATGAAAGTGGTTTTATTTACAAGGTTTTGAACTTAATTCTTCGTTTATTTGAAAAACGTTTTTGTGCAAAGCTTGCACGTTGTCCGCAACCTAAATCGTTAATTCTAATCTCAGATCAAACTAAATTTACGAAGCTTTATTCTATGTGTAATCTATGTGGTAAACATTGGTCGTCTGTGGTATGATGTGTTGTGGTGGTGTGAAACACTAAGATGACATGGAAGTACGGGACGGAAGTGGTGTGTCTGAAGCATGGTGGATACGCCGCTGGTACTTCCTATATATAAGTGCTTCCGGCATATTACCAAACTTCCGTACCAAGTGCCATGCGAGATTTAGTGTTTGCAGACCGTTGTGGAACGTATATGAACCTATGGAACATCTCTTAAATCCATCGAACATCTGTATAAGCAATGGAACGTCTACACAATCTATGGAAAGTCTATGTAATCTATGGGAATTCTAACGTGATCTATGGTTAATCTATTCGTGCAAATCTATGATAATATAGCACGATGATCTATTTTGAGCTAAACTATGTTAAACTACCTTGAATTGTTGGTTTAATCTATGATCATCTACTTGGTTAGTCTATGTTAAACTACCTACTTGAGCAAGCTATGATAATCTATCAATGTAATCTATGTCAGTTTATGAGATGATTTATGATAATCTATCTGGGCATTCTACGATTATTTGTTCTGAGCATTCTATGTGATATAATTGAGTGATCTATGAGCAACCTACGGTAATCTATTAACCTATGTGAACGTATGATGATAATGATGATGATGTGTGATGAATGTGACACGTAGCATGACACCGAGTACGAGGCCAGGAGACATGTCCGAAACGTGGTGGATACGCCGCTGGTACTTCCTATATATAAGCGTTTTTGGCATGATGACCAAACTTCGTACAACGTGCGATGTGAAGGATGTGAATTTCGAAGATGGTTCAATCTAGGTTCTTAAGTGTATCATGTGAGTAATCTATGTCATGAGGAATTCATAATTTGGACTTATACGATCCCGTTCGTTGGATCTGTAGATGTCTGCTCGTAGAACATTTGACGCTCTCAGGAGATCCAGAGAGAAGTCTCAGAAAAAGATGATGTCGTTCATGGCTTACCAGTTTGCGCACGTCATGCCAAGGATCTTCACCGAGCTTCAAGGATCAAACACTCCGCCGTCCTCTGCGGACCCCAAGGCTGAAAACAGAAGCCTGCTAAGTTCAACTACAAACATTTAATCTCTTGCAACCCTAAGTCTTTCACGGTCAATGATGGGGTGACTGCTATGCTCGAGTGGTTCGACAGCATCGAAGTTACCTTCATTAACAGCGAGTGCCCAGATCATCTGAAAACGAGGAGTGCGACTGGAATGTTTCAGGGCAGAGCACTGGAGTGGTGGACAAATGAGAGAAACATCCGTTCAAATGAAGAAGCCTATGCTCTTCCATGGGCTGAGGTGCGTGAACTCATGATGCTTGAGTTCTGCCCTCCCCATGAGCAGTTGAAGCTTGAAGAAGAATTTTGGCATCTGAAACAAGTGGGTGATGACAACCTGGCTAATACTACTCATTTTAAGCAGCTGAGTGTCATTGTTCCTCACTTGGTTTCGACTCCTAAGCGAATGATAACCAAGTACATCAACAGCCTACCGTCTGCAATGCGTGATTCTATCGAAGCAGCTCAGTTGGAAACTATTGAAGAAGTCTATCGTTTGGCAGCAAGTCTGAACAACAATCGTGTACGTGATAAGCAGTTTGCTACCCCTGCACTTTCAAAGTCTGCAAACCAAGTGACCCAGCAGCCTAGTGGCAGCAAGAACAAGAAACGAAAGTCTCATAGTGCGGGATGCAATGCTATTGTCTCTGCTGCTAACCCTGCTGCAAAACCTACTCCTGCTACTACTGTAGCTAACCCTGCTGCTCCCGAAGCTAAGAAGCAATACACTGGGCCCCATCCCAAGTGTGCAACTTGCAGCTACCACCATCCTGCTACTTCTGCATGTCGTCTGTGCACCAACTGTAATCGCTATGGTCACACGACTACCTAATGCCGTCAAACTAACGTAGCCCAACCAGCTCAGCAAGTGTAACACCTCGAAAATTTACGTCCAATAATGTGTTGACACGTGTCATAAGGTTCCGTTATGTGAAAACAAACTTTAGAGGGACTAAAGTTGACATACAGTGAAAACTATGGAACGTAAGGGTCCAAAGTGTCAACAATTGATAAATAAGCCCTACAATAACCCTACATAATGTTTATAATCTTAAACGGATGGTTCATGGATCATACGAAGCGGAAAATGCACGAAAGTGAGGAATTACAAACTATAGGGACTAAAAGTGTCAACATGTTGAATTATACCTCTGAGTGAACTTTTGGCAGCCCCGAAGCTTTGTAATGCTAAAATATACTCACGGGAATGTGTGATAAAAATTTCATGAAGTTTCGTGAACGTATGAGAAAGTTATGGCCAAAACCGTAAACGAGGGGTTAAAAGCGTCAACGTTGATTTTGATAGCCTTTCGGGCGAGCGCAAAGTGAACCGAGGACTTCGCCATGTTTATAAAAGTCCCAAGGTTCATAAAAAACAGATATAAGGGTCAAGAATGCAAAATAAATAGCTTAAACCTCGTAACACAAGTATAGGGGCTAAATTGCAAAACAAGAAACAAAGTATAGGCCTGCAGAAGTCCCTACGATGCGCAGCCATATAAAGCCTACGATGCGCAGGACTGATTAAAGGCATACGATGCGCAGGCCAAAAAGTGCTACGATGCGTAAGGTGTTGCCCAGCGACCAGAAAACCCACAGGTGCCAGTTTCTTGTCTATTTTGAGTGTGAAACAGCTATGAGCACCTCCAATTCTCACCAATAGATGGCCATGCACGTCTAGGACACCTGGAGACCTCTGGTAACATGTACAACCTCCTTAAATCAGACCAAAAGCTCATATTTTTGGGCACTTGCATTTTGATCAAGAACACTAGCAACTTCAAGAACTCACAAGGCAACTTCTGGAGCAATTCTGAACGACAAGGCAACCTCTAGGTGTTATCTAAGCCTCATTAGGACCTTTAATAGAAGAACCAGTAAAAGATACCTCCACTGCTTATTGTGAATTATTACTATACTCAGGTAAATACATTTCAACTTATTTTCCCTATACGGGCTTGGGTTACGGTATATAGAATACCGCTTGATCGAGCATTAAATCCTCCACCATTGCGTGTGGCTAGTTGAATAGTTTAATCGGCTCGTTTAAACAGTCTTGTTATCTTAGGGCCTTTGGGGGGTTAATTGACCATATCCCGGATATCCTTGGCATCATCTTACGAGATGGCCACGACCTGAGCACGGGGTGTAGGCGTACACCTTACCGTGTATAACTCAACTACTGTGGTGGGTCCTTTGATCTTTAGCCCGAACTAGATTCGGGCCACCGAACGCAAGTAACATGTAATTCGTTCACATGATTATCATATTAAATAATTGACCCAAGTTAAATAAAATGTTTTATGCCATGTGCATTTAAATCAATTTTCAACCTTTTCAAAATGAGTCAGTTGATTTGTATTTACCAGTGTAAACTGACGTATTTTTCCCAAAAAGATTAAGTGCAGGTACTACACGTAATTGGCTGGCAGTCTTCTAGGACGTCCTCAATAAGTCTCGTAGCTTGGGCGTCAATAAACTGTGGAACTATTATCTTATTTGTTTTTCGATCCGCCTGTGGATCCGTTTTGACTATATGTGATATATTATTATTACATTCAATTAAAGTTAAAACGAATCTATCATTCGCTTCCGCCGTGCATTATATATATTGTGTTGTTTGTCTATGATGATACCAACGACGTCACGATACCCCACCGGGCCCACCGGAATACACGTGGAAATCGGGGTGTGACAGGTTGGTATCAGAGCCAACTCTGAGTGAATTAAACACTAGCCTTTTGTGTTTAATCTCAGTTACACAATTGCACAACTCTCGAACTCTCGAGTCTAGACAAAGAACTTAGGAAATTTCCAAATTTTGGTCTTATTTCTAACTTGCCTTAACTTTGTCTTATATATATCATGTTGTATCACTTGTTTGTTTTTGACAGGTTACAATATGCCACCTAGGATGCGAGGAAGAGGACAAAGGGGATACGTGGCCCCTAATGACCACGAAGCCGGACCATCGAGCCGACGACCACCTCCAGATCATCAACATACCGATGCAGAAAATCTTTGGAGGACCTTTACTGACCATACCCCTTCACCATCCGTTCACCACTCCTTTGGGCATCATTCAGAAAATGAGCCCCACCATTCCCAGCAGTCATACATCCCTCTACCCGGTCACCAGTCACCTTTTGACAATACGTCACCTACCATTCAAGGGTTGTACAACCCTAACGACTACCTGCAAGAACCAGTGGGTTTTAACCCACTTGGACCGGAAGACCACTTCTCGGGTGGTAACGAGATGGATGTCGATGAGGACACCGACCCAGCCATGCCACCATCTGGCACGCCGAACCATCCCATCGAGATATCTGATGGGTCACCATACGTGGGATCGCCTTACAACGGTCCCGATAGCTTTCAGGAGAAGTTCCGGCAGCATAACTGGGTGTGGACCCCCAGTTATCATAACTCTCCTCTCCACCCGTCCTATCACAGCTCTCCTCACCACCAGCAGCAGCAGCCAGAGCAGCAGCAGGATCCATCTGAGGATTCTAGATTTGTGGCAGTTACTCCACCGCCACCACCACCTCCGGTTCAACCTCCAGCGCCCCCGAGGCGAAGGAGAGGAACGAACGCGAGGATGTCCTCGTAAGGAGTAGGAGTGCGTATTCGCACCCCTCCACAGTCCAGCAGTAGCCGGTACTCGCCGGTTCACGAAGAAGATGAAGAAGAAGAAATGGGAGAATCTCCACCTCTTGTCTCAGAGGTGAATACTGTACCGGTTGCACCACAACCGCCTCTGGGTTTTGGAGAACCCATTCCTGCATACGCCAATGCTGCGGCGTATAACCCTTTCGATCCACCAGGCAACACCACTTACAACTATGCTAGTGTGGATCCTTATCAGGAAGCGTGGAACTACAACGCGCTTCATCCTGAAGGTCCGTATGGAGGTCCCTGGACTACGGGACAGCCGACCTATGGGTACTCATCTTATGGGTACCAGCAGCCACCACCTCTACAGCCCCCGCAGTTTCCGCCTACTCAACCTTCATTCTATCAGCCTCCTCCACCTCCACTGTATCAGCCTCAGCCTCCGTATTATCCGCAGGCGCCTACGATGTCACCGCCCCAGGTTCAAGAAATCATACAGGAAATCCAAGGGGTGCGTCAGGAATTTAATGCGAGGATGGAGCAGGATCAAAGGCAAAACCGGGGAATGTTTGAGAAAGTGGTGAGCCTACTCAAAGGAAAGAGCAAGAAGGATCGTTAAATCCTTCATTTATGTACTTGTTGTTTAATCATGTCCCTGCGTGGACATTTACCTTATTATGTACTCTACCCCTGCGTGGGTATTTATTCTGTTCCGCCCCTGCGTGGGCATGTCTCTTTTAACCCCTGCGAGGGTTTGTTGTTTGTTTTAGCCCCTGCGTGGGCATTTGTATTGTTGAAGTCCCGTTTAGGGCAACTTTGTACTTGTTTACTTTGAATTAAAATGGTTAAATTGAAGCTTTTTCATTTTAAATTATATGCTTAAATATAATAAAAGAATAAATGGAAAAATAGCATGTATAAATTATACTTCACCATTTTAATAATAAGAATCTTAAAAAGATAAAACCTAGCTTGAATGTCATATTAAAGACCTGGCCAAGATGGTAAAATCTGTATAAAAGATTCAAATCCCTGTTAACATCTGTAAATATGTTAACATTCTCGACTAGTGTGATTCGCGAAATCACCCATGTCATCCTATCTAATAAATTATCCAAATTATATTTAAAATACAATGGAGAGTGACATAATGCCTACGGGTCATAATAAATGTCACATAAAACAAAAAGGCGGTTGTAGCTTATAGACTCCCTGCCAAGAAAAAGGATTAATTTGTTTTGATTATTCAGACCGTAATCCTATAAAAATCTAAATTTATAATTTAGAAATCGTCCACGTGACTAGGCCTTTTGTGCCAACATATAATTCGCTTAGGATAAAAATTTTTATAAAAATCCTAAATATAAGCGCCTAACAAGTTAACTAATATGGTTGTTAATTACCATGGTTAATAAAGTCGTCAAGAACGATAATACTGTTTAAGATTTCTAAAATAGACTTTGTCCTTATTTCTTTATGTAGCATATAAGACTACATGGCAAAGTCCGAAGAAATCAACAGTCACGCAGCAGATAATCATGACGACAGTAAAATACTTGTAACTGGAGCTGAATTAAAATCATTAGTACAAGAGGCAGTTCTAGAGGCACTGAATAGACCATATACCGAGCAAAGCGGGACCCGTAGTAGGACCCGAACTGCATCACACCACAAGTCGAAACCCCGAGATCATTCTGAGGCTCATAGTAAGCCACCCTCCAAAAAGGAGTTACCCAAGAAGGAGGAGTTAAAGAAGAACAGTGACAAACACTCTTCCAATCAGAATAGTGTCCCCTCCATGGAGATTGTGAGAAATGAAGCACCTCTTGTTAGAGGATGCACATACAAGTATTTCGTTTCATGTAAACCCCGGGACTTTACTGGGGAGAAGGGGGCAGTTGATTGCATAACATGGTTGGACGAGATTGACACGGTGGTAGACATCAGTGGGTGTGCAGAAAGGGACATCGTGAAGTTCGTGTCCCAGTCCTTTAAAGGTGAGGCACTAGCGTGGTGGAGATCTCTAATCCAGGCCACCGGGAAGGTGCATTTATATAGCATGAACTGGGAGCAGTTCGTTGCTCTCATCAGGGAGAATTTCTGCCCGCAGCATGAGGTAGAGAAGATTGAGTCCGATTTTGTCTCATTGGTAATGACGAACCTAGATTGCCAAGCCTACTTGACGAGCTTCAACACGATGTCTCGCCTGGTTCCATATCTTGTGACACCGGAACCAAGGAGAATCGCTCGTTTCATCGGGGGGTTAGATCCCGCAATTAAGGCGAGTGTGAAGGCCTCTCGGCCAATGACCTTCAGGTCAGTGACTGACCTCTCTTTGTCCCTCACGATGGACCTGGTCCGACTAAGGGCACTAAGGAACAAAGAGAACGAGAACAAGAGAAAACGTGAGGACGATACCTCACGAAGGTCGGAGAAGAGACATCGAGGCAACGATGACCACAGGAAAGGGTCAGGGTCTAGGAAGAACGGGCAGCGATCGGGTGAAAAGCCCAAGTGCAAAACTTGTCAGAAGTACCATTTTGGGAGATGTCGACTGGAGTCGAAATCACAGTCTCAAGCAAGACCCTGTGGAATCTGTAAGTCCACAGAACACAAGACTCTGGATTGTAGGAAGTTGAAGGATGCAACCTGTTATGGTTGCAACGAGAAAGGGCACATCAAGCCCAACTGTCCGAAGTATGCCAAAAAGGCGGAAGAGGGAAAGAAGACCAATGCGAGGGTCTTCAAAATGGACGCCAAAGAGGCTGTTCAGGACGACAACGTGATTACCGGTACGTTTCTTATAAATAACGTTTTTGCTAGAGTCCTATTTGATTCTGGAGCAGATAAGTCATTCGTAGATAATAAATTTTGTGACTTGTTAAAATTGCCTATAAAACCATTAAGTGTAAAATATGAAGTGGAATTAGCCGATGGAACCATAGAAACCGCTTCAACCGTCCTAGATGGATGTGTTATATCCATTAGGAATCACTCGTTTCCATTATCGTTACTTCCCTTTAAACTTGCTAGTTTTGACATAGTTTTAGGCATGGATTGGTTATCGCATAACCAAGCCCAGATTGTCTGCAATAGAAAACAAGTGGTAGTGAAAACTCCATCAGGAGAGTCACTCACTATCCAAGGAGATACCCAGCATGGACTGCCTGAGCAAGTGTCTATGCTCAAGGCATCCAGGTGCATGCAGAAAGGTTGTGTCATTTACATGGCACAAGTCACTATTGATGAGCCTAAGACAAAGATTGAAGACATCCCTGTCATTTCGGAATACCCCGAATTTTTCCCAGAAGAACTACCTGGTTTACCACCAGATAGGCAAGTAGAGTTCCGAATTGACATCATTCCGGGAGCAGCACCAATAGCAAGAGCACCTTATAGGTTAGCACCAACGGAGATGAAGGAGTTAAGGACGCAGTTAGACGATTTATTAGCAAAAGGTTTCATTAGGCCTAGCTCGTCCCCTTGGGGAGCGCCTATCTTGTTCGTTAAGAAGAAGGATGGATCGATGCGACTATGCATCGACTATCGCGAGTTGAATAAAGTCACCATCAAGAACAGATATCCTTTGCCCAGGATCGACGATTTGTTCGATCAGTTACAAGGGGCAAGTTACTTTTCGAAGATCGACTTGAGGTCGGGTTATCACCAGTTGAAGGTCAAGGATGAAGACGTGCACAAGACAGCGTTTAGGACTCGTTATGGACATTACGAGTTCCTAGTGATGCCTTTTGGGCTCACTAACGCACCAGCCGCATTCATGGATCTCATGAATCGCGTCTGCAAGCCTTATCTAGACAAATTCGTCATAGTCTTCATTGACGACATCCTTATCTACTCTAAGAATAAGGCTGATCACGAGAAACACCTTCGTTGTATTCTCAAACTCCTACACCAAGAGAAACTCTACGCCAAATTCTCGAAGTGCGAATTTTGGCTTCGAGAAGTCCAATTCCTTGGACATGTGGTGAGTGAGCGTGGTATCCAAGTGGACCCCGCTAAGGTAGAAGCAGTGATGAATTGGCAAGAGCCAAAGACGCCGACTGAAATCCGTAGCTTCCTGGGTTTAGCAGGATATTATCGGCGATTTATTGAGAACTTTTCAAGGATTGCTGCGCCCCTAACTTCATTGACGCGCAAGAAGGTTAAGTTTGATTGGGGCCCCAAGCAGCAGGAATCCTTCGACATCCTGAAGAAAAAGTTGAGCAATGCTCCAGTTCTAACGCTACCTGAAGGTATAGAAGAATTTGTGGTGTACTGTGATGCATCACACACTGGTATGGGCTGTGTACTCATGCAGAGAGGAAAAGTCATAGCCTACGCTTCTCGACAGCTCAAGATACACGAGAAGAACTACACCACCCATGATTTGGAATTGGGTGCCGTAGTATTTGCATTAAAGCTATGGAGACATTACTTGTATGGAACCAAGTGTGTGATCTATTCAGATCACAAGAGCCTTCAACATTTGTTTAATCAGAAGGACTTAAACATGCGACAAAGGCGATGGATGGAAACGCTGAATGATTACGATCTTGAAATAAAATACCATCCAGGCAAGGCAAATGTAGTTGCTGACGCCTTAAGCAGAAAAGAAAGAGTGAAGCCAATAAGAATTAATGCCAAGCGCATTGAGATAAGGAATGATTTAAACCAAAGGGTGTTAGCTGCACAGAAGGAAGCTGTGTTGGAAGCTAACTATCCTGAAGAAAAATTGGGAGTAACTGAGGAGCAGTTGTCCCAAGACAAGGACGGAATGCTTAGATTAACTGGACGTATATGGGTTCCAGTTTTTGGAGGTCTTCGAGATGTTATCCTCCAGGAAGCCCACAGTTCCAAATATTATGTTCATCCTGGAGCTGATAAGATGTATCAGGATTTAAAGGCCAACTATTGGTGGATTGGTTTGAAAAAGTCTGTAGCTGCCTACGTGGCTAAATGTTTGACTTGTGCGCAAGTCAAAGCTGAGCACCAGAAGCCATCAGGTTTGTTGCAACAACCTGAAATTCCCTCATGGAAATGGGAAATGGTAACGATGGATTTCATCACAAAGTTACCAAAGACAAGAAAAGGAAACGACACTATATGGGTCATAGTGGATAGACTGACGAAGTCAGCACATTTCCTACCCATCAAAGAAACATACAGTTCAGATATGCTAGCACAATTATATGTCGATAAGATTGTAGCTTTGCACGGAATACCTGTGTCCATTATCTCTGACAGAGATACGAGATACACATCACACTTTTGGAAAAGTTTCCAGCAAGCTTTGGGTACACGTTTAAATTTTAGTACGGCTTATCATCCACAGACTGACGGACAGAGCGAGCGTACTATTCAAACGCTGGAAGACATGCTGCGCGCATGTGCGATTGACTTAGGTGGTAGTTGGGATAAGAACCTACCCCTAATTGAATTCTCCTACAACAATAGCTACCACACCAGCATAAAAGTTGCGCCTTTCGAGGCCTTATACGGTAGAAAGTGTAGATCACCCATTTGTTGGGCAGAAGTTGGAGAGGTCCAACTTTCAGGACCAGAAATTGTCTTTGAGACAACGGATAAGATCGCCCAGATTCGCGATCGTTTGAAAGCTGCCAGGGATAGGCAGAAAAGTTATGCGGATCCAAGTCGTAAGGATTTTCACTTTGAAGTAGGTGAAAAAGTCCTACTTAAGGTGTCACCCTGGAAAGGAGTAATGCGATTCGGGAAGAAAGGCAAACTAAGCCCAAGATACATAGGACCTTTCGAGGTTATCGAACGGGTTGGGTCAGTTGCCTATAAGTTGAACTTACCAGAAGAACTCAGTGGAATTCACAATGTGTTTCACATCTGCAATCTAAAGAAGTGTTCCGCTGATGATTCACATATCATGCCACATACGGATGTGCAGATAGACGCGAGTTTAAAATTTGTGGAAAAACGTTTGTCGATCGAGGATCGACAGGTGAGGAAGCTTCGAAGGAAGCATATACCTTTTGTCAAGGTCAAATGGGATGCCCGTAGAGGACCCGACTACACGTGGGAGGTAGAATCCACGATGAAAGACAAATACCCTCATTTGTTTCAGTAAATCTCGAGGTTGAGGATGTAACACCTCGAAAATTTACGTCCAATAATGTGTTGACACGTGTCATAAGGTTCCGTTATGTGAAAACAAACTTTAGAGGGACTAAAGTTGACATACAGTGAAAACTATGGAACGTAAGGGTCCAAAGTGTCAACAATTGATAAATAAGCCCTACAATAACCCTACATAATGTTTATAATCTTAAACGGATGGTTCATGGATCATACGAAGCGGAAAATGCACGAAAGTGAGGAATTACAAACTATAGGGACTAAAAGTGTCAACATGTTGAATTATACCTCTGAGTGAACTTTTGGCAGCCCCGAAGCTTTGTAATGCTAAAATATACTCACGGGAATGTGTGATAAAAATTTCATGAAGTTTCGTGAACGTATGAGAAAGTTATGGCCAAAACCGTAAACGAGGGGTTAAAAGCGTCAACGTTGATTTTGATAGCCTTTCGGGCGAGCGCAAAGTGAACCGAGGACTTCGCCATGTTTATAAAAGTCCCAAGGTTCATAAAAAACAGATATAAGGGTCAAGAATGCAAAATAAATAGCTTAAACCTCGTAACACAAGTATAGGGGCTAAATTGCAAAACAAGAAACAAAGTATAGGCCTGCAGAAGTCCCTACGATGCGCAGCCATATAAAGCCTATGATGCGCAGGACTGATTAAAGGCATACGATGCGCAGGCCAAAAAGTGCTACGATGCGTAAGGTGTTGCCCAGCGACCAGAAAACCCACAGGTGCCAGTTTCTTGTCTATTTTGAGTGTGAAACAGCTATGAGCACCTCCAATTCTCACCAATAGATGGCCATGGACGTCTAGGACACCTGGAGACCTCTGGTAACATGTACAACCTCCTTAAATCAGACCAAAAGCTCATATTTTTGGGCACTTGCATTTTGATCAAGAACACTAGCAACTTCAAGAACTCACAAGGCAACTTCTGGAGCAATTCTGAACGACAAGGCAACCTCTAGGTGTTATCTAAGCCTCATTAGGACCTTTAATAGAAGAACCAGTAAAAGATACCTCCACTGCTTATTGTGAATTATTACTATACTCAGGTAAATACATTTCGACTTATTTTCCCTATACGGGCTTGGGTTACGGTATATAGAATACCGCTTGATCGAGCATTAAATCCTCCACCATTGCGTGTGGCTAGTTGAATAGTTTAATCGGCTCGTTTAAACAGTCTTGTTATCTTAGGGCCTTTGGGGGGTTAATTGACCATGTCCCGGATATCCTTGGCATCATCTTACGAGATGGCCACGACCTGAGCACGGGGTGTAGGCGTACACCTTACCGTGTATAACTCAACTACTGTGGTGGGTCCTTTGATCTTTAGCCCGAACTAGATTCGGGCCACCGAACGCAAGTAACATGTAATTCGTTCACATGATTATCATATTAAATAATTGACCCAAGTTAAATAAAATGTTTTATGCCATGTGCATTTAAATCAATTTTCAACCTTTTCAAAATGAGTCAGTTGATTTGTATTTACCAGTGTAAACTGACGTATTTTTCCCAAAAAGATTAAGTGCAGGTACTACACGTAATTGGCTGGCAGTCTTCTAGGACGTCCTCAATAAGTCTCGTAGCTTGGGCGTCAATAAACTGTGGAACTATTATCTTATTTGTTTTTCGATCCGCCTGTGGATCCGTTTTGACTATATGTGATATATTATTATTACATTCAATTAAAGTTAAAACGAATCTATCATTCGCTTCCGCCGTGCATTATATATATTGTGTTGTTTGTCTATGATGATACCAACGACGTCACGATACCCCACCGGGCCCACCGGAATACACGTGGAAATCGGGGTGTGACAGCAAGCCCCAGCCCAGGCAGCTCTACCTGCACCTCCAGCTCCTCTACAAAATCCTAGGCCAGTTAATGTTGTTCGTGCATGCTACAAGTGTGGAGATACTACCCACCTCCGTAACCAGTGTCCTCAGCTGAACCAGAATCAGCAGCCAGCCGCTCGCGGACGAGTGTTCAACCTTAACGAAAATCAGGCCCGAAATGACAACGACGTTGTCAATGGTATGTTCCTTGTTAATAACCTTTATGCTTCAGTCCTATTTGATACTGGTGCCGATAAAAGCTTTGTGTCCGTAGAATTTGAGTCCCTGTTAAACTGTACACGCTCTATGTTACCAGAGTCATTCTCGGTTGAGGTCGCCAATGTTAAGTCTATTCTTGTGAATTCTATCGTGCGTGATTGTTCCTTGATTCTTAACGATCACATATTCGCTATTGACCTTATACCCATGCGACTGGGTAGTTTTGATGTCATTATCGGAATGGATTGGTTACGTAGAAATCATGCCGAAATCTTGTGCCACGAAAAGCTTGTCCGTCTTCCTCTTCCGTCTGGTGATCTTTTACATGTCTATGGGGACCGGACTTCGAATGGACTAAGGCTGATGTCATGCACACAAGCGAGCAGAAGTTTACGTAAGCGGAACCAGCCTTCTTGGCCCACGTGGTGGAACAAAAGGGCAGGGGGAAGAGCATAAACAATGTTCCAGTTGTGTGTGATTTCCCTGATGTCTTTTCAAAGGATCTGCCTGATCTTCCTCCTCCCAGATCTGTTGATTTTCGTATTGATCTCGTACCTGGTGCTACTCCCGTCGCCAGGGCTCCTTACCGTCTTGCACCTTCCGAGATGCAAGAGTTATCCAGCCAGCTACAAGAATTGCTCGACAAATGTTTTATTCATCCAAGTACCTCCCCGTGGGGTGCTCCTGTTCTATTTGTCAAAAAGAAGGATGGTTCATTTCGCATGTGTATCGATTACCATGAACTTAATAAGCTTACTATGAAGAATCGTTATCCGCTACCCCGTATTGATGACCTGTTTGACCAGCTACAAGGCGCGTCCTGTTTCTCAAAAATTGACCTGCGTTCTGGATATCATCAGCTACGTGTTCTTGAAGATGATATTCCTAAAACCGCGTTTCGTACACGATATGGACACTACAAG
Organism: Helianthus tuberosus; assembly: GCA_030545235.1. Taxonomy (NCBI): domain Eukaryota; kingdom Viridiplantae; phylum Streptophyta; class Magnoliopsida; order Asterales; family Asteraceae; genus Helianthus; species Helianthus tuberosus. Next base: position 1,529,184 of record JARYGA010036927.1, read on the forward strand.
TTCGTAGTCATGCCTTTTGGCCTGACCAATGCACCTGCAGTGTTCATGGACCTTATGAACCGTGTTTGTAAACCCTACTTGGATCGTTTTGTTATAGTATTTATCGATGATATCCTCATTTATTCTAAGTCTAAAGCTGATCATGCTCGCCATCTACATCTTATGCTTGAACTTTTACGTGGTGAACGTTGGTATGCTAAATTTTCTAAGTGTGAGTTTTGGATCGACGAAGTGCAATTTCTTGGTCATATTGTTAGTAGACAGGGTATTCATGTTGATCCTTCAAAAATCGAGGCAGTAAAGAATTGGTGTACGTCTAAAACCGTGTCTGAGATTCGTTCTTTCCTAGGATTGGCAGGTTATTACCGCCGGTTCATTGCGGATTTTTCAAAAATCGCTGTTCCTCTTACCATGCTAACCCAAAAGGAGAAACCTTTCGTTTGGGGTTCCGAGAAAGAGAACTCCTTTCAAACTCTTAAGAATCTTTTGTGAAATGCTCCTGTGGTAACACTACCTGATGGCAACGATGATTTTGTGGTATATTGTGATGTCTCGAACCGTGGGTTGGGCTGTGTGCTCATGCAACGGGACAAGGTTATTGCTTATGCCTCTCGTCAGCTCAAGGTACATGAGAAAAACTACACTACCCATGACCTGGAGCTTGGCGTAGACATTTTTGCATTAAAGATCTGGCGACACTACCTGTATGGTACGAAGTGTGTGGTCTTCACCGACCATAGGAGCCTTCAGCATATCTTTGACCAAAAAGAGTTGAGCATGCGACAGAGACGTTGGGTGGAATTGCTTAACGACTACGACTGCGAAATTCGCTATCATCCCGGCAAGGTGAACGTAGTGGCCGACGCTCTTAGTCGTAAGACTCATGTTAAGTCTATCCGTATCTCCAATGACCTCCATGCTTGTATCCGAGAAGCCCAGTATTCATCAGCCAACGAAGGTAGTATAATCGAGGAAGTCCATGGTGCCCGTATTGACCAATTGGTAACAAAACCCGATGGACTCCAATACTACCTCAATCGCATCTGGGCGCCAGATCGCCATAATCTTCGTGAGCTCATTTTGACTGAGGCTCATAAATACCGTTACTCTATCCATCCAGGTGCCGACAAGATGTACCAGGATCTGCGTACGACTTATTGGTGGCCTGGCATGAAGAGGGACATTGCTGTCTATGTATCTAAGTGCCTTACCTGCTCGAAGGTAAAGGCTAAACACCAGCGTCCTTCGGGACTCTTGGAGCAACCTAAAATCCCTATTTGGAAATGGGATAGCATTGCTATGGACTTTATTACCAAACTACCCCGTACCTCTAAAGGACACGATAGCATCTGGGTGATTATTGATCGTTTGACCAAATCTGCTCACTTTCTCCCTATTCGCGAAGATTTCAGAGTAAAGAGACTTGTTCGAATCTATACTGATGAGATTATAAGCCGTCATGGCGTACCTCTTGACATAATCTCGGACCGTGATGGTCGTTTTACTTCACGCCTTTGGCAAACGTTTAAATCCGCTATGGGTACGCACTTGAATCTTAGCACAGCCTTTCATCCTCAGATGGATGGTCAGACCGAGCATACTATTCAGACCCTCGAGGATATGCTTTGTTCTTGTGTCAATGACTTTGATGGTAACTGGGATGTACATTTACCATTGATAGAATTCTCTTACAACAATAGCTACCATTCCAGTATCCAGATAGCGCCTTTAGAAGCTTTGTATGGGCGAAAATGTCGATCTCCTCTCAGCTGGCAGGAGGTTGGGGAAAAGCAGTTCACTGGCCCTGAGATTATTCAAGAGGCAACGGATAAGATTCTTCAGATCCGTGATAACTTGATCAAGGCTAGGAACAGACAAAAGAGCTATGCTGATAATAGGCAGAAGCCTCTGGAATTTGCTATTGGTGACCGAGTTCTACTCAAAGTATCTCCCTGGAAGGGAGTAGTTTATTTTGGGAAGAAGGGAACGCTTGCACCTCGCTATGTGGGTCCTTTCGTGATACTTGAAAGGATCGGCAAGGTAGCATACTGACTCGACTTGCCACAAGAGCTAAACAACGTGAATCCAGTGTTCCACGTATCCAATCTGTGAAAATGTCTAGCCGATGAGGGACTGCATGTTCCTCTGGAAGACTTGCAAATAAACGAAGTTGTTCAGTTTGTGGAGAAACCGATCGAAATCATGGATCAGACTGTCAAGCTTTTGAGGCGCAGCAAAATCCCCATTGTTAAGGTTCGATGGGAAGGAAAACGTGGCGCTGAATTTACTTGGGAGTTGAAAAGTGATATGAAGGCCAAATACCCGCATCTCTTTGAACAATCTTCTTCTAAGATTTCGGGGACGAAATCTCCTAAAGGAGGGGAGACTGTAACGCCCAGCGTCCCTAAACCTTAGACACTTGGCAGGATCAGTCCCTGAACTCCTATAAATTGTTGATCTTAGTCCTTGTGGTTATGTAATGTTGATACTTTGAAAGTTTTGGTGTGAAACCTATTGATAATTGATGCTTAACACTATGATACTTGACTCCTTAATCTAGATGCTTGATTTTGAAGCATAAACTACCAGACTTGATGCAGATACTAGACTCATGATGCTTGACCCTTGATACTTAATCTAGATACTTGAATCTTTTTTACTTAACTTGATACTTAGACTCTTGTAGGATCGTAATCTGACCCGAATGAGTCGTTCAGAGGCGTTCTCCTATGTTTCAGGTGCGGAATAACAAGAAACGTAGGTAGAAATAGCTTGTTCTTCACTTTAATCTACTGTTTTATTGATTTGACAACAATTACAGCTTATTCTTCACACCGGCAGCACTTCGGTATGGAATTGGACTTGTTACAAATGAGGTCCACACATGTGGTATTTATAGGCAGGCTGGTTCGGATATACGGACATGTCCGTATAAGCGGACCAGACTATGTCCGTATAAGCGGACCAGACCTGTAAAACCTATACAGACTCCCGTTTTCTCGTATTTCGTGCCCTATGCTATACAATACGACGTAAGACCTGATCCTAGACACCTAGACGTAATCAACAGATGTAGTGCACCAACAGACTCCCCCTCAGATGTTGATGGAGTCGTTTATACACTCTGACTTCAAAACTGTGTCTTCACATCTTCAATCTAGATCAGTCTCTGGGCTTTCTCTTCTCTTAATCTTCAGACTCCCCTTCTCGATTTACTGGCATTCTTTTGTTCTTCAGTAACATCTTCAGGATCGTTGTCTGATCTTCACAAGCTTTCAGAATTGATTTCCAGGATCGAAATTTGTCTCTCTTCCAACAGAGATTTTCAGAATATCGACACCTGGCTACCTGCACAATCTTAACCCAGAAATAAATTTTCTAACTTTATCACATATCAAATACCTGTGCACCAACACATAATTCTCATAATCACTAAAACAAACATACAATTGTAACATCTCAGGCTCTCTCTCAAATATCTATGATGAACCACTTGAAGAAGGTTAGATTTAACGAAAACAGTTAAATTTACACAAACACTCCCCCTCAAATGCTGCTCATCATGTTTAGCACTCGGAATTTTGAAAATCAGTTTTCCAACATCAGTTGTCGAAAATCTTTTTGACTTTTTCAAAAAATTATGCTAAAACACACACACAATCTTTTTGAATTTTCTGAGAGACTAAAATAAAAAATAAAATATTTACAGACAATATTTTGTGAGTTTGTGCAAGAGGATCATATCAGTTTCTAAGACAAATCACCAACACCGTTAAGCTTCATTTCATTTTAAGTTCTAAACGATTCACTTAGATTGTCAGTATACTTGTCCACTTAAATTTTCACACAAAGTTCAACTGATCCGAGATACGATATTAATGTTTTAAGCACTTGAACTTATCCGTGTGTCCCACTTCTTGAATATACTCTCGTATCCAGATCCCAATATTCAGTCTTACAGGTGAGTATACCACAGATGATATCTGTAAGGGAATAAATTATAGTGCGAGGGCCGTGAGAGCTCAGGTCGATCTTTCGATACGCAGAGAGATGACGGCTTCGACTTTTGGTGAGTCCCCTTTAGAGGATCTTTTGCATTACAACAGCAGCGACTATCAATTTTATTGTTTCATCAGCTTGCTGAGGGCGATGCTATGTTCCAAGCATTTGCAGAAAGCATTATCCGGGGACTAGGTCAGAAATTTCTTTCAGCAGAAGTCCCGGGATAATACCCCAGATATCACTGAGTATAAAGACCTAGTATCTCAGAATAAGGGACCTTTCAAACAAGATTTCAGGGGTTATCTATATATCCAAGTATGTGTTAACCCACAGAACAAGCAAGTTTGAAATTTAGGTTTATATCTCGTCACAATCTACTAAATGTGCAAAAACCTACTGGCACATCATCAGTGAGACCGTTTATCACTTTTTAACTTTCCATTTCTTTAGCATGCTGTGATAGTCCACTGATGTACTATCATTTCCTCTTTTATACAATAAAACTCATTTTTCAATTTATCATGTTTTTGACTTTTTCAAATTTTCAAATGTTTTTGGATTTTCTAAAATTTCTTACTCCCCCTAAAATGCAAACACATTTCAAAGGAAATTTGAAAACTAAGACTTTTGACACAATTGAAACAAACAAACTGTACAGAAACTTGACAACTGACACTGAATCACCTCAAATCGCCATTCGCTCAGCATAAACAATCAGAACTCCCCCTATCACAAACCATTTTCTCATTTAGATCTCAAAACACTTAAGTTTGTTTTAATCAAAATGATTTTTCCAGAAAATGAGTTTTGTTGATTTTAAACCATTTGTAGGTTCGGGGTATGGTTCATCATTTTGTCGTCAACCACTTGTAGGAAAATGCAAGTACAACTTAATGTCCTTGATTTTACCACTTGTAAGTGTAAACCTTCATCTACCACTTGTAGGAATAAACATCTACATGTATCATTTTACCAATCAGGATGCCGATTCCTGCTTCGCACTTACCAACCTGGAAGCTCCGGCAAGTCATACTTAACCTGTAATCATTCAAACATTTTCAATAACTTTAAACCAAAATCTTCAAACATTAGAAAGATGCCGATTCCTGATCCACGATATAAACTTGGGATCTCCGGCATGTCAGGTTTTTTTTTTTATTTAAACAGATTCACCCAAGCCTGACGGTCCTTGGGTGATTTTGAATTCTTGTTCAACAATGGTGGAAAGTTTGCATCATCCATTGTTAAACCAGAATTCTCTACTTTTACCTCAACACATGGCTCCTCTGGCTTTACCACACCAGATTCATCGCCTACATGTGGCTCCTTTGTTTCCGAAGAAACAAATTTATCGCCACCAATTTTCACCTTCTTCTTTTCCTTTTTCGTCCTCAGATTTGTATTTTGTATCTGATGAATTTGTCTTGCTTGACTTTGCAGTTGAGGGAGTTGATTCATCAGAACTCTTATTCGATCTATCTGGTGAACCTGAGGACAAAATCTTCTCCAGATACTCTCTCGCCTTCTTTCTCTTCTTCCTCAGTCTGTCTTTTTGCCCCTGTGAAAGCTTCACTTTCGTTTCTTGAACTTTAGGTTCTTGAACCTTCTGTTCTTTGGGCTTGACAGAGACTGGTTTCTTTACCTGCTTCTGAGATTCAGCCCTCGATCTACTCATTGATCTCTTTGAGCAATCTCTAGCAATATGGCCAATGATGTTGCAGTTAAAACATCTTCTTGACTCAAACCTCCAACTCTGGCAATTAACAGCAATGTGTCCTTGATAACCGCATCTGTAACACACTCTGTTATCGTACTAATCACCATTTTCAGTCCAAACATTCAGATCAAAGCACTGTTTGGCTTGGTGATAATCCTTGCTCCTCTTGTTTGCTTGATTTGACTTTTGAGCACTGTGGTCCAACTTGCACCACTTATTACCAACAATTTTTGAGTTTTCATTTTTCAATTTTTGTGGTTTTTGAATGCGATTGGATGATTGAACTGATGAGCTTTTATTCTTGTTATAAACATTTTCTGAATTTTTTACTTTTTGTTTCTGTTCCACTTTCTTCTTCAAAGGTTTTTGCGTAGAGCATTCTCCCTTTTCAGTTAATTGCAGAACGGTTTTCTGAAACTTTTCTTTTAATTTCAAAAATATTTTCTTTTTCTCATTTTCAGCATCAGACTCTGACTCAGATTCGTCTGCTGAATAAAAATCCTCATTTTCATCATCAGTTTTCTCATCACAATCTTCAACTTTGACTTTGTCAAAGTTTGTGACATAGTCACTTATTGGAACAGAATTGATCGGTTTTGGACAGGGGAACACAAATGAAGTCACAAAACCTTTCAATTTCTTTTCAAGCTCATCAATTTTGTTCCTTGAATTCTCTGCTTCATTTTCAAGCTGAGATATTCGTTCAAGATGAGACTTGATTGTTTTTTCGTTTTCAATTTTAATGTTTTCAAGAACAGATTTTTCATTTTCCAAAACTTTTAACTGTTCTTGAAATTTTGTTTCATTTGCTTTCAGATTTTTGTTCTCCAGCTTTATCTAGAAATCTTCATCTTCTGAAAATTTCTTTTTGTTTTCAAAATCCTTTTCTTTCTCTTTCAAAATCTTGTTTTCTAATGTCAAACTGTTCAAATCATTTAACAGTTTGTCATTTTCAGATTTCAACCTTTCACAATTTTCCTGCAAATCAAAAATCTGTTTCTTATCAACTTTCTTCTCGTCTTTCAAAGCTGAAATCTTTTCAGTTTGTTCCTCTCCCACTTGAACACCTTTACTCTTGCTCTTCTTTAATATTGATTTTCCACTATGACTTTTCTTCTTCTCAGCATTCTTCTCCATCTGTTCTTCAAGTTTCTTAATGAATTGACCAATTGCCAAATCAGAATATTCTCCGGTTCTTTTTAAATTCAAAAGAAATGTATCCCACTCTTGTTGAGGTAAAGCATTGGCTAATTTCTCAACCCATTCTTCTGATTCTTTTTTAATACCCTTCTCAGACATTGAGCGAACCAGATGACTATACCTCGCAATGATACTTTTTGTACTTTCTCCTGGATAACCTGAAAATGAATCAAATTCTTTCTTTAATACATTTATTCTATCAAGTGTTTCTTTTGTCATTTTAAAGAAATTGATATCCATGATTCGTAAACACGTTTATCAAGACAATCTCGTTAAGCGAAATATTAAGTCCAAGATAGATCACCTTTTAAAAATATACCTGAAACAAACAAACACACAATCAGTTTAAACACTATTAAACAACTAAAATAAACTGATACTCGGACTGGTGAATATTTTGCACGGACTGAAAGTTGACACACTTTGCGGACAGCTTTGACCTGATGTGATTTCAAACCAAGCAATATAAATTGCTTTAACTTTTGGCACAAATCCACTTATCCGACAAATATCAAAAATCACATGCAAATTAAATGGTTCTGATCACCTCTTGACTTTTGACCTCTTGAATGTATAAATGTTGTTAATTAATGATTGAACCAATATAAGGTGACTGATGATAGAACCGTTTTTTTATTCAATCACTTGTAGGATACCACTTAATTGAACCGACAACCTTAAGTTTCAATTCAATACTATGAATTCACATGCGCTTCTGACACATGCAAACTTGATATTAGCAAAATCAATTGTCCGACAATTCAATTAATACTTCATTTGGGTCGGTGACAATGAATTCAATTTGATTCGGCCGATGATCTCAATGATTGTGAGCAGTATTTAATCTATGTTCTATGATAGGGCCAATTATCTGTCTTGGGTTGCAAACTGATGACAATTCAGGCGAAATCAGCTTTTGCTCAGAATTGCAGATATATTGATGACCAAATAAGCGAATCTACTGATTTTGTCACTAAAAGCGGACCAACTTTTGTTCAAATAAGCGAATCAGATGTTGTTCACTAAAGCGGACCAGAGACTGTTCAAATGAGCGATCCAGAATTATCCTTTGGAGCGAACCAGAAAGAATAATTGTCTTTGGAGCGAACCAGAATGATGTTGGAGCGAACCAGAAAGAATAATTGTCTTTGGAGCGAACCAGAATAATGTTGTTTTGAGCGAACCAGATACTGTTTTGGACGTTCGAGCGAACCAGATACTGATTTGGAGCGAACCAGAACCAAAAATGTACGAATAAGCGATCCAGAACGTGATCTAAGAGCGATCCAGGATGACGTCACTACGAGCGGACCAGATATCGAACATATTTTGATTCGTAAAAACTTCGAATTTTGGCTTCAAACTTTACAGGATTTATCTCTATACTATTAAGCACAATCTGTGAAAATCTGAGTAAATTCCGACCGTGAAATCTTTCCGAATCAGTAAAAGAAGTGTAGAAATGAGAAGAAAATGAAGAAAAACAGCTACAATCTGCAGAAAACCTCCTCCCAAGCTCTGATACCACTTGTAGGATCGTAATCTGACCCGAATGAGTCGTTCAGAGGCGTTCTCCTATGTTTCAGGTGCGGAATAACAAGAAACGTAGGTAGAAATAGCTTGTTCTTCACTTTAATCTACTGTTTTATTGATTTGACAACAATTACAGCTTGTTCTTCACACCGGCAGCACTTCGGTATGGAATTGGACTTGTTACAAATGAGGTCCACTCATGTGGTATTTATAGGCAGGCTGGTTCGGATATACGGACATGTCCGTATAAGCGGACCAGACTATGTCCGTAGAAGCGGACCAGACTATGTCCGTATAAGCGGACCAGACCTGTAAAACCTATACAGACTCCCGTTTTCTCGTATTTCGTGCCCTATGCTATACAATATGACGTAAGACCTGATCCTAGACACCTAGACGTAATCAACAGATGTAGTGCACCAACAACTCTTGATTCTTGATACTTGATACTTGGACTCTTGATTCTTGATTCTTGAACAACACTGACTCTTGACCCTTGAAACTTAAAATGGTGCTTGACTCCTTAGACTCGTGAAGCGTGATTCTTGGTTAAACGAGAGACTGGAGCCTTGGCACTGGCGGAATCTATGAAACCGTGAGACTTCGGTGCTTATGATGTAATCTGAATAATAAAATACTTTACAAAATCTATATAACGCAACGCCTAACATAACGCGAAAAATGAATCATAAACTGGAACGCGAGAAGGCTGGGTTGGAAAGAGTGACCAATCGATCGGCTAGCCGGCCGATCGGACAGTCACCTATAGGCTGACTAGCCGATCGGACAGCTGACCGATCGGACAGCCAGCCGATCGGAGTGCCAGCCGAACCAAACCACCTTGCTTCTTCCGTCTCTCCCTCACCTATAAATAGGCTGTCACATCACCATTTCAAGTGATGTGACAGTTCTGACCGAACCAGATGCACGCGCACGCTATTTCTCCTTTTTCTCATCGATTTCGGTACGTTTCAAGCTAGATTCTTGTACTTTCTTACTCTACACATCATTCTCTATGTGATTCTCACCTGAAATCACACTTTTCACCGTGAAATCTCTCAGATCTGAGATCTTGAGGATGAGGTCATCATGGTGGTTGTACAAACTATCAGGTGATGTCATTCTGAGCAAGATCTAGCTCAGATCTAAGATATTTCATACGTTTTTACACTAAATCTAAGATAAATCTATACTTTTTCATGTAAAACTTGGGTTGATCTTCATCTTTTCTTTGAATTTCTGATTTACTTTGGTGATAAACATGACTGAACGGGCTGTAGACTGATTGGTGGTCTAGAGTTGGTTTAAGAACGGATTGTTCACTGATTAAGATGATCACGGAATGGATTCCGGCATAAACCGTCGCTAACAGACAACTAGTTGAATTGGGGTGGTTCCCAACCGGTCAGAACGGCTGTTAAACGGTAAGTTAACGTCGCCTCAGTACATGCCGTGACGTCACCAATAACTCTCAAACTTAGTAATCTTACAAAAGTTGGTAAACGGGAACAATAGGCCAGCCGATCGGACAGCCGTCCTATCGGGCGGCCACTAACTACACTCGGACAGCCATCCTTCACTCTAGGCCAACCGATCGGACAACAGTCCGATCGGGCGGCCAACATCCACATTAGGCCAGCCGATCGGGCAGCCATCCGATCGGGCGGCCACTAATTACACTAGGCCAGCCGATCGGATGACCATCCGATCGGGCGGCCAACATCCACATTAGGACAGCCGATCGGGCAGCCGTCCAATTGGGCGGCCACTAAATACACTAGGGCAGCCGATCGGATGACCATCCGATCGGCCAGCCAACATCAGCATACACTACGTGAGTCATCCGATCGACTGGTTAGCCGATCGGACAGCCGTCCGATCGGACAACCATCCGATCCAATGACCTGTTAAATACTTTATTCAATCTCGATACTTCGCCCGACTCTTACCCTATTGCAATCTAATCAGGCTAATCTCAAAAGAGCTCCCTTTGATCCAATAACAGTTGCGACTGTTAAGCAATCACTATGAGTATACTCGATCCCCCTTTTACTTTAAGCTTTGGGGTGTAACATGTATTCTATGAAACTTAAACTTGAATCTTTGAAACTTATACTCAATCCCATGTGTTTGTGAAACTTATGATACTTGATTCTTTACTCTTTGTGCTATGTGACGTTTAATCCAGAGTGTGTAGTTCCGCCTTAAAAATAGTAGCGCTATAGGAGATGCACCTCTCCCATTATTCTCGAGGGGGTATTGTTAGGAGGATTCTAGTTTACCTTGAGTCTTGGGTAAACACTAAAGCAACGTGATACTTGGGCTATCACTGTGTGGACTGCGACACTAGCACGGCTGAAACTATTTTTGTTACTTACATTGTGGATATGAGTTGTTTTAAACTATTATGCTATTATCAAACTTGTATACTCGCCAATACTTTTGTATTGATATTTTAATACATGTTGCAGGCTGATAGGTTGCTATGGAACTTTTGGAAATCAAGATAGGAGATGCCTAGAAACGTCATGTTAACTAAACTAGTCTTGGAACAAGTTGAACAATTATGATTTGATGTTTTGTAATATGATATTTTGAGATACTTGGGTTTTAGACAATTGAAATGAAAACTACTTAATTCTATTGAAATATCTAGTGTTGTGGAAGTCTCTTGAGCAATCTGAACGCTTAGTGCTCGCACCCCGATATTTCCGCCATCGGTTGGGGTGTGACAGATTGGTATGAGAGCCATAACTATAGGGAATTAGGATAAGTAGGAATACTTGCCCTAGTCTATAGTTCTAGGAACTTGACTCTTGTTTGTTGCTTAAGACTTATGCATCCTACCGTATCTGCTTCCTAGCAGCCCACGCTCCTATTAAACTTACGTGCCTTTCCTAAGGCTGATATAATATACACTTTATACTATAAAGACACTGTTACACAGTGTTTATTATTAGCACAAGAGTTGCCCACAGGAAAGGAGTGATATCCGAACCTTAATGGGAAATCTCCATATTATTCTGGAAGGTCTTTTCTGCGGATGAGAGCCGACAACCTTTAGGGTACGATGTTGTCAAGTCAGAGGTGGAACTCAAACCTTGATAACTAGTCCCACTCCTTGATGATTTGATGTCTCGCCAAAGTCTCGTAACTGCCAATCAATTGAGTACGCAGAATGACTAAAAGGACGAATACCGTAGGCCTAACATCGATGACGTATTTGTCTAACTAAGTCAAGGCGCGTTACCTCAATTCGAAAGGAGTTCGAATCACTGTGGTTAGTCGCCGTTCCTCTACCCGGAACAATCCTGTGTTTTGAGAGCCTATCTCGTTTTTATGTTATCTTGATTTTATGAAAGTGGTTTTCTTTACAAGGTTTTGAAGTTAATTCTTCGTTTATTTGAAAAACGTTTTTGCGCAAAGCTTGCACGTTGTCCGCAACCTAAAACGTTAATTCTAATCTCAGATCAAACTAAATTTACGAAGCTTTATTCTATGTGTAATCTATGTGGTAAACATTGGTCGTCTGTGGTATGATGTGTTGTGGTGGTGTGAAACACTAAGATGACATGGAAGTAGAAAAGTAGATGGATTGAGAGTTGTTCACCAAGTTGATGGTGAATTTCGTGTAAAAAGAAAAGTAGATGGATTGAGAGTTGTTCACCAAGTTGTGGGTTTCACGCCTATTTTGGTGAAGTCGTCTCGTTTGTGTATTACGAGTGGTTTCGATTTTAGTTTTCGATTTTAGTATAAACGAGTAAAAGACATATGTTCAAAATAATAATAAGTATAAGCACAATAAGCATCTCAAGAAAATAATACGTAAAAGACATTTCAAGAATAGCACATAAAGAATGGGGCAATACAACAAGTATTAACAAATAATAAAGCAAGTATTAGCACAAAAGTGACATATATGTTTAAAAGGTCAAAAGAAAATAAATTAGGAGCAAATAGAGTATCATGCAAGTGGTTCAAGCAAAACATAAGAATAAAGCTCTAGAACTATAGACTAGGTAAAAATCATGACAATTTTTCCTAATTCCCTATAGTTATGGCTCTGATACCAATCTGTCACACCCTAACCGATGGTGGAAACATCGGAGTGAGACGAAATAGATTGCAAGAGACTTCATAACACTATTTGTGACAAGTATTTAAATAATAAATTTTTCATTTCATTTCTAAGGAGTCATTTAAATAATAAATTTTTCATTTCATTTCTAAGGAGTCAATTACAAGGATTTGAAACAAATACAAGATGGATAACAAAATACAATACAATAAGAATACAAAATTTAAAGTGTGTATCTAAGCATCCTACTAGATTCCATGCATCACCAACATAATCGTTAAACCTGCAACATGTTTTAAAAGTGTAGTTCAATAGAAAGGTATTGGCGAGCATACAAGTTTGGTGCGTAGTATATAAGTATAAAAATAATAAGGAACAATCCACATGGCAAACCGAGTTATCAAGATTAACGTATAAACTGGCATGCGATTTACTAGTCAACCCTCTGTTTACGCAAGTATGAATGAATAAACCTAACATGACCTCTCGTTCACGGGTGGTGTGTTACTCTTATAGCGCTATACGTGTTAAGTGGAGGCTTGTATAAAGCTAATGACAAGGTCATCACATAAGAATCACCCAGAAAACACGAATCAAGCATAACAAATAGTAAGCATGTAATGGATTGTTTGTTTATGTATTTGCATAAGAGTATGTATACTAAGTGTGTTTTGTATAAAAACATGTTACACCCAAAAGTGTGAAAACGGTAAAATGGGTCAAGTATACTCACAAAATTTACATATGCTTTCCGATTATCCAATTGTTGACGAGCAATGAGATTAGGAGATCGAATGTATAAGGGTTAAAGTTCAAGTATGTTTAGAGTTGAGATTCGGAATTTAAAACAACATGAAAATAACATATGAAAATAACCACCTAGTACATATGATACTTGTTCTTGACACTAGGAAACTCTAAGGAGTTTAATGTTTTCATGAAACAAGGTTCCATTAGAATCGTGACAAGTTATCAAATTCTAGGATGATATAATCTAGTACCTTGACATATGATCATCAAAGATTCGATTATTCGGATAATATGTTTATGTATTATATAGGTTATGTAATATATATTAATAAGTCCAATAGTCAAGCATGAGGTAGAAGATTAGATCTTCATTTAGGTACCTCTAAGTTTCATGAAAATCATGTAGGAGGTAGGAAGAGAAGTCTTTCGTTTAGGTACCTCTAAGTGTTCACCGCTACACTTGATGTAAAAACATACAAGGAGAGTAATGAACTAAAAGTAATATAAGAATATAAACAACTAATCTATAAGAAATCATCAAGCAAAGTGGGGATTTTATGTAGGACAACCCAAGTTAGTCCTTAATCATACCTACATAAGTCTTGGACTTAAACATTACTTGCGGGTTAAAAACCCTAAACAAAACAGAATGTATATGAGGTTTAACCTCTGATTTTGAATGTCTCAACCTTGTTTTTAAGCCTAACTAACCTTAGAAGTGGTTATAAGCATAAGGACATAGGTTTGAGATGAGTTAGACTCAAGTTGAACAAGTTTAGTAAAGATTAGTTGAAATCAGAAATGAACAGTGAACTTTGGAGCCTTTTTGGCGACGTTCCAGAGACATATTTACTGTGAAAAACCCATAGAATCGAAGCTAAGGTCAATCCAAGCACATAGGAAAAAGAATGAGCTAAAACGGACAAGAAACGAGTGAGTTATGCTCACTTTAGTGGAGATGTATGCTTCTGTCCGAACTTGTGTTTACAGGTGCGTTTTTTTGTGATTTGAGAGTGATTTGGACGAGTTTGTAAATAAGGATTAGGGTTTAAATGTTTGTCATTTAATAGGATTAGTTGGAGGTTAAATAAATAAAATAAAAAAAAACAGCTTGAACTGCATTGGCAGTTGTGATCGGCTGTTGTCCTCATCTTCTTATTATTTTCTTTTTGACAATCAAAGCACATGTTGGTAGTATAAGTCATGCATTAATGAATGTATTTATATATACAAAATGAAAGGATAATGCATGTCATAGAGGTCCTAATACTTAATTAAAAAAAATGAATATGCGAGGTTGGTGGAGATGGCTGGCCGTAAGGCTGTTAATGGCAGCCAATTCCCTTTTTCTTTTTGTAAAGTAATATTTGAAGAACAACATCAACGAAAGTTGATGTTTAGTGCATTATTATTATTATTATTATTATTATTATTATTATTATTATTATTATTATGTTATTAGAATTATTATTATTACTATTATATTATTAGAATTAACCACGTATCTAATAGTTAACAACCATGTATAAGTTATGAACCTTTTAAACCCGAAAAAACAGCCCTTTAACATGTGATAATGAAAAATAACAAGGTTTTTATAAGAACTTCCAGCAAAACAACAAGATTTCCAGAAAATATGAACCTTTTAAACCCGAAAAAACAGCCCGAAAACACCTCGGTTTTAACAAGGAGAAGAGCCAAGGCTCTGATACCACTTGTAGGTCCGGCTAGGGGAGGATCTAGTCGCCTAATCCTTGTATACAAACCAACCCGGTTGTGCGGAATCCAACCGAGATAGCAAACCGAGATAGAACACACCAAAGATAAACACACAAGACTCAACGATTAACACCACTTGTATTAATGCGTATGAAAGGTCCGTTACAAGCACAAGGTTTACAAATCAGTTCTGCAAACTCTCTCTAGTGTGTGTGTGTGTTCCTTGTCTGTCTGAGTGCCTAACCGTGCTCTCTTATCTGTCTAATCTAAAGTGAACATAACACACGGGTATTTATACCCAACACAGCAGGTCTGGTCGAAGGATCATGCAGACTGGTCGAACGATCATCTGTCGACCAGTAACAGCTCGAACGATCCATATGTACCACGAAAGATGGGATCTTTCGTGGTCCATCTATCGAATGCTATCTATCGAGCTCATCATCGAAGGATATAAGTGATCCTTCGATCACACAACCTTCGACCCAAACAACTTACAAGCATAAGTGTTGACTGTTTGGCCAAGTCAAACCAGGAGGATGGTTGACTTGGTCAAACTTACAAGACTAACAAAGACATCGTTTTGTATACAGACAAAGTACAGACACAAGTGCACCAACAAACTCCCCCTTGGCTGTAGCTTTGTCTGGCCGTAGCTTTGTCTTGATCTTTGTCTCGATCTTCGTGACTTCAAGACTTTGATGTCTTTTCAAGTCTTCAATGTCGGAGGATCTTTAAAGTCTTCACGTCTTGAAAGCAGAAAGTGTACCAACAAACTCCCCGTTTCATGTAGAAAGTGTGTTGACAAACTCCCCCTTAACATAAGCTCCCCCTTGAGTTATGCTCGTGAAAGCCTTGATCTTTATGAAGTGAGATCCTTGTGGTGTTGATGATGGTCAGCGGCAACTCGATCATCTTTATCACTTGAGCGCCTTCACGTCGTGTCTTCATTCCGAAGCTTGTCATCGACCATGTTCTCCTTGCCTTTAGAATCTGCACATGCAAGAAATCTAAACGCGTAATGAGAACAACTGCTTGGAATATAGTGAACATAAACAAACGACACACGTGTGACCATTGCTTAAACAAACACCGTCCGACAGTTTGAAAGTCTAATAAATTTTATCAATTTCAATTTTAACTTTCAAAACTCTGCAAATTTCGACCGTTTATGAAGATTTAGTCATTTTCGGTTTTCGTTCAGGTTTCAGGTAACGAAGACTCGAGCTCCAACATCGTACGATCGAAAATAAAATAGAAATAAAATCTTTTTGGTTTTTATAAAGTTTATATTAAAACAGATTTTAGGTGTGTTTTAATATTTGAAATGTAAAGACTGAAAGCAGTAAATAAATATATACAAAGATGCAGAAACTGAAAGCATTAAATAAATATTTACAGACATTCTTTTTGCGAGTTTCGAGGGTAAGAGAATCATATCAGTGTACGGTCATGCCAAAACGCTCTTGTTGTTCTTTTAGTTAACATTAAGATAAGCATCCTATAACAATTATCGGTATTGTTGTCCACATAAACTCAACTTATCATTTGTAATCATGGCGAGGGGATACGTTAAGGTATGATTTATACTTACCGACCGGTGTTCATCTACATCACGACACATTCCCGTATCAAGGTATGCACGAGGGTTCATCTTACCGGTGAGTATACCGATTATCATCTGTTTGACCGTATATGATGTGAGATTCTCACTTATTTTGATTTGAAAACAAGCCCTATGTGATATAATCACTTATTGATAAGGAACTTGATTTTCATATGCATGAGGGCACAGGAGCAAGTCCGTGATCAGGTCAGTACTTTTGTACAGCAGAGAGACGAACTTGACTCCCGGAAAGAATTTGTGATATTATATCACTTATTTGTTTGGACATGTGATTGTTGATCACTTATTGAGGATGTATGCAATATGTACACGTATGTATAGTATCATGGAAGATCTAGACTTGCGTCCCCGTTATTTTTCGGTAAAAGATACAACCATGATACCCAGATGATAAGCAGCATAAAGACCGAATATCTCAGAACCTCGGCAATCTCTCAAACGAAATTTCGGTACTAAGACCATATGCCAATGAATGGTTCCCACCCAGTCTTCAGTCGGATTTAAGTTTATATCACCCTGCACACTTTAAAATGATTGTGAGCCTACCAATACATCTTATATAGAGCTGCTTATCGTTTTTCATTTTGCATTTCAGTTTAAAGAGGTTTAGACAGACCACTGATGTACTATCATTTTCTCTTTTTCTCGCCAGGAAACTCATTTTTGTTTTTCTATTGTTTTTGTGTTTTTGAAATTTTTCAATGTTTTTGGATTTTCAAATTTTGGATTTACTCCCCCTAAAATCAACAAACTAAGACAAATTTAAAACACAAAGGTATTTACAAAAATGATTTTCCGATGTTGGTTTTACTCTTGCTTGACCTTAATGCCGTTTACCAATAATAAATAGTCAAATCTTGATTTGTCAAATGCTTTGGTAAAAAGGTCGGCACGTTGGTCATCGGTGTGGACGTAAGCAACATCGATTAGCCTTTTCTCAAAGCAATCACGTATGAAGTGATACTTAATTTCGATGTGCTTAGTCTTTGAATGCTGCACAGGATTTCTAGTGATCTATAAGGCAGCAGAATTATCAACGTAAATAGGAGTAGTTAGGAATTCAAAACCGTAGTCGCGCATTTGTTGTTGGATCCACAGGACTTGGGAGCAACAACTTGAGGCGGCAATGTATTCAGCTTCGCATGTTGATGTAGCGACACACGTCTGCTTCTTGCACTGCCATGTGACTAGGCGATTTCCCAAAAACTGACATCCAGCCGTTGTGGATTTGCCGTCGATTTTGCATCCGCCAAAATCAGAATCACTGAATGCGATCAAGTCAAAGTTATTATCCCTAGGGTACCATAGACCGGTGTCAGGGTAACCCTTCAAATAACGAAAAATCCTTTTTACAGCTGCAAGATGTGAGGCCTTCGGGTTCACTTGATATCTGGCAAGCAGGCACGTTGGGTACATTATATCTGGTCTTGATGCTGTGAGGTACATAAGAGATCCGATCATCGCGCGGTAGAGTGAGGGGCTAACGGCTTCACCCTTCAAGTCTGGATTAATTCCGTGATTTTGCGGCAATGGGGTACCGATGGGCGTTGTATCAGACATCTGGAACCGGCTCAAGATGTCAGCAACATATTTAGTCTGATGGATGAATATCCCAGACTCAGTTTTTTGTACTTGTAGGCCCAAAAAGAAAGTCATTTCCCCCATAGCACTCATCTCGAATTTATCCTGCATGATGCGCTCGAAATTCCTACACAAAACATCATTAGTAGAACCAAATATAATATCATCAACGTATACCTGAACCAGTAGAAGATCTCCATCTTGTTCTTTGATGAAAAGAGTGCAATCGATAAGACCTCTGCGAAAACCATTCTCCAGCAGAAAATTAGATAAGGTTGCGTACCAAGCTCGCGGTGCTTGATGTAGACCATAGAGAGCTTTGTTGAGCAACCAAACCCGATCGGGATGGATAGGATCTTCAAAACCTGGAGGCTGCTCGACGTACACCTCTTCTTCCACCACACCATGTAAGAATGCACTCTTCACGTCCATCTGGTATACCTTGAAACCTTTGAATGAGGCATAAGCCAGAAAGATCCGAATTGCTTCTAGACGTGCAACAGGTGCATACACTTCGTTGTAGTCGATTCCTTCAATCTGACGAAAACCTTGAACGACCAGCCTTGCTTTGTTTCGAATAACGATTCCACGGTCATCCTTTTTGCATTTAAACACCCAACGGGTACCAATCTTCTTGTAACCAGCAGGTTTCTCTACGAGTTTCCAGACACCAAGCTTCTGGAATTGTTGCAGTTCTTCCTGCATTGCTTCAACCCATGAGTTATCTTTCAAAGCTTCTTTCCAAGTTCTTGGTTCTTCCTGTGAAACATAACACGCGAAAGACCAATCGTTTTGTTGACCAGATTCTCTAATCGCCGTATACAAGCCTGCATTGTTGTTGTTTCGCAACATGTTTCTTGTTTGAACGCCACTTTGTACATTTCCGATGATGTTTTGTTGAGGATGGGTATTGTGAATCCTAGTTTCCGGATTATCTTGAACTGGAATATTTGTACCCAGATTGTTGAGATTGAGATCAACAATCAATTCAAGACCCGGAATTGACGAAGAGGATGATGCAGTAGCTTCAGCTGTTCTAGGGACATCCACTGGAGGTGTACCTTCTGAAGTACCATGTACTACTGCTGTTGGTCCTTGATCTGCATCTAGAAATTCGTCATCCTCTGAAGATTCGTTCAATTCGGAAGCATCCTGAAAATCCTCATTATCGAGAGCATTATTGTTCACCGAAGATGGTTCTTGATTGACAATAATGGGACGAACCAACGGTGAATCTGTTGCATTGTCATTCTCGAAAAACATCCTTGCCGCAGCATTTTCTTCAACGGCTTCAACATTGATCGAATTGAAAAAGTCATCGTACTCAAACATCCAAGGCTGACCAGGATTTCGAACTGGCAAAGTGTGCCTTTGTACTCTGACTTCAGACCATTCCTCGACCCTTTTAGTCTCTAGATTCCAGACTCTTAAGTTCGGGGTGGAATACCCAAGAAAGTATCCCTCAATTGCTCATGCCCCAAACTTTCCATTAGGATCGATTATTGTGCACGGAGCTCCAAACGGTTCAAGATATGACAAATCTGGTTTCCGTTTGTTAAGAAGCTCAAAGCAGGTCTTGTTGTGCCTTTTGACTGTGAGGACTCGGTTCAACGTGTAACATGCAGAGGACACAGCTTCAGTCCAGAATGGAATCGGTAGCTGCGACTCTACCAACATAGTCCGAGCAGTCTCGATCAATGTGCGGTTCTTACGTTCAGCGACGCCATTTTGTTGAGGAGTATAAGCCGCACTAAATTCGTGAAGAATACCTTTTGAAGTGCAAAACTCCGCCATGGCATGATTTTTGAATTCTGTACCATTGTCGCTGCGTATCCGCCTAACCTTCAAGTTATACAGATTCTCAATCTGAATGATCAAATTTTTGATAATACCGAAGGTTTCACTCTTATGTGCCATGAAAGCCACCCAAGAAAATCTTGAATAATCATCAGTTATCATGAGGCAATATTGATCATTCCTAATGCTTTTGTGCTTGACAGGACCGAACAAATCCATGTGCAAACGTTCAAGAGGAACAGCCACCGTGTTGACTTTCTTTGTAGGGTGTCGCTTCTTCGTTTGTTTTCCTTTCTGGCACGAAACACAGACGTCTTGAAGATGGAAATTTTTTAGAGGAACACCATTCACCAATTCATTTGATACCAAATGATTCATTTTGCGTAAGTGAAAATGACCCATTCGTCTGTGCCAAGAGATTGTGTCTTTTTCTGTGGCTTTGGAAACGAAACAAGTTGCTTGTGCAGACGTTGTGATAGCTTGGCTCATATCAAGGACATACAGATCATTTATCCTTGGAGCCGACAAGAGAATCCATTCTTTTGGAATTTTGAAGCCGGGTTTCAGCACATAACATCCATTAGCATCAAAGTGTACTGAGAACTGCTTATCACAAATTTGAGAAACACTAAGAAGATTGTGATCAAGTTGTTGCACAAAGTTGATCTTATCAAAGCTAACAACCCCGTTGGAAATCATTTCCTTCACCCGTAATATATCCGCCCTTATCTCCAGCAAAAGCAACATAACCTCCTCTAATAGATTTGACGTCGTAGAGAAGCTTCATGTCGCCTGTCATGTGCCTGGATGCCCCACTATCAACAATCCAATGACTACTGATAGTTCCTCCTGGAACACCCTGCACATGAACTCAAATGATTAGTTGGAGATGGGGACCCAAGCCATTGTGGTCTTGGGTCTTCCATTTTTATCAACAACAATAACTTCTATTCTTTGATGATTTGAAAATTGTGATGGTCCCCCTGATTCAGTAACCGTTTTTGGTTTCCAAATCTGTTTTGTTATACCAGTGTTATTCTTTAAAAACTTAACTTCATGGTTGTCTGAAGTTTTTAAATTGTTTGGTTTGACAGAAACAGATGGTTTTTGAACCACATCGGTTTTAATCGCCTTTTCAATTTTCTTGACCTGTTGGCGTTTCTGTTTCTTTTCCCTTTCTTTCACAAGTCGGGGATCTTGTTTTACAGAAACAGATCGCTTGCGGTCAGTTGGGCCACGGGGATCATCAACCTTTGATTTCAATTTATGAAGATACGGGCAGTTTCGAATGATATGCCCGATAGTACCACATTCAAAACATGATCTTCGTTCAACAAACCCCGAAGTATCATTTGATCGTCTTGCCGATGATGAACTTTGTGATCTCGAGGTACTAGGTTTTGAACTATTTGGTTCATTCCTTTTCATCACTGTTACTTTCTGGACAAAATCTAAGTTAGATTGATTTGCAAACTTTTCAATTTTGTACGTTCCCTTCGACTTCACAAAGTTCACATTCTTCTTTTTCTTCTGATTCGGCTTCCTTTGATTTTGAATCGGTGTCTTACCTTTGGGTTTGGTATGGTTTTGCTGTTTTTGCACAGTTGGTAATTTCTTATTGCCAAATTGTTTTCTAATTTCGGCCTTTGGAATAGGAGGACACTGTGTGACTGTAACGTGTGGTCCTGTCTTTCCCAAAAACTTACTTGTCGAATTTTCAAAGACTTTACTGATTAAGGATTGATTAACATTCTTAATAGGAAAATCTTTGTCTGAATAAACTTTATTATCACCAACAAGAGTGTACAGCAAATCCACACTCTCCGACTCTTGTGCAGACGAGGACTCGATTGCAATAGTCTTAGCGGGTTTTGCAGGAGGATCACACAGAATATGATTCTCAAGAGGTATGTCCTCTTCTTTGATCACCGCATCAGACTTTGCTGAATCAGTATCATCAGATTCATCATCAGAAGAATCAGCATCCTCAACAACAACTGGAGGATCCTGATTCTGTTCAGCAGTTACAAATGTATCTGCTGACACATCTGAATCTGACGATACTTCTTTCTTGTATCCGAGTCCTGCTGCAAATTCATTAACATCCAAGGGAACCGATGGTTCAAAGTGAGTTCTGTACTCCTCATCAGGCAGTGCATCGTAATTGTGTTTGACAGGTGGTGGACATTGCTTATAACCTATGCATGTGACATCCTTTTTCTCTTTCTGAACATCAATGATGTGATCCAACACATAGCTAGAGCTTAAATAGCTATCTAACTTGAGTCGGATCGCCTCACTTTCGGTTTTAACACAAGCCATTTCCTTTTGCATCACCTCAAGACGAGTTATATACAAATTAATATCAGTTTGTTTTCTGGAAACCATTTTAGTCAGCTCTATTTTATCTTTCTTCAATGTCTCAATCATTGATTTAAATTCCTTTTCATGGTTTTCATAAAACATGTTGGCTTCAGTGCACTTTGAAAGATCAATGGTCAATTTCTGATTGTGAATAAATGTCACATCATATTTCTCTTGCAAAGCCTCGTGTTTGCTTTTCAATTCACACCACTTATCATTCACTAAAACATGTTTGTCTTGCAAGTCAAACAAACTAGCTTGTAAAGCATCGTGTTTGCCTTGCAACTCAGACATGTTTGCATCCAAATCAGCACATTTAACACGCAAACTATCACAGTTATCACAACTAACAGAAGTGGGTTCATCGACACATACCTGACTTGATGAACCGTCGACATTAGCCATAAAGGCTGAATGGAGAGAAGACGAAGAATAAGCAGCTTGATCCACCAAAATAGATCTCCTGTGATTCCCTGCTGCATTGTCTCCCAATAACTCATCAACCTCAGCATCGACTGACACACTTGACGTGTCATCCACATGATCATCACCTGAGCTTGAGGATTCTTCATCCGAACTTCTGCTGTAACCAGAAGAGTCTTCATCCTCAGAAGAGTCACCACCATTGGTGGAAGATTCTCCACCACTGGCGTGATTAAGATCCTTGACAATCTCAGCAAAACAAGCTGTTCCATCTGGAGCATCATTTCCCAACTGGATTGACCAATCACAGCCTTCATCTACTTGAACCACAAGTGCCTGGTTGGCATTAGATGGTCCTGCTTGACTCTGGTTGTTGACAGGCACCAATGTACGAACATTGTTCCTGTTCTGGTTCTGCTGGTTGCCTTGATTTCTGAAGGGATTCTGGTTTCCATGCTGAGATGGCCTCGTACATTCACGCTTGAAATGACCACGTTCACCACAATTGAAGCACTTGACAGCTTGCTTATCAAACCCATACTTGGTGTCTTTCTTACTTTCCAAGCTGGTTCGGCCTGTTCTTTCCATGAAATCCTTTGCTCGCCTAACAGCACTGGCAAAGGCCCACTTAATGTCCATCATCTCCATCTCCTCTTTATCAATCTGCTGATAGTCTTCTTGTGTCAGATTAATGTTGCCAATCTGACCTTCCACTAATCCACAGTATGCGCTCACCAAAGTGTTTAGCAGCTCCATGTGTTCCTTTGCTACTTCCACACTAACTTTAGAAAAGCTTGAGGTGTCGAGCCGTACTGTATTTGGCTTAGATTGCTGACTAGCAGATGATGTACTTCCATAACATGCTTGCTGTTGAGGATGAAGTGGATTCCCGTACATGTCTGTTGGTACGGTAGATTGAGCAGGAAGTGGATTCCCATACATATCTGTTTGTCCGGTAGATCGAGCAGGTAATGGATTTCCGAACATATCAGTTGGTCTGAGAGGTCGTTGGCTTTGCTGTTGAGGAACTGGTTCAAGCGGATTTCCATACATGTCTGTTTTTGGAGGCACCGGAACTTGGATGGTATTGCCAAACATGTCAGTAGTAGACACAAACGTTGTTTGAATTGGAGCGTGTGAAGCAGGTTTTGCAGAAGTACCGGAAGTTCCATAATACATCTCAGGATTTTGTGGCACGGCTACTCTTTTTGCCTTGAGAGTTTCTTCCTGATTCTTGTTTTCCAGGATTTGAACAAAGTCATTGAAACTCGTTGTAGCTAAAGTACCATTGTACTTCATGATCTCCAAGAAGGTATTCCATTGAGGTGGCAACGCATCTGCAAACTTTTTCACAATCTCTGTTGCAGTTGTAACAACCTCAAAATTTGACAATTCAGTCAGCAGATGATTAAATCGACTCGTCAGGTCTCCTAAAGATTCATTCTCCATACATGTAAAACCATCAAATTCTTTCTTTAGCAGTTCTTTTCTTAATTGACGTGTCGCCTCATTTCCTACGCCCCTTGTCTTCAATGCGTCCCACAACCTCTTCGTTGTCTTGTAACTGACGAATTGATGATATATATCTTTACTTAAGGCCTGAGTAAGAATGGCATATGCCTTCTTTTCCAAATCATATGTCTTCTTCTGATCTTCTGTAAGATCTGCAAACGTAGCAGCAGATGATGCAGCAACCTCTATTGTTTGATCGAAATCTGTAATGAACCGCAACCACAACTCTGTATTCTGACCAAGAACATATGTATGAAATCTATCAATCCATCCTGGATATTCGTATAAGTGCATCAACTTTGGAGGCCGATTCAAACTTCCCGTTTCACTCTCGCTTAAGAGAATGCTTTGAATACTTGGAGTTTGATTTGATACGAATGCCCATTGACCGGTAGACATTGCATTAGAAGATACCGGTGAGGGAGACGGAGTACCAAAATACATGTCTGTATTTACCGGAGTATTCCATCTTGGATTCATGTTTGATCAAGAGACAGCCGAAGGATACCTGTTCGAAAGACTTGAAAAACACAAACTGTTAAACACAAACAGACTCTGGATCGAAAGATCAACACCTGTTCGAAGGATCAACAGGGTTCGAAAGATCTCTGTTGAATTTCGAACAATGTTTTCCGAAAGATTCTCCAAACGAAGGATCCTTATCTTTCGAGAAAGACTGTAGACCGAAAGATGAACACTGTTGAGTGTCGAACAATGACTTCGAAAGACTCCCCAGTCGAAGGATCCTAGTCTTTCGAAAATGAACAGTAGACCGAAAGATGTATGTTTCGAAAATATTCCTTGGAACGAAAGATAAGTCTCACACTTCGAAGGATGCTCGAAGGATGACTATCTGTCGAACCTCCTTTGGTCGAAAGATGATCTTTCGACTTCGAAGGATATCCTTCGATCTTACTGACACGGTTGACAAATGTGACAGGTTGGTGAAAAGTTGATGGGTTGGTGAGAACTTTCGGCAGAAAGTATGTTCAGACCATATCTTCTGAACATGCAGGTTTCACCAAACAGGTAAAGTCCAATTATTTTAATCAGTTTACTCTTTTCAATGCACAAACAAGTTGAATATTCAAATTTTAAGATCAAAAGTGTAGTTTAACAAGAACCAACTTGAATATATCAAGAACACAGCCCAGATATGTGAGTTTTCCAGAAAACCCACACACTTCCGAAGCCCGGTTATGCTCGAAACTTCACTAAAAAATCAACTTTTAACATGTGATAATGAAAAATAACAAGGTTTTTATAAGAACTTCCAGCAAAACAACAAGATTTCCAGAAAATATGAACCTTTTAAACCCGAAAAAACAGCCCGAAAACACCTCGGTTTTAACAAGGAGAAGAGCCAAGGCTCTGATACCACTTGTAGGTCCGGCTAGGGGAGGATCTAGTCGCCTAATCCTTGTATACAAACCAACCCGGTTGTGCGGAATCCAACCGAGATAGCAAACCGAGATAGAACACACCAAAGATAAACACACAAGACTCAACGATTAACACCACTTGTATTAATGCGTATGAAAGGTCCGTTACAAGCACAAGGTTTACAAATCAGTTCTGCAAACTCTCTCTAGTGTGTGTGTGTGTTCCTTGTCTGTCTGAGTGTCTAACCGTGCTCTCTTATCTGTCTAATCTAAAGTGAACATAACACACGGGTATTTATACCCAACACAGCAGGTCTGGTCGAAGGATCATGCAGACTGGTCGAACGATCATCTGTCGACCAGTAACAGCTCGAACGATCCATATGTACCACGAAAGATGGGATCTTTCGTGGTCCATCTATCGAATGCTATCTATCGAGCTCATCATCGAAGGATATAAGTGATCCTTCGATGACACAACCTTCGACCCAAACAACTTACAAGCATAAGTGTTGACTATTTGGCCAAGTCAAACCAGGAGGATGGTTGACTTGGTCAAACTTACAAGACTAACAAAGACATCGTTTTGTATACAGACAAAGTACAGACACAAGTGCACCAACATTATTAGAAAACCAATATTCTCAAAATTAAGTATATACTTGAGTGAGTATGAAATAACTCCAAGTTTTATCTATAACATTTAAGGGTGCTGATTTCGAAATTGGTCAACTTATATGATTACCAAACCTATTTTTAGCATGTTTTATGTAACATTTTTTCATGCATGAGTGAATAATAACTCGTTTCAAGTTGATGCAAGACGAGATTGCATTTGATTGCGTATCACATAAAATGTAAGCTAAAAAAAGGCTAGATATGTTTTAACTAGTGTTTACGTATAACTAAAATGCAAAAACTTTATTAGCACATGCATCATAAGTTCTTCAAACCATACAAGCCAACATATATATCACTAGAGACTTAAATAAAACATAAACGAAATTAATATTTCGGTCAAATTAACTAATAACTTAAACTTAATTAGGATTAAAAGTATAAAATAAAAAACTAAATTACCAGAAGACTTAACAAGGACTTTTATTTTGAGTTATAAAGACATGTATCTTCATTGTAGATTTGAAAGGGATTCTTAATGATCAATGACTCTATTACTACAGCAAATACATATATCTTTTGTCTGTGAAGTGTGTCGGGTACATAAGCTAGTTGAGACAAGGCTTAAAATATATAAAAAAAGTGCCAGTTATTACATTTATGTAGTAGATATGGAGAAGATTCTTAACATCTGAATATTATAGTAAAGATGGAGTTAGTGGATTTGGATGTTAGGGTAATTTTGGTGATAGATGGTTGTGGATTAAGAAAAACTAGCTAAAACTTGATTAGTAGGCAAGAGCTAAAGATGGATGCTTGATGATTTTGTAATGAAGTTAGATCACTTGTTGGATTTCCGTAACCCCATTTATTACCCCAGTGTTTATTATTTTTAAGTAGGGTGAGTATGAGTTGGTTTGGTTTGATTGTTGTTATTTGAAGACCATAATTTATTGGCTATATTGGTTATCAAACGATGATTTAACCTTTTGTTCGACCAAACCATTTAACGAAAAATTTAAAATTGTTTTCACTTATCGTTCGGTTGTCTTTTTTTTTCGAATAAATTGACTTTCTATTTACATATACACAGGTGAAATAATTTTGAGAAACCAATGCTTAACATAGAAGAATTTGGAATTTGATTAGAGAAAAATTGTTTTAGGGATTCTTTAACAGAATGACGTAGCTATGATTTTGAATAGAAAACTAGATGTTTAAAACCGTCGTATTCAGTTAACTTTTGTATAATTTTTAATATCGGTTAAAGATTCATGGAGTGCATTTACAACAACTAATGACATGGTTGGAGTTGTGTTAAGAGTATGCGTGTTGAACCTCACTAAAATAATGTTCGCGCGATGCAACAGAGAACACCGGTAATCACGTAACATGTTAATTTTTAAAATAAAAATCTATAGCAATATCAATATCATACTCAAACAAAAGGGATTAAAATGCTCCTTCTTACGGTGTAATTTTGTTAAAAGTATATTAACATATGAAAAGGTATCATCGTTTAAAAATCATGGGGGTAGAACAATATGTTTAAGCTAAGTGATGTAAAATGATACCACAGGTCGATGTTCAAAATCATGTGTATGATGAGCTTGTTCATGTAAGTGTATTGTGTGTTACATGAGAGTTAGGGGATACATTTATCCGTATAGGTATCAATTATGGCGGGTTGGCATATTAAAATATTAAAGGTTAAATGGATTGACGGGTGACCTAAAAAGAACCCACATATAAGATAGGGCCATAGGGGGATCAGTTGAAGCCCAATAGGCCCAACATGTATAGGTTAATGGATAGCCATTAACTTAAATCCAAGTGCATCA
Organism: Helianthus tuberosus; assembly: GCA_030545235.1. Lineage (NCBI taxonomy): Eukaryota > Viridiplantae > Streptophyta > Magnoliopsida > Asterales > Asteraceae > Helianthus > Helianthus tuberosus. The sequence continues at coordinate 1,557,328 of JARYGA010036927.1, forward strand.
TATATTTCAAACCAGTAAAGAATCTTTGCCCTCTAGCTGCGTTAGGCTTGTTTGGATTAACAATTTCAAAATGATTAACGTGAATTGAAAATTCAGAATCAAATCATTATATTAATAAAAGTTAAAGATAGTGACGCAACCTTATGTTTGAATCACTAAGTAGTTTTCTTGTAAATGTTTACTTAACAAATACATTGATTGCAATATATTAAAACCAATGTAAGTAAGTTATCACTACTTGCTGAAATTTCAAGGATGAAACTGAAAGAAAGTATCCATTGATAACATTTCATTCTTTTATCTCATCTAAAATTTGGATTATTTTCAAGAGAATCTAGAAAACTAAAGGCAAATAAATAATAATAACCCATTACTAAATTAAATTAGACTTAGGATAATCTTTAAAAAAAGAATACTAATTTATGACGATTGTTTCCTTAAATTCTCAACATCATCCAGGTTATGGCTATTCTCTTCATGCTCATCACAAGAACCGGCATCATCCGTGATCCCACTTGAACCCGAAGATGATGAAGCCGGTGTCGAATTCAAATCAGTTCTTCTCTTCTTACTAGCAGACATGAAATCATAGAAAACTAGTTTTGATTTTACCGATTTACAATCGCTAATTATCCCAATTGTCGCTTCATTGTACTTGCTAACTTTACTTCCTCTTTTCTTCAAGAAAATTTTGCAAATAACCCAATTTTCCATACCCTAATACAACAAAAACAAATATGAGCTAAATGTGTTTGTGTATTCGAATCAAAATTGTATCAATTCAAAAGAAACCTGAACCGGGTTCTTGGGTTGAGGGGTTGCGAGTCTGTACTCGTGCGCATGATCCAATCGGTTCGTGACCTGTGTGGGGGTTTTCCTTTGTAAAATACGAGTGTTTTCTTCATGCCCACAACTTGATTGTTCTCTGAAGAAACAATCTTTTTATCTAATCCGGTTGCTTTCCAATACCCGGATAAAGTAGCCCGATTTGACCGGTTCCCATTCGGGAATTTGACTTCTTTTGTGCTGAATAAAACCTTTCTTGCTCGCAGTCACCTAAATTGAGTATAAACACAAAAAAGGCTTAATGTAATGAATATGATTGAAACTAAGAAGAATATATTAATAATCGAACAACTTCTATGACTTCAGGTGTAAACGAGCCTAGCGTGAGCCAATTTACGCTCAAGCTCGACTAATTTAATTTACTCGAGCTCGAGCCCGTGAGTAGTTATTTAAGCTGAAGCTCGGCAACAACTTGGCTTGTTTATTATTCATCACTTACTTTGTACTTTGTATATATTTATAACTCTTTTGGATACATTTTGCTAATAACTTTTATATATAACATAATATATGTTATTAAGTTACTTTTATCATAAATTTAAAAGCAACAATATTATTTTCTCATTTCGCCCTTTACGTTTGTTGTTTTTTTACAGAGTTAGCGCAATGGACTAAAATGTTGGTGCATTCATCTGTCGTCTTCGTCTTATGTCGAGTCTCGGGTTCGTTGCGAAGTTGTTCAAGCATGATGTCATGATGACATCATCAAAGTGACATCATCAATGACATCATTACACTAGAGACAAAACATATTTGTAGATTTCGCTTGAAATTAGAATTTGAAAGTCAATGTGAAGTTTTCGCTTGAAGTTGAACGTGTATAGTTCAAGCGAAATCTAATTACTATATATAGGGTTGTGTGCATGTCATTTGTAACGAGTTCCGAAATTCCATACCGAGGTGTTGCCGGTGTGAGGACTGATTGTAAACGATAGTATATCAATATAATTAGTGTTAAAGTGATACGCAAGCTGTTTCGCAATCGGTTTCTTAGTTTCCACCTCTGAAACTGATAAAATCTCTTCTGAACGACTCGTTCGGGTCGCAAACCGATCCTACATAAAATGACCAAAAGAAACAGCAAACGTAAGAGACCCAAAGAAGAAAAAAAAAACTATTTTGACTAAAGTATCATTTTGGTCAAACCTCAACGACTAAAATAACAATTTACTCTATATTTTACTAATAATTTTTATATTATAACATAATATATGCTATTCTGTGACTTTTATCATAAATTTATAAGCAACAGTATTATTATAAAATTATATAAATATCAGACTCGTTTAAGCTCGATAAATGAAGCTCGGACTCTGTTAATTTATTCAAAAAACTTATTTTTAGGCTCGAGCTCGTTTAAATTCGGCCATATTCGAGCGTTTAGCAAAAACATCTCTAGTAGCTAACAAACGGCTTGACCAGTATAACCAGCCACTAGTCATGTGCATAAACAGAGTATAGCTGGATAATAATGGGAAGTAAATACATAACCAAATAAAAATAATGAAAGCAAAATAAACAAAAATAATAATGCAATCATAATCACATATAAAATTTTTTCTTTTTTTTTTTTTTGAACGGCAAATTTGGATCACTGACGGCCCACTGGAGTATCATCGTGCCACCAGCGGAACTACTCGATCATATCCATCTCTACTAGGCATAACGCCTATACACCAATTCAGGAGGAAACCCAATAAATATGGGAAAACCCCCTTTGTGGGAATCGAACCCAGGACCTATTGGTCCCAAAGTCTTATTCCACTCCCAAGATGCCACTAGGCTATAAAGCCATGGACAATCACATATAAAATTATACACAACAAATGTGAAGAACAAAAACATTACCTGGTAACTCCTAAGGATCAGAGTTGCAAACATCAACTTGAGGAATAACAGAAGCAGGCAAAGAAAAAGATTGTACTTTGCGCTTCAAGTATTGTACAACCACTTCCTCATCTGTTGGATGAAATCTAAAACCAGGAGGCAACCTTAACACACCATCTTTTAAAAAAATTAAGTTTCTCCATATCCCAATAAATTGTTCAACAACAATTTTCTTTGAAACACAACAGTTGATTAATAAAATGGAAATGAAAATAGTTTCAGTAATATGGGAAAATGTTTAAGAATCCATATTGAAAACCATGAAACCATGATTACTAGGGCTATTCTCAACATGCCCATCACAAGAGCCAGCATCATCCGTGATCCCACTTGAACCAGAAGAAACCTGTATGAGGTTTGGAGCTGTCTACATTGGTATGTGTTTCTTTTCTCTTTCAGCTTGCTTAATTTGTATTAAGTGTACAACACACCGACTTAATCTATTTGTATATTGTGATCACTTGAGTTTGGTAGTATCATGCAAACCAAGTGTTTGATGAAATGCCTCAATGAACAAAGTAGGTCTAATCCTGCAAACCATGTTGAGTTTTTTCTCAGAAGTACTGAAGTACTGGGATTAATAATTTATTTTGATAAAAACAATAAATGTGTAGTTTGTTGATATGGTGGCAAGGGTGTTGAGGTTTATGGATCACCAACACACACACAGGGGCGAAGGATAGTAGGTACTGGGGGGTGCACCCGCCCCCTTCAATGTTTCGGTTAGAGGTGTATAATAAAATTATATAGGATCGCCCCCCTAATTATTTTGCCTTAATATTTATACAATATATATAAATCAAAGTAAAGTTTGTTACCACCTTAAATCTGAAGGTCGTCGAGGTGACTTGTAATTCTTCTTCCAGGTTCCATTAACCTGGTATCATTATATATTGGTCTTTTGTAAGGTCGTCGAGGTGAGTTTTAATTCTTCTTCCAGGTTCCATTAATCTGGTATTGTTGATACATATTATGTGGATACGGCTCGGCTCGGTTCGACTCGGCTACGAAGTGAAGGCCGTAGTCAAGACAACCTCCTGTCTTGACTCGGTATGGGATTGACTTCATAACGTTTGATGTAAATGCAACTGCGTGTGTGCAGTTTGCATATTAGATTACATTCATGTGTTTAGGTTTTATATGTTTATGTTGTCTGTTAGTTGTTTAGCCCACCATTGAAGAAGCCCATTGACAAGGCCCAACAACTTGAGAAAGTCTCATATGAGATCCAAGCCCAAGCCCAAGCCCACTGAGTTGGTGAAATCACTAATGGACGAAAACACCTCCTGTGTGATGAAAACACATCATGGACGAAAACACATGGGACGAAATCCAGATATTGGATTTCGTCAATGGGTTTTCATCAAGAACTGGTTTTCGTCGATCATCTACTATATAAGCGCAGACATTAGACAGAAACACGAACGGAAGTCTGAATAGATTTCGGAGCGAACACTGTAAACACACACACACTGAGAGTTTATGAGAGCATCTTGTAAACACCGTATTGTAACCGTTTCATACGCATTAATACAATGGAGTGTTAATCGTTGAATCTTTGTGTTTTACGTGTTCGTAACTTGGTTTAACTTACCCGTTTGGATTCCGCACTCACGGGTTTGTCGGAAAACAGGGAATAGAGGTTACTCGATCCTCCGGGTGGACCTACAATTGGTATCAGAGCATTGGCTCGATTCCTTGTTAAAACCAAGTAGATTTTCATGTGTTTCCAGATTTGTTCTTGATTTTTGAAACAAAAAGTTTATATTTTCAGAAAAATCAGGTTTAAATCTTTGAAAATCTTGTGTTTTTGTTGATTGTTCTTATAAAAATCTTGCTATTTTTCATTTATACATGTTAAGAAAGGATTTTTATTGAACATTTGCGCAAAAATTGTATTCGGAAAATTTTCCGGTGGCTGGAAAATTCATCGGAGTTCATCAGGTGCTTCAAGTTGTTCTTGTTGGTTCTTCATAAGTCTCTGTGTTTGTGATTGAATTGTTATTGTTGATTATTATATTGTTGTGTTTGAATTATTTGACAACTAATGATGAAACGTTGAAAAACAAGTCACAAGATAAGGTGTGTTTGAAAAGGAAGGTTCTGTGTCAGAAGATATGGTATTGAAAATATCTAGTTTCTGGTCTCATTAGTCAACAATATCAGCTGGATGAAAACACCATTTTCGTTGAGAGTTATTCTAGACGAAATCACCATTTTCTTTGAGAATTGTTTAAGACGAAATCACCTGATTTCATCAAACAACTCTGGACAAAAACACCATTATTAGTGACGGAATCACCATACATCAGCTGGACGAAATCACTTCAGTCAACACTTGGACGAAATCACTTGTATTTTCAGCATCCAGACGAAATCTACAAGCTGGACGAAATCACCTTGATTTCGTCAAACATACCAGTCAACGAAAACCTGGTATTTTGTCATCTTATAAGCGACGAAAACACCCCCTATCTCGGTTCTTCAACGAAATCAAAACATTAGTCAACAAAATCGGCTGCTAGACGAAATCCCATCCAACGAAATCACCTTATTGGACGAAATCACACTTCTGGACGAAATTACTTGCTAGTCAACTAATTCTGGACGAAATCACTTTTCCTGACGAAATCAGAAGTGTCAGTCAAACATCAGCGACGAAATCAGAAGTTTCTGGACGAAATCACTTTTCGCGACGAAATCACCTTTTCGCGACCAAATCACCTTTCAGCGACGAAATCACCTTTCGTGACGAAATCAACTTTCGTGACGAAATCTCCTTTCGCGACGAAATAACCCTTTCAGCGACGAAATCCCCCTTTCAGCGACGAAATCACCATTTCAGCGACGAAATCAAACATATCAGCGACGAAAACCCCTATTTTCATCACATATCTTTTCATTTTGTTAACAGAAGCTTTTTAAAACATTATAAACTGTTTGATTTGAGTGTTTTGAACAGGTATTCATCATTATACATTCAAAATGAATCTGGCTTGGTCTGGTACTCCGTCAAATGCAAAGAGCAAATATAGAAGCACGGGATTATCGCCATCATGGGCCGAATCTCCCACACCACCTCGAATTACGGCAAAACAATGGGCATCGGTTACTAATCAAAAGAAAAGTGAACCGAAAATGGCTAGAAATATGTATGGTGATCTAGTACCAGTTGCTCAGTAGCTCAGTTACCAGCAATCCATGTCCCAACCACCGATTTGTATGGAAATCCATTACCACCAGTTGCTTCACAACGCCATCATTCTACTATTGCACCGTCATTTCTTGATCCAAGGAACTGTAGTCAAACAAAAACGGCGTTTTATGCTAAAATTGTTAAAGATGCCAGCAATGGTGAATCATCGCGAAACGATAACAGTTCTGAACATGACAGTAGTTCAGTTGAAGACGTTTCAACTTCAGTTGAAGATGTTACAACTTCAAGTTCAAGTTCAAGCGAGGATGGATCTGAATGTAAATCATCAAAGGAGGTTGTTGATTCTGATGCAGATAGGTCAACATCTGAGAGTGATTCCAGTCAGGTACGTGTCGATGAATCAAAATCTGATAGTTGTGATAGGTGTGTTGGATTAAATGTTAAATTGTCTGATTTGCAAAGCAAATTTGACGATTTGAAAAGCAAATATGATGTGACATATATCCACAATCAACATTTGATCGTGGATCTTTCGAAATGCACAGAGGCCAACATGTTTCGTGAAAATTATGAAAAGGAATTTAAAAAGATAATTGAAACATTAAAAGCAGATAAGACCGAGCTAACGAAAATGGTTTCAAGAAAACAAACTAAAATAAACCTTTACATCAATCATCTTGAGATCATGCAAAAAGAGTTAGCCTGTGCTAAGTGTGAAAGTGAGGCGATCCAGCTTAAGCTGAATAGCTTTTCAAACTCTAGGTATGTGCTGGATCACATCATTGACATACAGAAAAAGAAAAATGATGTCACGTGCATAGCTTATATGAAGTGTCCACCACCTATTAAACATGATTATTCTTCGATGCCTGATGAGGAAAATAAACCTCATTTTGAGCCCTCAGTTTCATTGAACCTTGAGGAATTCACATTTGGGCTAGGTTACAAAAAGGAAGTATCCTCATATTCAGATAAATCAGCAGATGCGAAAGTGTCAACAGCTGAACGAAATCAAGATCCTCCGGTCATTGTTGAGGATGCTGATTCGTCAGATGATGAATCCGAGGATACTAACTCTAAACAGTCAGAAATGGTAACAAAAGAGAAAAACATACCTCTCGAAAATTACATTCTTTGTGATCCACCTGCAAAACCGTTTGTGACTGCTAAAGCCAAGTCTGTTGATCCTCATCGAGAAGTTGTGAAAGCGTGAACTTGCTTTACACGTTGATTGGATCTGATAAAATATACTCAGACCATGATTTTCCAATCAAGAATGTCAATCAATCTTTGATTGATAAAGTTTTCGAAGATTCTACCAGTAAGTTTTTGGGAAAGTTGAGCCCAGGAGTTGTAGTAACTCAGTGTGCTCCTATCCCAAAATCCGAAGTTAGAAAGCAATATGGGAATCAAACATTGCAAAAACAAAACAATCAACGAAAGCAAGGTCACGTTCACCAAGGAAATGGAAAAGGCAAACAGAGCCAAAACAAGAAAAAGGTTCGGAAGATAAACTTCGTGAAATCTAGAGGGACTGATAAAATTGAAACTTTTGAAAACAAATCCAACACGGATTTTGTTAAACAAAGTAAAATTTTGAAATGAAACAGTCAAAACGACTATACACAACACACAAACGGTTGTAATGTAGGACCAAGTACCTCAAGATCACGAAGTTCATCATCAAGCTCTTACAGGTATGATACTCCGAGGTTTGTTGAGCGGAGATCATGTTTTGAATGCGGTGAGTACTGGCACATTGTCAGAAACTGTCCATATCTCACGAAAGGAAAGGCAAAGGTTGATGCCCCCCATGGTAACAGTTACCATAAAAGATCTGTTTCACCAAAACAGGACCCTCGTCTTGTTAAACAACGGGAAATGAAACAGAAAAAGAAACAACGAAAAGAAGTTGAAATGGTTTTGAAACCAGAGGTTATCCAAACACAATCTATTAAGTTAGAAGTTAAACATGAAAAACAAAAACAGATTTGGAAACCAAAATCGGAAATTGTTTCAGGGGGAGCTACATCAATTCCGAATCATCGAGAAATGGATGTTACAATTCTCGATGATAATGGACGACCCAAGTCTGTGAAGGCTTGGGTCCCCCTCTCCAACTAATCTCTGAATGAGTGTGCAGGATGTTCCAGGAGGAACTATTGATAGTCTTAGGATTGTTGATAGTGGAGCGTCCATGCACAAGATCGGCGACATAAGGCTCCGAAATATTGTTACATCTAGGAGAATATTGTTGCCACTGATTGAGAGAGAGAAAAAAAGAAAAGCAAGAATGATGATGAAAGAATTTGACCATTTCGACAAAATTAAGATCATTCCAAAGTTTGGTTGTTAGAGGTTTTTGATCTTGTTGCTGTGAAGAGATTTTTCAGTAGCTACAAATCGACTTTGAAATCTACACCTGGTGGATATCCAGTATGGGAGAGCACTCAGATTCCTGCCAATGCACGAAGAAGTTGCAGGATTACGGTTTTAAATTTCTAATCTCTCCTATTCTTGTCGATATTTAAGCTGATTTATGATTTAGTAACATCTCGTATCAGCACTCTTTGACCTGACACGTTGAACTCGAATATCACTCACACGTGATTGTTTTTCTATGAAACTCGTCAATGTTGTCATGGTCTGCACCGATTACTGACTTGCCAACTGATTTTTCCAAAATTCGATAAATCATTTCTGATTAAATTAATTTTGGTAAACGACATTGAGGTAAAGCAAGAGTAATCCACATCGGAAAATCGTTTTTGTAAATATCTTTGTGTTTTTAAAATTATTGTAAGTTTGTTGATTTTAGGGGGAGTAATTCCAAATTTGAAAAAAAAAATTCAAAAACATTGAAAAATTTCAAAACTCAAAAACAATAGAAAAACAAAAATGAGTTTCCTTGCGAGCAAAAGAGAAAATGATAGTACATCAGTGGTCTGTCCAAACCTTTTTAAATTGAAATACAAAATGAAAAAGCGATAAGCAGCTATATATAAGATGTATCGGTAGGCTCACAATCATCTTAAAGTGTGCAGGGTGATATAAACTTAAATCGACCGAAGACCAGGTGGGAACCATTCATTGGCATATGGTCTTAGTACCGAAATTTCGTTTGAGAGATTGCCGAGGTTCTGAGATATGTGGTCTTTATGTTGTTTATCATCTGGGTATCATGGTTGTTTCTTTTACCGAAACAAACGGAGACGAAGTCTAGATCTTCCATGATATCATACATACGTGTACATACTACATACGATCTCAATAAGTGATCAACAATCACATGTCCACAAAACAAGTGATAATATATCACATTTATCCGGGAGTCAAGTTCGTCTCTTTGTTGTACGAAAGTACTGACCTGTTCACGGACTTGCTCTTGTGCCCTTCATGCATCTGAAAATTAAGTTCCTCATCAATAAGTGATTCTATCACATAGGGCTTGTTTTCATCCAAAATCAGTGAGTTTCTCACATTTTCATATACGGCAAAACAGATGATAAATGGTATACTCACCAGTAGGATGAATCCTCGTGCATACCTTGATACGGGAATGTGTCGTGATGTGGATGAACACCGGTCGGTAAGTATAAATCATACCTTAACGTAACCCCTCGCCATGATTACATCTGATAAGTTAAGCTTATGTGGATAACAATACCGATAATCGTTATAGGATGTTTATCTAAATGTTAACAAAAAGAACAACAAGAGCGCTTTGACATGACCGTACACTTATATGATTCTCTTACCCTCGAAACTTGCAAAAAGAATGTTTGTATATATTTACTTTTCTTAGTTTCTGCAACTCTGTATATATTTATTTACTGCTTTCGGTCTTTAAGTTTGAAATATTCAAAATTCCAAAAAGATTTTAGGTGTGTTTAAATATAAACTTTATAAAAGTCAAAAACATTTTATTTCTGCTTTAGTTTTGATTAACCGATGTTGGAACTCAAGTCTTCGTTGCCTGAAATCTGATTGAAAACCAAAACGACTGAATCTTCATAAACGGTCAGAGTTTGCAAGTTTTGAAAGTTAATAATCAAAATTGAAAAATCTGTTAACTTTTCAAACTAATTGTCGGACGGTAGTTGAAAACATGGTCACATGTGTGTCATTTGTTTAAATGTTAACTATATTCCAAGCAGTTGTTCTCATTACACGTTTAGCTTTCTTGCATGTGCAGATGCTAAAGGCGAAGAGAACATGTTCGATGATGAGCTTCGGAATGAAGACACGACGTGAAGGCACTCAACTGATAATGATGTTCGAGTTGCCGTTGGCCAATCATCAACACCACCAGGATCTAAAGTATCAAAAATCAAAAGATTCACGAGCATAATCAAAGGGGGAGTTTATTGATACATTTCCTAGATAAAAGCGGGAGTTTGTTAATACACTTTGTATTTACAACATGTGAAGACTTTGAAGATCCTTTCCGAGAATGAATGAACCATCAAGAGATGGATAACGAGATTACGAACCTCGCGAGCAGCATCCAAGGGGGAGTTTGTTGATACATATTATGTGGATACGGCTCGGCTCGGTTCGACTCGGCTACGAAGTGAAGGCCGTAGTCAAGACAACCTCCTGTCTTTACTCGGTATGGGATTGACTTCATAACGTTTGATGTAAATGCAACTGCGTGTGTGCAGTTTGCATATTAGATTACATTCATGTGTTTAGGTGTTATATGTTTATGTTGTCTGTTAGTTGTTTAGCCCACCATTGAAGAAGCCCATTGACAAGGCCCAACAACTTGAGAAAGTCTCATATGACATCCAAGCCCAAGCCCACTGAGTTGGTGAAATCACTAATGGACGAAAACACCTCCTGTGTGATGAAAACACATCATGGACGAAAACACATGGGACCAAATCAAGGGATTTCGTCCAGATATTGGATTTCGTCAATGGGTTTTCGTCGATCATCTACTATATAAGCGCAGACATTAGACAGAAACACAAACGGAAGTCTGAATAGATTTTGGAGCGAACACTGTAAACACACACACACTGAGAGTTTATGAGAGCATCTTGTAAACACCGTATTGTAACCGTTTCATACGCATTAATACAATGGAGAGTTAATCGTTGAATCTTTGTGTTTTACGTGTTCGTAAGTTGGTTTAACTTACCCGTTTGGATTCCGCACTCACGGGTTTGTCGGAAAACAGGGAATAGAGGTTACTCGATCCTCCGGGTGGGCCTACAGGTATCATTATATATTGGTCTTTTGTTTGTTAAACAATATGTAGTTTTTTATGTGTAAGAACGAGTCTTTTGAATAAATAGATTTTTTTTAGTTTTATGTGGAACTATTATTATTTGACCCGACCTGAATCAAATAGCCGACCTGAATCGAATAGCTGACCTGATCCGAATCGAATAGCTGACCTGACCCGACCCGACCCGACCCGAAACATAACGATAGGAAAAAAAATTGGGTCTCATGACTTTACGCCCCCTCAAAATTTTTGGTCAAGCTCCGCCACTGCACACACACACGCCTGCAGTTTACTTTTTTGTTCCTTAAAATGATGTTTTATTAATGTTATACCATTATTCTACAGCATGATTTCTAGGTTGCAGGATATGAGAAGAAGCCGATATCACAGCTTTGATCGTCCATTCACTTGAAGAAACATAACAGAATGAAGGAGGTATCTTCTTCTAATCTTGTCAATCAAACACTAAATTTAATCAGAAGAATGGTAAACCAGAAATAGATGAAAGCTGGGTACGGAAATTATCTGATCAACAAACAACACAATAAGCTGACCCGTCAATTTGACAAGCCAAAACTGTCTGTGCCCGTCCCTGACCCTCCCCAATCTGTTTTGTTCCCTGAGCCAGGTGTACACACATCACTTGGGTGGTCACAGCTGAACCAAGAAAACTCAGAAATCAAGAGTTCGCTCAAGTTCGAATATGCCATTCGAAAATAGCCCCCGATTTCAGTCAATATCTTAGTAGAACGGGTCATACATCTATCTTCGAGATTACTACCTCTGGTGCTTCTGGTTTAAATTAATTATGAGTTTATACTTTGGAATGTGACATTCAAATTTGCACGTTTAGTTTAAGACCAACTCACCTCCACAGTGCAAAATCCAACCGTGAATTTTCTCAGTACCAGCATCAGGTAAGCATTTTGTGTGCTCATTAAAATTTAAACATTATACATAATTTAAGAAATTAAAACAAAATATATAGATATAAAATACAAGAAATATTAAGGAATGCAATGTGAAAGGTTGTAGTCTATTTTGACCCTCAATTATTTCATGCATATGATAAAATAGTTGGTAGATAGTAATTTAGTGTGATGGGGACGCTACCCCTCTAGATCAACATATATAAATAACAACTAACAGTATTTTAATCTTCATGTTGTCGTAATCCTTTAATTTTAATAATAATATATACATTATTGAAAGTATTATGAAGTTTCCTGCATATGCCAATTTCCTGGAAAGGGGGTTTTCTCAAATATTTAATCTGTCTCAACTACTCAAGACCACATCTCTCTTTTTGGATCTGATTTACACTGCTTGTTTTTGTACTAATTCCAAACAAATTTGATCAACAGATCAATGGCATCTTCATCCTCCTCTTCTCACCCAGTTCCTTCCTCTATTTCTGAATCATGGAATTATGATGTATTTCTAAGTTTTAGAGGCGAAGACACCCGGAAGAGCTTTGTGGATCATCTCTACACGGCTCTTGAACAACAAGGAATCTACACGTACAAGGATGACGAAACACTTGCTCGTGGTGAGTCAATCGGCCCAACCCTTTTAAAGGCTATCCAAGAATCACGAATCGCTGTTGTTGTATTCTCTGAAAACTATGCGGACTCATCTTGGTGCTTGGACGAGCTTGAACATATTATAGAGTGCATGGACACGAGAGGGCAAATCGTTGAGCGCATATTTTATTTTGTAGATCCATCTGATGTTAGAAAACAAAAAGGGAAATATGAAGAAGTGTAGGTTCACCCGGAGGATCGAGTAACCTCTATTCCCTGTTTTCCGACAAACCCGAAAGTGCGGAATCCAAACGGGTAAGTTAAACCAAGTGACGAACACGTAAAACACAAGATTCACCGATTAACACTCCATTGTATTAATCTAGAAAACGGTTACAATACAATGTTTACAAGATGCTCTCATAAACTCTCAGTGTGTGTGTGTTTACAGTGTTCGCTCCCAAATCTATTTAGATTTGCCTCTCTGTGTTATGTCTGTTGTCTGTGTATATATACCAACATGACTGACGAAAACATGAGGCCCACGAAAACACATGGACGAAATCAAGGATTGGACGGAATCAGGTGATTTCGTCCTATTTGGTTTTCATCTAAAAGTGTTTTCACCACTTATGGATTTCGCCCCACAAGGTGTTTTCGTCATGCATATGGGCCTGAGATTTTCATCCATGTTGGGCTTGGGCTTTGACATTTGGGCCAAACAACAATGGGTTACATAAACAAACATCTAATCAATAATCTAAAATGCATATTGCACACATGCAGTCGCATTTATATCGTACAATACAAAGTAACTAGCATACCGAGTCAAGACAGGAGGTTGTCTTGACTACGGCCTTCACTTCTTAGCCGATTCGAACCGAGCCGAGCCGTATCCACATAATATGTATCAACAAACTCCCCCTTGGATGCTGCTTGCGAGGTTCGTAATCTCGTTCTCCATCTCTTGATGGTTCATTCATTCTTGTCGTAGGATCTTCAAAGTCTTCACGCGTCGTAAGTAGAAAGTGTATCAACAAACCCCCTTTTCATTTAGGTAGTGTGTTAACAAACTCCCCCTTTGATTATGCTTGGGAATCTTTTGACTTCAATGCTTGAGATCCTTGTGGTGTTGGTGATTGATCAGCGGCAACTCGGTCATCTTCATCATTTGAGTGCCTTCACATCGTGTCTTCATTCCGAAGCTTCTCATCGAACATGTTCTCCTCGCCTTTAGCATCTGCACATGCAAGAAAGCTAAACACGTAATGAGAACAGCTGCTTGGAATATAGTTTAACAAAAACAAACGACACACATGTGACCATGTTTCTATCAACTACCGTCCGACAATTTGTTTGAAAAGTTAACAGATTTTTCAATTTTGATTATTAACTTTCAAAACTTGCAAACTCTGACCGTTTATGAAGATTCATTGGTTTTGGTTTTCATCAGATTTCAGGTAACGAAGACTTGAGTTCCAACATAGGTTAATCAAAACTAAAGCAGAAATAAAATCTTTTTGACTTTTATAAAGTTTATATTAAAACACACCTAAAATCTTTTTGGCATTTTGAATATTTCAAATGTAAAGACTGAAAGCAGTAAATAAATATATATACAGATTTGCAGAAACTAAGAAAAGTAAATATATACAAACATTCTTTTTGCGAGTTTCGAGGGTAAGAGAATCATATCAGTGTACGTTCATGCCAAAACGCTCTTGTTGTTCTTTTTGTTAACAATTAGATAAGCATCCTATAACAATTATCGGTATTGTTATCCACATAAGCTCAACTTATCAGATGTAATCATGGCGAGGGGATACGTTAAGGTATGATTTATACTTACCGACCGGTGTTCATCCACATCACAACACATTCCCGTATCAAGGTATGCACGAGAGTTCATCTTACTGGTGAGTATACCATTTATCATCTGTTTGACCGTATATGAAAATGTGAGAAACTCACTTATTTTGATTTGAAAACAAGCCCTATGTGATAGAATCACTTATTGATGAGGAACTTGATTTTCATATGCATGAAGGGCACAAGAGCAAGTCCGTGAATAGGTCAGTACTTTCGTACAGCAAAGAGACGAACTTGACTCCCGGATAAATGTGATATATTATCACTTGTTTTGTGGACATGTGATTGTTGATCACTTATTGAGGTCGTATGCAGTATGTACACGTATGTATTATATCACGGAAGATCTAGACTTCGTCTCCGTTTGTTTCGGTAAAAGAAACAACCATGATACCCAGATGATAAACAGCATAAAGACCACATATCTCAGAAGCTCGGCAATCTCTCAAACGAAATTTCGGTACTAAGACCATATGCCAATGAGTGGTTCCCACCTGGTCTTCAGTCGATTTAGGTTTATATCACCCTGCACACTTTAAGATGATTGTGAGCCTACCGATACATTGTATATAGAGCTACTTAACATTTTTCATTTTGCATTTTGCATTTCAGTTTAAAGAGGTTTCAACAGACCACTGATGTACTATCATTTTCTCTTTTGCTCACCAGGAAACTCATTTTTTTGTTTTTCTATTGTTTTTGGGTTTTGAAATTTTTCGATGTTTTTGAATTTTCAAATTTTGGAATTACTCCCCTAAAATCAACAAACTTACAATAATTTTAAAAACACAAAGATATTTACAAAAACGATTTTCCGATGTGGATTACTCCTGCTTGACCTTAATGCCGTTTACCAATAATAAAAAGTCAAATCTTGATTTATCAAATGCTTTGGTAAAATCAGTTGGCATGTCGGTCATCGGTGTGGACCATGACAACATTGATGAGTTTCATAGTGAAACTATCACGTGTGAGGTGATATTCGAGATCAACGTGTCTGGTCAAAGAGTGTTGTATGAGATGATAATAATTCATAAAGCAGCTTAAATATCGACAAGTATAGGAGAGATTAGAAATTCAAAACCGTATCCTGCAACTGCTTCGTGCATTGCAAGGAATCTGAGTGCTCTCCCAAAGTCGATTTTGTAGCTACTGAGAAATCCCTTCACAGCAACAAGATCAAAAACCTCTGGGTCCGGCTGGTCTTCCACATTGTACCAACGAAGGTCTTTGTCTTTCTCTTTGAGAAGTAGTGTGCGGTTGTCCAATCCACGCCAAGGCATCCGCACACCCGGTTGGTTTGTTCAACAAACACATTTTCTTCAATCACACCATGGAGAAAAGTACCCTACACGTTCATCTTGTGGACTTTGAACTTCTTGCGGAAGAAAAATCCATGAATCTCCGAAAAGCTTCAGACGTGCTGCAGGCGCGTACATTTCATTGGAATCTATCATGTTGACCCGATAAAAAACCATAACAACCAATTTTTTGGCACATTTTTCATCTTGTCGAATTTTTCAACTTCATTCAACCACATTCCTTCACCATCATTCCTTCATTGGAATTTTTGTCTTCTTTTCTTTTTCTTTTCTCTCCATCAATGGCAACAATATTCTCCTAGATGTAACAATGTTTTGGAGCCTTATGTCGCCAATCTTGTGCATGAACGCTCCACTATCAACAATCCTAAGACTATCAATAGTTCCTCCTGGAACATCCTGCACACTCATTCAGAGATTAGTTGGAGAGGGGGACCCAAGCCTTCACAGACTTGGGTCGTCCGCCATCATCAAGAATTGTGACATCCATTTCCCGATGATTCGAAATTGATGTAGCTCCCCCTGAAACAATTTCCGATTTTGGTTTCCAAATCTGATTTTGTTTTTCATTTTTAACATTTGATTTAACAGACTGCGTTTGGACAACCTCTAGTTTTAAAACCTTTTCAACTTCTTGTCGTTCTTTCTTTTTCTGTTTCATTTCCCGTTGTTTAACAAGACGAGGGTCCTGTTTTGGTGAAACAGATCTTTTATGGTAACTGTTACCATGGGGGGGGGTTCAACCTTTGACTTTCCCTTGGTGAGATATGGACAATTCTTAACAATGTGTCCATACTCACAGCATTCAAAGCATGATCTCCGCTCAACAAACCTCGGAGTATCATAACTGTAGGAGCTTGATGATGAACTTCGTGATCTTGAGGTACTTGGTCCTACATCACAACCCTTTGTGTGTTGTGTGTAATTGTTTTGACTGTTTCTTTTCAAAATTTTACTTTGTTTAACAAAATCCGTGTTGGATTTGTTTTCGAAAGTTTCAATTTTATCAGTCCCTCTGGATTTCACGAAGTTCACCTTCTTGTCCTTTTTCTGGGTCTGTTTCTTTTGACCTTGAGTCGGTGATTTACCTTTTGGTTTGGTGTAATTTTGCTGAACTTTCTCAGTTGGTAATCTTTGATTGCCATTTTGTTTGCGAATTTCAGCTCTTGGAATCGGAGGACACTGTGTTACCACAACGTGTGATCCTGTCTTTCCCAAGAACTTACTTGTTGAATCTTCAAAAACTTTACTGATTAAGGATTGATTAACATTCTTAATAGGAAAATCTTTGTCAGAGTAGATTTTATCATCACCAATAAGAGTGTACAGCAAATTCACACTCTCAGACTCTTGTGAGGAAGTAGACGTGGACTCGATCAGAACAGTCGTAGCAGGTTTTGCGGGAGGATCACATAGAATATGATTCTCAAGAGGTATGTCCTCTTCTTTGATTACCGCATCTGACTGTTCTGAGTCAGTATCATTAGATTCATCATCTGAAGAATCCGTATCCTCAATAATGATTGGAGGATCCAGATTTTGTTCAGCAGATACAAAAGTATCTGCTGACACATCCGAATCTGATGATACTTCCTGTTTGTATCCAAGTCCCGTTGCCAATTCCTCAATGTCTAAAGGAACAGATTCTTGATAATGAGTTCTATACTCCTCATCAGGCAGTGCATCATAATTTTGTCTAACAGGTGGTGGACATTTCTTATATCCAATGCACGTGACATCCTTTTTCTCTTTTTGTGTGCCAATGATGTGATCCAGCACATATCTAGAGTTTGAATAACTGTCTAGTTTAAGCCGGATCGCCTCACTTTCACAATTTGTGCAGGCTAACTCTTTTTGCATGCTTTCAAGACGATTGATATAAAGGTTTATGTCCGTTTGTTTTCTTGAAACCATTTTTGTCAGTTCGGTTTTATCTTTTCTTAAAGTTTCAACCATCGTTTTAAATTCCTTTTCATGGTTTTCATAAAACATGTTAGCCTCTTTGCATTTCGAAAGATCCACTATCAACTTTTGATTGTGCATATTTGTCACTTCAAATTTGTTTTGCAAATCCTCATGTTTGCTTTGCAAATCACACCACTTCGCATCAAAAGAAACATGTTTGTTTTGCAAGTCAGACAATTCAGCATTTAAAGCATCATGTTTGCTTTGCAACTCAGACATATTAGCATCCAAATCAGCACATTTAACACTTAAGCTAGCACAATTATCACAATTAACGACAATTGGTTCATCGACACATACCTGGCTGGAATCACTCTCAGATGTTGACCTATCTGCATCAGAATCAACAACCTCTCTTGATGATTTACATTCAGATCCATCCTCGCTTGAACTTGATCTTGAAGTTGTAACATCTTCAACTGAAGTTGAAACGTCTTCAACTGAACTACTGTCATGTTTAGAACTGTCATCGTTTCGCGATGATTCACCATTGCTGGCATCTTTGACAATTTTAGCATAAAACGCCGTTTTTGTTTGACTACAGTTCCTTAGATCAAGAGATGATGGTGCAACAGTAGAACGATGGCACTGTGAGGAAACAGGTGCTAGTGGATTTCCATACAAGTCTGTGGTTGGAGCTGGCTTTACAGGAACTTGTATCGGATTGCCATACAAATCTGTGCTTGTGACAAACGCCGTTTGAAGTGGAGCATGTGAAGCAGGTCTTGCAGAAGTGCTAGGAGTTCCATAATACATATCAGTATTTTGTCGCACTGGTATTGCAGAAGTGGGTGCGGGATTTTTGACCCATGAAGGCGATAAACCCTTGCTCGTATACTTGTTCTCTGTATTTGACGGAGTACCCCAAGCCGGATTCATTTTTGATGTTTAATGACTAATACCTGAACAAATCACACAAATCAAACAGTTAAATATGAGTTGCAAGTCTTCTGTTAAAAAAAATAACACAAGCATAAGAATGTTTGACGAAATCCAATTGTGATTTCGTTGATGTTATGTTTGACGAAAACAGAAATTGTTTTCAAGTGCTTTCGTCAATTTTAAACAACAAGTGAAGATGGGATTTCGTTGACTATGATTCAAGATGAAATTGGATTTCGTTGAGAAGTGTTTTCGTCCAGAGCCTGATGAAAACAACGGTATGATTTCGTCCAGGAATTGATTTCGGTGACAAGGGATTTCGTCCAGACCAATCACCAATGTGATTTCGTTGATAAGTGTTTTCGGCCCAGAACTCAAATGTGATTTCGCTACAATTTGTTGATAAGTGTTTTCGGCCCAAAACTGATGAAAGGCCCAGAACTGATTTCAGCCCAGGGAGTGTTTTCGGTGATAGGTGATTTCGGCCAGACAAGTTGATTTCGGCCAGGAGTAATTTCGACCAGGATGATAATATTTGTGAAAGCACCGGAACGATGACGAACATCAAACATTGCACTTGATTCAAGACATGAAGAACAAAATATGAACAAGATAGAAATATGTAGAAGATGAATCTCTTTATTGATGAATCAGTCATCACAGATTACACAAACCAAAGGAGTATACATCATCTACAAGCTGATTTAGATCACAAAGATCTAAACCTAGCTTTCTCTCACTAACACATAGTCTCCCTCTCTCTCTCTCTAGAATACACACAGTGATGGAGAATGGATGGGATCTTGTGAGAGGTGCACAAAGCTTTCAAGGGTTGCCCTAATCTACACAATACACACCTATATATAGGCTAGGGACTAAACCCGGACAAACACATTGTCCGGGATACAAAACAATACAATAATCCGACTCTTTAGAAAGTCGTCCGAAATGCCTTGATCAATTGATAATCTTCATTATCATTGACCTTAACTTGGACTTCTGCTTTGGTTGACACGGAACTGATAAGCGACAGTTACCCGGCAGGAACTGCACTTACAGACTCCCCCTTAACTGTTGCATCAGTTCTGTGTGGCATCGATAATCTTCAATCAACGGATACTGCGCTTACAGACTCCCCCTTGACTGATGATATCATGCATGCTTTCAACTTTGGCTGAGACTTGATCTTTCCGGTAGAGCACAGTGATCTTCAACCCTCCTAATAAAAGACTTGCTGACGATCACTTAAGGCCGCTTTGAGAAACCTGAAGAATCCAACATCAAACACTGTTGATCCTCCCCCTCAATCTACTCCTGAATCAAGTTAACGCGAACCAACCTACAACCGCATGTAAGAATATCGCTCGATACATTAATCTTCAAACCTAACCGATAGCAGAAAGAAACATTGAATTTCCAATGCCCAACTTAGAACACTTCAAATTCCACAAAGACATGAAGCTCAGTTCGATAAGTTAATAACAAACTGAACTTTGTAAAAGTACATCCACCAACTTGATCAAAAGTCTTCAACCCTTCATGTATGATCTCATCTCATCACGAATCTTCATGAATCAATCTCCTATCTTCACGAATCCACTGAATCCCCGATGACTTTCGTCTCTGATCTCCCCCTCAATGTAAGAACCCCTATTTCGAGAATCCGATCAGTCACCAACTTGGAAGAGGTACAAAGAAGACTAATCTTCTCTACTCTAACCGGCATACAATAAAGGCATGACCTTCAACTACTTGCCAAACAGACAATTTGCTTCCTCACGTCAACACTTGATTGAACCTCGAACAAACTTGACAAAACTCAATCATACACTGGCTCTAACTTGCTTCATGTTATAAACACTTCGCCACCGGTAAGATTAACACTAAGTTAATCTCAAAGATAGTAAACATGAACTTGTTTCGATGTAGCACCACGAGCTTTTGGTTTACAAAGAAAATAAGAATTTAAAAATTTTTACTCCCCCTTTTTCTTTGTAAACTATACAAAAGTCCAAGCAAGTCATATTCTCTTCACCTTCTCACTTGATCCGGACAACATAAGTACCATAAAACTTTCGATAATCCGAAACTGACTTCAAGTTTCCAAACTACACATAATTCTGACTCTTAGTTAGTTATCCGGTACCCCAGGTAACCCGGAATAACTAGAAAAACTCAGAACATGCACAACTCGAAACTTCCGAACAACACAAACTTCTAAATTTAGCTAAAAATCCGGTACACCAGGTAACCCGGAATTCTAGAAAATTCGGAACTCGTAAAACCCGAAAGCTCTTGAAACCTTGGATCAAATCATTGAGCAGTACTTAGAGTACAGAGGAATTCGAACAAGCAAGGAAATAGAGGAAACTCTGAAGAAACCCGGGGACTGCTATCCGAAAGACTAATCTCGGACTAAAGAGGCTTGAAAAGATTGATTTTGAACAAACTCGGACTACTTAAAAGGTTTCTCGGACCTGTTGAAAACTCAGATAAGTTGTAACAAAACCAAAACTAGGATTCTCAAAACTCGGAGATAGTTTTTGAACAAAAACTCAGAACTAGCTGAACTTTTGAACAAAACTCGGAACGAAGAAAAGAAATACTCGGACCTTTTGACACACTAAACACGGAAACAGACTAAAAACTCAAAATTCGGAGTGTGAGTGTATCTTAAAGCTAAAACTCGGAAAAAGTTTAAGTTTTGGAACTTGCTACAACCGGAATTTGCTGAGCTTTTTATAAAGCTCGGAAAGAACAGATAAACCTCAAAAACTCGGAATCAAAGGCTCAGACTTCTTAAAAATCGGAAATCAAAAATCGGACTTAAAAGTGAGATTCAACATCAAAACTCTGAATCAGAAGCTCGGAACAATCTTGAAATTTTAAAATCAAAACTCTGAGTCAAAAACTCTGAATGAAACAGTTAAGCAAAACTCTGAATCAGAAGCTCGGAACAGTCAAAACTCTGAGTCAAAAACTCTGAATGAAACAGCAAGCAGAAACTCAAAGATCCTCCCCCTTAAACCTCAGAAACAAACAAGAAAACTCGGAACTGAAAGCTTAAACATCGGAACTTAGAATTTCCGATGAAGTTTTAAAAAAACTCGGACTACAATGAAGTTTTAAAACTCAGACTCACAAAGTTTTAAAACTCAGACTACAATGAAGTTTTAAAAACTCAGACACCTTAAAATGAAACTCGGACTACAATTGCAAGAAGCTCGGACCAAAAAGAAATTCACACAAAACTCGGACCTAAGTGATATACTAAGCTCGGACAGGATTTACTAAATAAGGAAAACTCGTACCAAGTTTAGAGGATGTAAAAACTCGGACAACGCTCAAAGGCAAGCTTCAGTAACTAGTCTCCGGACTATCTCCCCAGTGTGACTTCACACTAGTTCACCAAAAACCCCGGAAACACAAACACTGAGTTTTAAACTCAGACAATCCTTTTTTGGATCAAAACCCTAGATCTCCAAAAAAAAAAAACCCAGCAGTTTTCTCCAACACAGCTCGAATATCTTCATATCTGGACCAAAATCTTCACGTCTTCAATATGTTTGGCGGAAACAAACATCAAATCAAGAGCAATGGTGATTCGGAAGGCGGTTAGACCATTCCGAATCTATAATCACGCTCTGATACCACTGTGAAAGCACCAGAACGATGACGAACATCAAACATTGCACTTGATTCAAGACATGAAGAACAAAATATGAACAAGATAGAAATATGTAGAAGATGAATCTCTTTATTGATGAATCAGTCATCACAGATTACACAAACCAAAGGAGTATACATCATCTACAAGCTGGTTTAGATCACAAAGATCTAAACCTAGCTTTCTCTCACTAACACATAGTCTCCCTCTCTCTCTAGAATACACACAGTGATGGAGAATGGATGGGATCTTGTGAGAGGTGCACAAAGCTTTCAAGGGTTGCCCTAATCTACACAATACACACCTATATATAGGCTAGGGACTAAACCCGGACAAACACATTGTCCGGGATACAAAACAATACAATAATCCGACTCACTAGAAAGTCGTCCGACTTCAGCAATTGATAATCTTCATTATCATTGACCTTAACTTGGACTTCTGCTTTGGTTGACACAGAACTGATAAGCGACAGTTACCCGGCAGGAACTGCACTTACAATATTGACCAGGTGTTTTCGTTGACTGGATTGCTGATAGTGATTTCGTTGACAAAAGGTGATCAGACAAACTAGATATTATCAAAACCAACTCTTCTGACACAAAGCCACAAATTTCAAACTTTACCTTACCAAGACACTCTTTTGTCAAACCACCTTACTGAAACAGATTTCGAAACTTGTTTATTTCAACCTTTCATCATTGCACTTGTACACGTTTGTCAACTAAATATATAATAATCATAAACAATTCAATATTTCATCAAAACACAGATCAAACACAATAATATATGAAGAACACTTTGAATACGCCGATGAACTTGATGAAGATTTGAAGATTCCGGTCACCTGAAAATATCCTAACACAAATTTTGCAACAATGTTTTAAAAATAACCTTATCCTAACATGTATAACAAAGGTTTAACAAGGTTTTTAATAAAACAAATAACAAAAACACAAGATTTTCAAGGTTTGTGGAAAGTTTTTCTAGAAATATGATTTTCAAACAAGAAAGCAAACTGAAAAACACTTTTAAAAACCATCAAAACATAAGAAAATCGACTTGGTTTAAACAAGGAATCCAGCCAATGCTCTGATACCAATTGTAGGTCCACCCGGAGGATCGAGTAACCTCTATTCCCTGTTTTCCGACAAACCGAGAGTGCGGAATCCAAACGGGTAAGTTAAACCAAGTGACGAACACGTAAAACACAAGATTCACGATTAACACTCCATTGTATTAATCTAGAAAATGGTTACAATACAATGTTTACAAGATGCTCTCATAAACTCTCAGTGTGTGTGTGTTTACAGTGTGTTCGCTCAAAGAAATCTATTCAGACTACATTAGTTTTTTCTGTTCTGTGTCTGTGTTTATATACTACACATGTCGACGAAATCAGAAGCCCACGAAATCACATGGGACGAAATCAAGGATATGGACGAAATCAGGTGATTTCGTCCTATTTGGATTTTGTCCAAAGTGTTTTCGTCCCATTTGGTTTTCACCAAAAGGGATTTCACCACAAAAGGAATTGGACGAAATCCCTGGATTTCGTCTCATATGGGCTTGGGCTTAACATGTTGGGCCTTGTCATGTTGCTTCTGTCTTCATGTTGGGCTTGGGCATTATGGGCCAAAACAACAAACAAACAAACAATACACTAACATGTATACTACACACATGCAGTTACATGTACATGAACATTACGAAGTAACTTGTATACCGAGTCAAGACAGGAGGATGTCTTGACTACGGCCTTCACTTCGTAGCCGAGACTAACCGAGCCGAGCCGTATCCACATAATATGTATCAACAACTCCCCCTTGGATGCTGCTCGTGAGGTTCGTAATCTCGTTCTCCATCTCTTGATGGTTCATTCATTCTTGTCGTAGGATCTTCAAAGTCTTCACGCGTCGTAAGTAGAAAGTGTATCAACAAACTCCCTTTTCATTTAGGTAGTGTGTTAACAAACTCCCCCTTTGATTATGCTTGGGAATCTTTTGACTTCAATGCTTGAGATCCTTGTGGTGTTGGTGATTGATCAGCGACAACTCGATCATCTTTATCATTTGAGTGCCTCCATGTCGTGTCTTCATTCCGAAGCTTATCGTCGAACATGTTCTCCTTGCCTTTAGCATCTGCACATGCAAGAAAGCTAAACGCGTAATGAGAACAACTGCTTGGAATATAGTTAACATTAAACAAATGACACACATGTGACCAATTCCTATTCAACTACCGTCCGACAGTTTAGTTTGAAAAGTTAACAGATTTTTCAATTTAGATTATTAACTTTCAAAACTTGCAAACTCTGACCGTTTATGAAGATTCAGTCGTTTTGGTTTTCATCAGATTTCAGGCAACGAAGACTTGAGTTCCAACACCGGTTAATCAAAACTAAAGCAGAAATAACATCTTTTTGGCTTTTATAAAGATTAAATTAAAACACACCTAAAATCTTTTTGGTATTTTGAATATTTCAAACTTAAACACTGAAAGCAGTAAATAAATATATACAGAGTTGCAGAAACTAAGAAAAGTAAATAAATACAAACATTCTTTTTGCGAGTTTCGAGGGTAAGAGAATCATATCAGTGTACGGTCATGCCAAAACGCTGTTGTTGTTCTTTTTGTTAACATATAGATAAGCATCCTATAACAATTATCGGTATTGTTATCCACACAAGCTCAACTTATCAGATGTAATCATGGCGAGGGGATACGTTAAGGTATGATTTTTACTTACCGACCGGTGTTCATCCACACATGACACATTCCCGTATCAAGGTATGCACGAGAGTTCATCTTACCGGTGAGTATACTATTTATCATCTGTTTTGCCGTATATGAAAATGTGAGAAACTCACTTATTTTGGATGAAAACAAGCCCTATGTGATAGAATCACTTATTGATGAGGAACTTGATTTTCAGATGCATGAAGGGCACAAGATCAAGTCTGTGAACAGGTCAGTACTTTCGTACAGCAAAGAGACGAACTTGACTCCCGGATAAATGTGATATATTATAACTTATTTTGTGGACATGTGATTGTTGATCACTTATTGAGGTCGTATGCAGTATGTATACGTATGTATGATATCATGGAAGATCTAGACTTCGTCTCCGTTGATTTTCGGTAAAAGAAACAACCATGATACCCAGATGATAAACAGCATAAAGACCACATATCTCAGAACCTCGGCAATCTCTCAAACGAAATTTCGGTACTAAGACCATATGCCAATGAGTGGTTCCCACACAGTCTTCAGTCGATTTAGGTTTATATCACCCTGCACCCTTTAAGATGATTGTGAGCCTACCGATACATCTTATATAGAGCTGCTTAACATTTTTCATTTTGCATTTCAGTTTAAAGAGGTTTAGACAGACCACTGATGTACTATCATTTTCTCTTTTGCTCGCTAGGAAACTCATTTTTGTTTTTCTATTATTTTTGGGTTTTTGAAATTTTTCGATGTTTTTGAGTTTTCAAATTTGGATTTACTCCCCCTAAAATCAACAAACTTAAAATAATTTTAAAAACACAAAGATATTTACAAAAACGATTTTCCGATGCGGATTACTCTTGCTTGACCTTAATGCCGTTTACCAATAATAAAAAGTCAAATCTTGATTTATCAAATGCTTTGGTAAAAAGGTTGGCACTTTGGTCATCGGTATGGACCATGACAACATTGACGAGCTTCATAGTGAATTCTCTAATATTCACTTCGTAGTAACCTCTATTCCCTGTTTTCCGACAAACCCGAAAGTGCGGAATCCAAACAGGTAAGTTAAACCAAGTGGCGAACACGTAAAACACAAGATTCACCTATTAACACTCCATTGTATTAATCTAGAAAACGGTTACAAATCAATGTTTACAAGATGCTCTCATAAACTCTCAGTGTGAGTGTGTGTTTACAGTGTGTTCGCTCTCAAAGTCTATACAGACTCATAACTGTGTTCTGTCTATTGTCTGTGTATATATACTGAAACACATCGACGAAATCCATATCCTTGACGAAATCACACTTGTCTTTGACGAAATCCAGTGATTTCGTCACTTTGATGTTTTCGTCCTTATGCTGTTTTCGTCACATGTTGTTGGATCAATTCTCATATGAAGCCCAAACAAATCATAAAGAGTTTCGGCCCAAGAGTGGATTGATTCAGCCCAAGTGCAAGTTGATTGGACCAAAGGAAGTGGATTGGTCCAAAATACATGTATATGCACCTACATGAATTCTCTAATATGCAGATTGTGAGGATTAGTCAACAAGTGACATGATCATGATGATGTCATGATGATGTGGCGGAGGGGAAACGGCTCGCGGCGCTTCGTGCTTCGCGTGTCGAACTCTGGGGCGCACGACGGAGGAATGTCGTGACGTCGGGCTTGAGCCGAACCTAACCGGGTCGAACCGAACCGAGTTGAACCGACCGAGTCGCGGCCACATAATATGTATCAACAAGAAGCATTTAGAAAACATGCGGTGGGGGATAATAACCTCTATTCCCTGTTGACGAGCTTCATAGTGAATTCTCTAATATTCACTTCGTAGTAACCTCTATTCACTTCGATTTTCTCTAATGCTCTGATACCAATTGTAGGTCCACCCGGAGGATCGAGTAACCTCTATTCCCTGTTTTCCGACAAACCCGAAAGTGCGGAATCCAAACGGGTAAGTTAAACCAAGTGACGAACACGTAAAACACAAGATTCACGATTAACACTCCATTGTATTAATCTAGAAAACGGTTACAAAACAATGTTTACAAGATGCTCTCATAAACTCTCTCAGTGTGTGTTTACAGTATTCACTCCGAAATCTATTCAGACTTCTCTTACTGTGTTATGTCTATTGTCTGTGTATATATAGTGAAGACATGATGAAAACAAGAGCCTGGACGAAAATAAGTGTAGGAGCGAGTTTCGTGACCGAAACCGTGATTCTTGTGAGATCGGTTCAAGACGGGAGAGATTAGAGATGATAAACAAACAACTTTGTATTAATCCGGTAGTAAAACATTACAAATCGGCCCGATTACATGATAACCGAACTAATACCAAAGGAGTATACATTCCGGGAGAGACCAAGTGGTGATCTCTCCCTGGTGAGGTCTCAAACCTCCTAAAATCTCCTCATGTTGCAAATGGCAAGGGTTTTCTATTTATAGTCACACCCCTTGTCTTGCAAACACACACGGTCAACCGAATAACCCTCTCGTTTGACCACTTCAAACGAGCGGGTCTATACACGTTCGATAGACCGTTTCACTAACTATTACAAATTCAGCGTAAAATAAAACTAATCTATTCGACAAGCATCGGACACAAAATCTGCATCAACAAATTCCCCCTTGTCCGTTGCTGTCGAATGCTGAAAATGCAACTGCAATCGATCTTCAGTCAAGTATTCATCTTCTCTGTGTTAACAAATTCCCCCTTGACCGATGATCCAGGTAAGTAGTATCTTGACGCTTCTTGTATAATAGTTCCCCCTCAAAGTACGCGTATCCGTGTTGGGTGTTGTGCAATTTCCTCAATTGACCGATCTTCCGCTGATCTTCCAATACTCCAACCGGCATTTGATAAGGGTTCCATTCTTTTAAAAACTGCATCAAGTCTTGATCTTGTCATAGGAACTCTATTTCATACAAGCATACTACATTGATAGAGATTTCTGGTGAACTGTCTTCTGTAAACCGTCTTTGTGGAATCGACCAAGTAACGCACTTTAATCTTCAGCATCAACACTCAGGAAAGTCAGCTAGACCAAGTGTATCCCTTGCAAGCTCAACCAGCATGCTTAGTTGAACTACATCCAGATCTCATTGTCTCGCCTTTGTGAAGTTGACCACGTAATGCACTACGGATCTTCAGCATCAGTACTCAGGAAGTCAGCTAGACCAAGTACATCGTTTGCAAACTCAACGAACTGAGTTACCCCCAGATCCTTGTAAAATCCCAAAGAAACATCAAACCCAAAACCGAATCCTGCAGGTCTTCAGTCTTGAACTATCAACTTTCATAAAGATTCCCCAGGTCTTCAGTGAACAGCGCTTTTGTAACTACTGTAGACTTTAGAAACCTGTATTTTTCCGTGCAAAACCCTTCACGTTGGCTGGAGAATTAATTAAAATCCTCAAATATGTGTATGTGCAAAACATTCCACGCCGAACCGTTTGTATCACCAGAAAATCACAAACTCTACCACCTGTGATTGCGTTTAGAAATTTACCGAATAAATTCAACATACGAAATTTTTATTCCCCCTATTTCTTTGGTAAAATCTCTAAACCTTAACAGATTCTCTCCACTTCAAAGAAACTGTCGTCAAATGTTCACCAATTCCCTCCACTGAGCGGAACTGTCATCAATCTTCATTGAATGTTATCGGTTCCGAAAAATCACGAAAACGACTTTCTTCTTTGCATATTCTAGTTGAATAAGAACGTCCCCTAGTACCCCGTAGGATCCGACTTGTATCCCTCCAAAGACTTTGTGAACTCGTTAGGACCGGTATTGACATTCTAGGTTCATTCATTCGTTACCAAATGCGAGAATATGACAATAAACAAAAAAGATTTCTTCGTTGCATATTCTAGTTGATAAAGAAATTTCGCCTAGTACCCCGTAGGATCCGACTTGTATCCCTCCAAAGACTTTGTGAACTCGTTAGGACCGGTATTGACGTTCCAGGTTCATACGTTCGTTTTCAAATGCGAGAATATGACAATAAACAAAATGCTTTCGAACATTTACGAATAACCGATAACAATCATAAACATTGACGTGCGGAAGTGAACATACCGTTCTGTTTTTGGCCCATAGTAGTCAAGTCACCAAAATTTGACGTTTGCATCGGCAACCGTGACTACCCCACAATTTTCAAAATATCATCATCTTTTGTTTTCATCATGCCGCATCATCCCGCGCGCTCCCAAATTCGTTCGAATTCGATGTTGAAATTTAAAAGCACGGTTCAAATCCACTTTGCGAACACCCGACCAAAACTAATCAACATTCCATCCCCACTAATAAATAGTAATACCCGGCCCAAGTAGCATTTCTGATGAAGCCCAACCAGTAGTGTAATTGATAATAATTAGCCCAAACTCTTTAATAGATCACAAAAAAAAAATCAAGTGACTGGTGCCCTTCAAGCCCAATCCAACGAACAATTAAAGGGTTCGTGACTCACTTAACTCTTAGTGATCCACTAAACTCAAAAGTCTAAGGCCCCACTTAATTATTCTTTAGGCCCAAAGGAGAGTAGAATTTAGGCTGATAAAGTGATGGACCCAAGTCAAAAACCTAGCTGCCATACAAATTATGTCGACATCTTGTCCAGCCCTTCTTTTCACATATCCCAAAACTTTATTCTCCTTCTTCCTCAAGTCAAAACCCTAAGAAAATATCCAGCCGACATATTGTGTCTCTCTCCTCTTTTCTGCGATAACCAGACAACATCCACTGCCCTTTTTTTTTTTTTTAATCTTTGCGATAATAACATCCAGACCCCAAACTTCAACTCTTGTCTCTCTCTCCTCGGCGATACATTCAGAACCACTTCCCCCAAATCGAAAGATGAAGGGCCTTATCGAAGGATCAACTTACGAAAGATCATAAATTTTGAAAGATATTTTGATCAAGCGAAAGATCTGGTCAACCGAAGGATGATCCTTCGAAAACTGTTTCGCCAGGAGTGGGTATGAAACATCCATCGAAGGATATATCTTTCGAAGTTGTTGAGGGTTCCCACAAATATCTGGTATCTTTCGATCCAGATCTGGATCCTTCGACCCAAAGTCTCATCTTTCGAGCACCTTTTTCATCTTTCGGGGTATGAAGAAACCCTAGTTTCTTTAAGCACCGCCAAGAACATCAAGAACACAGCACTGTTTATTTTGCAGATTTGACGAAAATCACACATTTGATGATGAAAACTTGAAATACATGGTGTAAAACATAAAACATAACCCTCTGATGCATTTCGTGTAAGGTCAGACCCATCCATTCGGGTCAGATCTGGGTTTTTCTCGATTTTCACCATTTTTACATCTTGAACAAAAGGCACAAAAATCACAGATCTAGAGCACATGTGACTTAGTAAACGGTTAGATTTACTAAATCGGGCACCATGGCTCTGATACCAATTGTAGGAGCGAGTTTCGTGACCGAAACCGTGATTCTTGTGAGATCGGTTCAAGACGGGAGAGATTAGAGATGATAAACAAACAACTTTGTATTAATCCGGTAGTAAAACATTACAAATCGGCCCGATTACATGATAACCGAACTAATACCAAAGGAGTATACATTCCGGGAGAGACCAAGTGGTGATCTCTCCCTGGTGAGGTCTCAAACCTCCTAAAATCTCCTCATGTTGCAAATGGCAAGGGTTTTCTATTTATAGTCACACCCCTTGTCTTGCAAACACACAGGGTCAACCGAATAACCCTCTCGTTTGACCACTTCAAACGAGCGGGTCTATACACGTTCGATAGACCGTTTCACTAACTATTACAAATTCAGCGTAAAATAAAACTAATCTATTCGACAAGCATCGGACACAAAATCTGCATCAACAATAAGCACAAAGTTGAATCATGGAGAAAAGCTCTGGAAAAGGCAGACAATCTTTCTGGATGGGTCATCGATGAAAACAGGTAATTTTCTCTTTTTTTATATTTAAAACATTTTTATGCTTAACATATTTGCATTCTTTAACTCCACCTAATTACTCGGAATCAATCAAGCAGTCGACTCTCGGATCTAGTTGGTCAACTCAGGCTGAGTTTGACTTTAAAAAAATGAAACCTAATTTCTGTATCCGTCATATTAAAGAATGAATATCAATTTTTGAAATACTTTACTATTTGAACATGTATTTCTTTTTATTTATATTGATATTCACGTATTTTTTTAAATAGGAATAATGGAATTTAATAATCCAACCATTCACCAGTTGGCCGGCAACGGACCCAACTTCAAAAATAGCCACTGGCGGTCCCAACTTTTGACATTTTGTAAAACATTGGACCCTTGCTAACACCGTTATAACAGTGATGACGTGGCATGCTGACGCTGAGGTGGCACGTGACATGTCATCATGCCACGTCAGTGTGCCACGTGACACGTCAGCATGCCATCATGCCACGTCAGTGTGCCACGTGACACGTCAGCATGCCAGGTGACACGTCATCATGCCACCTCAGCGTCAGCATGCCACGTCATCACTGTTATAACGGTGTTAGCAAGGGTTCAATGTTTTACAAAATGTCAAAAGTTGGGACCGCCAGTGGCTATTTTTGAAGTTGGGTCCGTTGCCGGCCAACTGGTGAAAGGTTGGATTATTAAATTCCATTATTCCTTTTAAATATTACCAAACTTATGATATTTGACATGTATATAATTTCCCGAAAACTAATTTCATTATAATTTAACATGTCCGAGTACTCTTCACCTAAGTTGACTACTAACAACTCCCCATTCAACCAACCTGGGAGCACCTAGCAACTTTTGCAACGATGAATTTACACATTAATATTAGTAATTTATAGAATTCAAAAGAAAGTGTTAAAAGGATGTTTAATTCATGGTGCCACTCCACCCAAACCAAACCAAACTGTTACAAAAATTCCCTGACGCCAAGATATAAAAAGATGTTCTTTATACAAAAATGATAGTCATATACAACCAGTCTTTTACAAAACATATAGTCAAAATGTAGGTATTATAATATTTTGTTTTGTTTTGTGTTACTCCCTATTTTAATTTCACATGCATTGTTTTTGCGTCTTTTTTAACTTGAAACTAAATAAATCTCATACTTGACATTTAGCAATTTAAATCCAATTTCAGTTGTACAATTGGTAATTTTAAAAGAATAAGTGAGTGGGAACTACTTCTAAATATCCTTATGTACCCTTCGTGCAGCCATGAAGCAAAATGCATCAGGGACATTGTTGGTACAATTTATTCTAGGCTTTCTTCACTAAATACAAACGATAATGAAGACCTGATCGGAATAGAGACCCGCTTACAAGATCTGAAATCAAAGTTGGAAATTGGGTCGGGTGGTGTGCGCATGGTTGGAATATGGGGAGTTGGGGGTGGTGGTAAGACTACTCTCGCATCTGCTGCTTATATGGAAATTTCTCACCTATTCGAAGCATGTTGTCTTCTTGAAAATATTCATGACGAATCAACCAAGTATGGTTTGACAAAGTTGCAAGAAAAATTTCTCTCACTTGTTTTGAAAACAAAAGAGGTTGTAGGGAGCAAGATAGAAGGAAGAAGCATGATAAAGAGAAAGCTATGTCACAAAAGGGTTTTAGTTGTTCTCGATGATGATGATCTTGAGCAACTTGAGGCGTTAGCGGGATCCCATGATTGGTTTGGTGAGGGAAGCCGGATAATAATTACTACCAGAGATAAGCATTTGCTATCCTCCAGGGCTCACACAAATATTTATGAAGTGAGTTTGTTATCACGTGACGAGGCAATCAGGCTCTTCAGTAGACACGCATATCATAAAGAGAAACCTGTTGATGGTTATGAGACTCTTTCACAGGGTGTAGTTTCTTATGCAGGTGGGCTCCCGTTAGCGCTTAAAGTTCTAGGTTCTTTTCTATATGACAAAGACAAGGATGAGTGGAAGAGTACCTTGGCCAAGTTAAAATGCATCCCAGAAGAGAAGGTCATGGAGAGACTCAAAATAAGTTATGATGGACTTGAACCCCACCAAAAAGACTTATTCCTAGATATTGCATGTTTCATGAGACATAACTACTCATTAAAGATGGATGATGCAATGATGGTGCTTGATGCTTGTAATTTTCACCCTGTGATAGGGTTAAAGGTGTTGGAACAAAAATCCCTCATAAAAGTTTCAAAAGAAGGAAGATTTGAGATGCATGACTTGATAGAAGAAATGGCACACTACATTGTTAGAGGGGAACACTCTAATAATCCTGAAAAGCATAGCAGAATTTGGAAGGATGAGGATTTGGAAGAGTTTTGTGCTATGGGAGCAGCTGCACCCTCAATGGTTAAATTAACTTTGCAAAAATATATTTTGTATATGTGCATCTAATGACGTTTGTCTATAGCGTTACTAACACAGTTTGGTTCCTTTGATTAATTAACACAGGAAAATGAAGTATTAGCTGATATGTATATTAGCCATCCAGGTCTATTTGATGTTGTTGCAAATATGAAGAACCTTCGATGGATATTGTGGGATTATTATCCAGCATCTTCAATTCTTCATTCCCCTCAAATTTTCAGCCAACAAAGCTTCGTTGTCTAATGTTGAGATTTAGCCAGCAAAAAAAACTCTGGGAAGGGTGTAAGGTAGGTAAATATTGTAGTTTCACAAACCATTGCAATGCAACTGTGAAATGAATCATAAAATGAACATAATTAGTTATTAGAGTTACTAATGAGTTAATTGCATTTAGTTAGTTGTTTGTTAGATGGTGGTTATTGAGTCTTAGACATCTCTATAAATAGAAGTTTATATAACAAAAATACATGTCATGCTTTCTCTACGAAATTAGGAGTTCGATTAGCTTAGTTTCAATTTCCTGAATAGTCAACATTACACGAATGCCAAATGCTTTAAGGAAACTTTTGATGATATTGCCAGAGGTAATAAATTTAATATTACAAGTTGTGTATAATATAACAATATTCTGAGGTAGATTTTTGGGTGAGGATCGAGGAGACTTTTAGACTATATGATGTTTTAAGCAATTGGAATATACTTTGCATGTTACAGAGCAGAGGTTGTTATTATAAGATATTAAGATGTTATCTCATATGCTAGTTTAAGTTTGTGTATAAATTAACAACTCCTGTCCTGCCTAATGATCGATCAATGGTCCATGGCAAGAAGTATGCCAATGTGAAAGGAAATTGTTGTATACTTATTTATTTGACTTTTCCTACTTTTCTTGAAACAGAGTCTACCAAATTTGAAAATTCTTCATCTTCATAGCTCTCGTAACCTAATCACAACACCAGATTTTGAAGGCCTTCCATGTCTTGAAAGATTGATTTTATCATGGTGTACGAGTTTAGAAGAGATTCATCCATCAATTGGATATCACAAAAGGCTTGTTTTCGTGAATGTGAGCAACTGTTCAAGCCTTAAAAGGTTTCCACCCATCATACACATGAAAAAATTGGAGAATCTTAAAATTGGTTTTTGCAGTCGAACATGGATAGATTGGAAACCCTTGATTTGAGGGGGACTGATATAGAAATAATCCCACCGTCAGTTGGACGATTTTGTACCAACCTTGTTTCGTTAGACTTAAGTTTATGTAGAAAACTGAAAAGGATAGAGGGAAACTGGACCGATACTCAAGTTAGGGGCTTTTGTTATGGGTTCACGCTCTTTCACTTCACGTTACTATTCTACCCTATACAAACAATTTCGTAATTTTCCCTTAAGTTAAAGAGTTATTAAACTATCAAAAGCTACACCTTTATGACGCTATTTGTTATGGGTTCACGCTCTTTCACTTCACGTTACAATCACGTCATAAAGTAATTGCCATTTTACGGACACATCACAACCTCATTCTCCTTCGCTTTCTTCCACTGACATCTACTATGGTTTCACCCCTTTCACGCCCTATTAAAATATCAAAAAGTAAAAAAAAAAAAAAAAAAGAAAGAACTTTATTAGTTGCCAAGCATGGGACCCACAACCACAACCACAACCATCTTCCACGCCATGACTCTACCCACACCGCTCCCACCCCATCCCTAGCCACACCTTGTCTGATGGACGTCAATCGGTAGCGGATGGCCTAAGAAACACATCCAACCATGTTCCGGTGGTTCTTATTTTTTAACGGCGTGTAAAACACATCCATCCATGTTCCAATACCCCCCTTGAATCAGGTTTGATACTCAGACCTTAAAGATTCCAAACTCTTACTATCATCCCATGTCATTGGACCAGATGACCAGTTGTAATTGTTAACATCATTAAGAGTTGTGGGTTTTGTTTTAAAGTCGGGTTTGAACCTGAGAACTTAAAGATCCTAAAGTCTTACTATCACCCAATGCCATTAGACAAGAACACCAATTGCAGTCATTAAGAATTGTAGGTTTTGTTCTAGATGATTTCGTCCGACCATCCGCCTCAATGCAAGATCCAACGGTCAATGCTACTCCACTTACCACACAAATCTTTTCACATGCCTTCTTGTAAGCATGTGGTGACCTTTTTATGTACCTGTTAAATTATGCAAATAATTAAATATAATTTGAGAAATAAAGAATTAAGTTTTATAACGGGCCGGAGTGTTGTATAATAAAAATAGTCGGTCAACAAAGAATAGATAAAAGGAATCCAAAGACTCTCGACTAATTCTGTCTACATTTTGTGATAAAGTCGTTGATAGGCAACAAGTGTTATGGACGTACTAATGGGGACACAACCCCTAGGAGTGTTCACAAATTCTTTTTTTTTTTTTTTTTTTTTTGTGAAACTGATAAACAAGATTTAAAAAGTTCAAAGCTGAAAAGTAAATTTAATAGTTATTTTATTCTTTTGTAATTATTTATTATTGGATTGGGTTAGTACTTGGGATAAAAGAAAATTGCGCTATGAACGTTTAAAAATAGGATATTCCAAAAATACTCTTACACCCTTCTTTTTATCTACATTTTCATCTTACCAAAAATGAAAGGTTAAAATCTTTCTTATCCTAGTTAGGCAAAATTAATTTTTTATTTGATTCTCTCCATAAATAACAAACATTAATAACCATTAATTGATATTCGATTTATTTGTTTGAAACTGACTCGAATTCTGAAATTATGGTTTCAATTTTAAACCGAATAGTCGAACATGTGATTAAGTTTGGTTTTAAATGATTCTGATGCAGTTCGGTTTACAGTGTAATTAGTTTGAAACCAGATAATTAACCCCTAAACACCACCATTCACACTAACATATAAGATTTGGTCATACTATAATATTTTAATAGCTTTACTTAGTTTTTTGGTTTGGTTTTAACCCGTCTTCTAATTTTATAGTAATTTTACTTTCAACTTATTTTGATTTACTATTATATTAGATCAAATGTAATATTTTGTTAGTGTATGGTTAAGAGTATAACATGGTGTCTATAGCACACTTATTGTAACCCTAATAACAACAATTAAATACAAACACATTTACAAAGTCAGATTTGATATCAGAGTTTGAAGACAACTACCGGAAAACACCACCAGAGTGGTGGTTGACCATCGCCGCCATCCAACCACCACCACTCTACAACTTTCGCACGGTCTTCATCATCTCCTACCACTGTCTAAACCTACAATTTACAACTAGGATCACTTCACATGCTATGTTTTAATTAGGGGTAAATGAGTCGAGCCCACCTAAACTCGAGCTCAAGCTCATTTAGCTTATAAGAGCTCAAGATCGACTCAGTTCGAGCTTTGTTTCAAAAGCTCGAACGAAACAAAACTCGAACTTGGCTCATGAATAGTTTTTCAAGTCGGAGTTTGGCTCGGGCTTGGCTTGTTTATTATTTATTAATTAATTTCTATCAATTATAAGTTTTTTTACAAATTATATATATATATATATATATATATATATATATATATATATATAGAGAGAGAGAGAGAGAGAGAGAGATAAAAGTTCCTGTAAAAAAGACCAAAACTGTGAGAAGGGTAAGAAATAATCTACACCATTAGAACTTTGATCTAATGGTTGTGATTAATAGGGACCAAATTGTAAAATTTGTTTTATTTTTTTGGACTGAATTTAAAATTATAGGGGTAATAAAGTCTTTATATCTATTCAAAATAGGAAACTGTTAATCAAAATCCATACAATTTCGATCCCTCTCTCTCTACATCGCACGACCAGATGATCTCTATCTCTACAATTTCGATCTCTCTCTCTACATCGCAGTGGAGAACTGCTAGTTCATCATCTCCGGCGGTGCAGCGGTTAGCGGTGGAGCGACAGCGGCGGCGGAACGACAGCGGTTAACGGCGGTGCAGCGGTTAACGTTAACGGTAGCGGTAGTGCCGGCCACCTAAACATGACAGCGGCGGCGGAGCGACAGTGGTGGTGCCGGCAGTGGAGAAGATGATACAGAGATGTAATGATTATTGAATAGTGTTATATATGTGCTGAATGGTGTTATATACTTTTTTGAATTGTGTTATATTTGTGCTGAATGGTGTTATATACTTTATTGTATGGTGTTATATACTTTATTGAATAGTGTTATATATGTGCTGAATGGTGTTATATACTTGCTGAATGGTGTTATATACTTACTGAATGGTGTTATATACTTACTGTATGGTGTTGTTATATACTTGTTGAATGGTGTTATATACTTTATTGAATAGTATTATATACTTACTGTATGGTGTTATATACTTACTGAATGGTGTTATATACTTTACTGTATGGTGTTATATATGTGCTGAATGGTGTTTATAGAGATCTTTTAAAAAAAATCCAGTTCCTACAATTAAGGTGGCGGTTATGGGAAGTTTTTAATTAATTGAATTAATGATAAAATTACTTGTTTACCCTTTTGAATTAATTTAGATTTAGGACACATGTCATCTCCACAATATTTCTCACATTTCTCACACTTTTAACCTTTTTTACAATAACCTTACCCTATATATATATATATATATATATATATATAGGGGACCGCTAAAATGAGAACCACCTCGAGTTGTAAGAACCGTGAGAACTACACCGTACGGGGCAAGATGGACCAATTTTTTTTTCATAAACGTAGTTGCGTGTATTATAAACGCATTTGTAAAAAAATTCAAAAAAAAATGTCGTGTGTATAGTTTTGAGCACCACAAGTTTGTGTTTACGGGTACCGTAAATCTTACCGGAAAATTTACGGTACCCGTAAACACAAACTTGTGGTGCTCAAAACTACACACACAACATTTTTTTTTTGAATTTGTTTTTTACAAATGTGTTTATAATACACGCATCTACGTTTATGAAAAAAAATTTGGTCCACCTCGCCCCGAATCAAAAAGTTCTCACGGTTCTTACAACTCGAGGTGGTTCTTATTTTAGCGCAATTCTATATATATATATATATATATATAACATAATATAAGTATGTATATATTATTTAATTATTTTTATCATAATTATTATTATTATTATTATTATACATATCAAAAGAAAGAGCTCATGAATAGTGATTTTGATTTTTTATTAATATTGATTTTTTCTAGGTTTTTATTAGTATTATATTGTGTTATTTGTTTAATTGATTTAAACATATATTTTTATATAACTTTTAAGGTACGATCAAAGTACCAGTTATCAAACAAGAAATCACAAAAATGATGTTTTGTTCGTTTAATTGATTTAAACATATATTTTTATATAACTTTTAAGGTACGATCAAAGTACAGTTATCAAACAAGAAATCACAAAAATGAGAGTTAATTGCCAAAATCGTCCTTGAGGTTTGGGCAGGTTTGCCATTTTCGTCCAAAATGACACTTTTGTACCAAATTACCCCCAACGTTTGTAACTTTTTGTCATTTTCATCCAAACCACTAACTTAATTTATTTTTTCTGTGAAGTTGAGGATATTTGGATGAAACTGGCAAATATAAAACCACATGGACGATTTTGGCAATTTACTCAAACTCTTTTAAATTTATTTTATTTAATTAATTTCGTTACATATATAATAAAAAAATATACATGCAATTTTTATATGAAAAAAATAATAGTTTTGTCACATAATTTTTATAAATTTTCATCCAACCACTAACTAAGTTAATTTTTCTATTAAGGCGAGGATATTTATAAACTAAGACAGAAATTAATTTCTAATTTTCTATATAGATCAGTTTTATAAAAATAAAATCTACTTAAAGCTCTAAATTTTATAAAACTAAAATGCTGGTGACCTTATTGGAAAAGGTCAAATAAAAAAATCTTATCATATGTACCAAGTTGTAATTCATCTTCTACTCTTTTAAATTAGCTCCTAAGGAAAAACAGAAGCCAGTCCCCCCTATCAAACAACGTATCGTTACCAAACCTTAAAATTACCCACTACATTGTAATTATAATGCTATGAACCAAAAGTTTCTTTACTCAAGCCACTCAGAATAAGTATTAGTTAGTTACCCTCATAAGCTTAATTAAATAAATATTTTATTTCTACCAACGTATTTCCTAGGTGCTCAACACATTTTAAAAATATGTACGTTTTACAATTTTTTCTATCTCTACAACTGATAAATACTAAAAGTTGTAATCGATTGTTATGTGTTGCACACCAATGAAGTTTTCTCTTTCTAAAACTAATTTAAAACATCCTTCACCTTAACAGAAAAAATAAACTGAGTTAGTGATTTGGATGAAAATTTATAAAAATTATGTGACAAAACTATTAATTTTTTTTTCTAAAAACTCGATGTATATTCTTTTTTATTATATATGTAACAAAAATAATTAAATAAAAGAAATTAAAAAGAGTTTGAGTAAATTGCCAAAAACGTCCCTGTGGTTTTATATTTGTCAGTTTCATCCAAATATCCTCAATTTAACAGAAAAAAATAAACTAAGTTAGTGGTTTGATTGAAAATGGCAAAAAGTTACAAACGTTGAAGGCAATTTGGTACAAAAGTGTCATTTTGGACGAAAATGGCAAACCTGCCCAAACCTCAGGGACGATTTTGGCAATTAACTCCAAAAATGAATATATACTGGTACCGATGTTGTTCAGTACGGTATGGTAGCGATACGATATTAATTCATCGAAATCAAAAACACTAAAAATAAGTACGGATACAGATGTTATTCTATTGGTTTTTATTGAATTTGGTACGATAGCGACACAATATCCGTTTAAAAATATATATCGTAATGTTGAAATAAAAAGAGGGGAACAATTGTTTTTGAGTTTTTTCAATATTGTTTTTTCTAAGGTTTTATTATTTTATTAGTTTATTACTTTAATTGATTTAAGTATATTTTTTTCTCTCATATAACTTTTAAAATACGTTCATAGTACACGTTATCAAACAAGAAACAATAAAACGGAATGTATACCAGTATCGATGATGTTCAGTACGATATGGTAGCGATACAGTATCAATTTATTGAAAGTAAAAAAAAAATTAAAAAAAAATATTGGTACCGATACAAATGTTGTTCAATTGGTTTCGATTGGGCTTGGTACGATAGCGGCAGAATATCCGCTATCAAAAAAAATATCGTAATGTTGAAATAAAATAATCATAAAATGCAAGCGAACCGAACCCATATCATATCAACTGAACAACATATATAGGTATCGTATCAATATGTGTTATTTTTTCGGTCGATGTAATGCTTTCTCTTTCAATTACTATATGGAGTGCAGGTACTGTAACGAACCAAATTGATACCGACTTAATCCCCGCCGTGAAGCGGAGAGTAATATCACTAGTTAACTAAGAATCGTGGGTGCTTATGAATAGTACTCACTGTTGGTATTAATATATTTTGTTTTCAGTGAATAGTTTCGTTTATAGTCTCTGGTCTTAATTATGTTTAACGTTTGGTCTCCCAACTTTAGTAAAATTATATTTTTCATCCTTATTCTTTAACCGATTAAACTACGAACTTTAATAAAGTTATCCTTTAAGTTTTTAACAAATTTCCTGTTACATAATTTTTATGTGTTCCGTTTTTAGATCAACGCCCCACACAAGTTATATTTATCTAAGTTTCGACGTGAATTTTCGTAATGTTGTTTCTAAACCGACAGGTTGTTTTAAGTTTCTATAAATGATCCGGGTTTTTTAACCTCTTGACACAAGTCATCACTAAATACATCATTGCGGTGTGTTTTTTTGTTATAAATATTCGTAACGTTGTTTTTAACCTACCAATTGTTTTTAACATTTTTTAAACTGGTCGCCGCTCGACACTCATCTCTAAATACACCATTGGGACGTGTTTTTTTATCTACATTTAAACCGACTAGCTGTAATGCACGACCGTCATATTTATCTTTATATATATTTTAAGGTGAATTTTGTTCGAATAACTTGCATTCGTATAAAATGATATAACTTTTTCATGATTTCTAAATATACCATTGCGATATGGTTTTTTTTTTTTTTTTTTTTGTTAAGTTCACGTTTTACTTTTCTTTTCTACGTACCGAACCCGCCGCTGAGCGTGGGTGATAACTCATTAGTTTTATAAATAAAAGTTATATTTATGTAAATACATATACACACATTTAGTATATAAAGTAAAGATGAAATAAATAATAAACTCATTTAGGCTACCGAGATACGGCTCTCGAGCTTCATTACTAAACAATCTTTTTTATATGATGTGTAGTAGTTTGTGAGTAGCTTTAGCTTGTCAACGACTCAGTTTTAAACATGTGATAAAATTAAAATTAGGAGAATTTTGAAATATAATATATCATCCACATATATTAAATACCATAAATTAGCA
Organism: Helianthus tuberosus; assembly: GCA_030545235.1. Classification (NCBI taxonomy): domain Eukaryota; kingdom Viridiplantae; phylum Streptophyta; class Magnoliopsida; order Asterales; family Asteraceae; genus Helianthus; species Helianthus tuberosus. The sequence continues at coordinate 1,599,212 of JARYGA010036927.1, forward strand.
ACTCATATATGCATCTAGGTGTTGTATCTAATACTTGGGGAGTCTTTCAAAAAAAAATTTGATTTTTTTAGTTTTAGTCCAAAAGTATTTGAAAAATTACTTATAACCCAAAACTATTTTAATTTCTACTTTTAACCCAAAACTTTTCATCTTTATAAATTTAACCTCACAACTTTTTTACTTTCAACTTTCATCTCATATACATTTCATCTTTTGTTAATTTGTTCGCTTTACGCTTCCTTCTAAATTTTACGAGTTAGCACGGCACAACGTGTGTGTGTGGTTCAACGTTTTTACGTTTCGTTTTACGCTTCGTTCTAAGTTTTGTGAGTTAACTTGACGCAAAGTGCGTGTGTTGTTCAACGTTTTTACGTTGTCTATTTTTTCCGGTTTGACGGGTTCGTCAAAATATGCAGGTCCTAGATCGACTTTGTTATTATCTTCTATGTTTTACGTTACGATCTAATTTCTTAGCATTAGCACGCCGCAAATTCAGTGTTGGTGGTCGATCGCGGTGGTGTGACATTGATGCTATTTAGCACAGTTATAGGCCCCCACTGCAACGCGACGGGTGCTTAATACTATTTGTGTAAAAGACGCAAAGTACTTGATAGGGATAAGGTTTGTACCTACCTAAACAATATATCTATATGTATCTACTCACATACACACACTAGTAGATGAACCACAGAAACAAAACCATCACAACAATGGCTGTTGAATTTATGGAGACTCTCAAAGAAGCCATCACCGCCTACACCGGACTCTCTCCCACTACTTTCTTCACTGTATTCGCCACCGCTGTCACCGTCTACTACATCGTTTCCGTTTTCTTCAGAAGATCCTCCGATCGCCATCAACAACACAGCCCAGTGTCTTTCGAAGAAGAAGACGTGCAAAGCAGGTGCAGTATCATCAGTTTTTTAAGTGTTTGATTTACTATTACTCTTATGCCTTTTTGAAGAAAAAAAATAGTATTCTGCTTCAGTTGGAAAAAGTAAAGTTTAATGGCAGATTCATATTCTTGCTTTTATTATACTAATTCCAAACAAATTTGATCTACAGATCAATGGCATCTTCATCATCTTCCTCTTCTCACTCATTGAAACATGAAGTATTTCTAAGTTTTAGAGGAGAAGACACCCGCAAGAACTTTGTGGATCATCTCTACGAGGATCTTGTACAACAAGGAATCCAAACATACAAGAATGATGAAACACTTCCTCGGGGTGAGCGAATCGGTCCAGCCCTCTTGAAGGCCATCCAAGAATCACGCATCGCCGTTGTTGTATTCTCTCAAAACTATGCAAATTCATCTTGGTGCTTGGACGAGCTTGCACATATTATGGAGTGCATGGACACCAGAGGGCAAATCGTTGGGCCCATATTTTATTTTGTAGATCCGTCAGATGTTAGAAAACAAAAGGGGAAATATGGAAAAGCATTTAGAAAACATAAGTGGGAAAATAAGCACAAAGTTGAATCATGGAGAAAAGCTCTGGAAAAGGCAGGCAATCTTTCTGGATGGGTCATCAATGAAAACAGGTACACTACTACTAAACTGCTACTATTCACGTCAATTTTCGTAGGAAATCCGTGTTACCCACGGATTTCCCATGAAAACAGGTCGTAGGAATTATACTCGTGGGTAATCTTTTTCTCACGAATTTCCTACATATTTTCCTCCTCATTTCCCACACAAATGTTTCGTTGGAATTCTCCTACTCATTTCTCACGGAATTAATATTCTTAACTTTCCAATGAACTTCCCACGAATTTTTTTTTTGTTTTAAAATTTTGTGTTTAAATCAATTATATATTTATTTTATTATATAATTTTTATATATTTTAATTTTCTTACACAATTTCTACGAATCTTTTTTTTTTCATCCTACACAATTACAACGGAATGTACTCGTTTTTCCTACAAAGTTCCTACGAAATTAGTATTTTCCCTACAAAATTCCAACGGAATGTATCTATTTTTCCTACGTATTTCCTACGAAATTAAGTGTTTTTCTTACGCAATTCCAACAAAATGTATCCTTTTTTCTTACGCGTTTCTTACGCTGAAAAATAAAATAATTTTGCAGTGAAAAGGCTTTTCGGATACACAAATCAAGCTTATATACACCAATCGAACATTTTCTAATCAACCCAGTACACATTCAATTCGAAAATAACCCCATCAAATTACAATCCTTTGTTGAATGCATAACAAACTACATTAAATTCTATAAATAAACTACATACAATCTTATATAATCTAAACTAACGAAATACCTAACTCACTAGAAATATTTCGGCATCGTCATCAACAAAAAAAAATCTATATTATTATCCGTAGCCTCCCTTGTGTCATGCCACATCTACAAATAAGAGTAAATAGAAAATGTTATTACAAATATGGTCGACTAAAACTAAAAACAAAGAGAAAAAATCAGCAACATCTCCAATAAAGTTATGTACAAATTTATATGGCTTATTGGCCTGTAATAATCCCACCTACACCTTTTTGGCCAATAATAATCCCACCTCAGAATATTCCCCACACCAGTCCCATTTTTCAGATTTTTTGCCCACACTGGTCCCCAGTTAAAAATCCCTAACTCAGTTAGTAAAATGGCTGATGTTGCAGATGATGTGTTAAAAACTGATTATGTGGCAGATATGTGGCGGATGATGTGTTAAAAAATGATTACATGTAATAATCCCACCTATACCTTTTTGGCCAATAATAATCCCACCTACACCTTTTTGGCCAATAATAATCCCACCTACACCTTTTTGGCCAATAATAATCCCACATCAGCCATTTTACTAACTGAGTTAGGGATTTTTAACTGGGGACCAGTGTTGGCAAAAAATCTGAAAAATGGGACTGGTGTGGGGAATATTCTGAGGTGGGATTATTATTGGCCAAAAAGGTGTAGGTGGGATTATTACAGGCCAATTTGCCAATTTATATATATTATATACGTCTAAAACAAGTATATAATCAACCAAACCTTCTGTTAGATAAATGCTCTTAATACTAAAAGTTAATAATTCATTCACTTGTAGAACTGAAGCAAGGCTTGAATTAAAAAAGAAAATTTAGTGTTACCTTTGAAGTGGCATTACGATTTTATTGGTGTCCATGTCAAAGGAAGTGCCCTCCCAGTATGCTGAAAGAAACAAATATATACCTACATAAAAAATTATATAAATAGAACTAGTGGTATCAAACCGGCGCGTTGCGTCATGATTCAACATGCTACGTGGCAGGATCAAACATGGGGATTCAACACGCTACGTGGCGGAATCAAACGCGGGAATTCAATCGGTATCGATTTGTTTTGTTATGATACACTCGTTATAACAAACGATGGAGAAAAAAATGAATAAATAGAATTGTGACAAACTAACACAACAAATTATATTCTCCTGAAACTATAACTAAATATTCCAAAATCAACTTATGAGATACAATTCAAGGTTCAAACTCAATCACATAACAAAACAAAACAGTACCTGTTCCAAATCATCACTAACCACAACGAATTCAGTCGTAAACAAAGAGAATTTAGTTGGTATTGGTTCGCATCATTAGGATATTAATACGGTACCGGCACCAAGATAGTTCTCTCTAACTCATGTTCCTCATTCTCAAGCTGCAATTTTGCCTCAAGATAAACTCCTTCAAATGAATTTGCATTGCTCTTTCCATTTGTCATCACAGAAGCTGCACTTAAACAAAATAACATGATTGAATTAATTGATTATATTGATTAAAAAAACCAAGACACCATGCCTAATATGAAATTTGATTGCCTTACTTGAAGCTAATGAAACTGCAATGACCATGTGATGATTATAGGATACACCAATTATAACCTATAGTTCGACCCGCATTCTAGAACAAAAATGAATTTACTACTTTCACCCCCATAAAAATGGCAAAAAAAAATGAATTAAATATGAGAGTTCTATATAGATATCTTGATTTGATATATAGTCTAGCAAGTTTCTTCTAGCAGATTTTTTTAGAAATTTCATGGACCGTAATTTTTAATGTCAAATTGCTGACTTTTTACATTCATGTTTTTAGGCCAATCTTGATGTATGGAAGGTATGTACCACAATTATATTTCTAATATATATGCTTTGTGTTGTATGTGTAGTTCCATGTTTTCTTATAGGTTTTAATATTTAACAACCTAAATACCGTAGACGGCCTAAGTTAAAGCCTGGAAACATCTGAAAAGACCTAACTATACATCTTCAACATCTGCCACATTGAACACCAATTATATATGGTTAACACTCAGAACAGAGCAAAGAGTCGGTTATGCAAACTCTAGCAGATAAGAAGGGTTCTCAGAGCTTCGTCGGGAACCCTACATGTAACGGAAAGAAAGAAGACATCAGAAGGTCGGAACTTACCAACTCCATGAATAACACAACTGGGTCAAGATGCATGTCCCCTTAACTAAACCGTAATCCCTAGCCGTAACCATAATCGCCTTGCTGAAAGCCAATGGCGTCCAACCCTCTAATAGAAGCAATAATATGTAAAAAAAAAATAACCAATCATAGTTACATAAGTGGTCAAACCTTACCGTCGTGGCGTCGCCACATCCTTTAGAAATCAGAGGTGCAACCACCGACGTGCAGGTTGTAAGACCATCGTCATCAAACCCCCCCCCCCCCCCCCCCTCTCTCAACGCTCTTTCTCTCTACACATCCTTCTTTTGGAACATTTTTCACCAACACCAAAAGAAGCCAGTTCAGTTCAGCCTCAGCCTGAAGTTCTGCTCAACATTGGGCATAAGAGTACCATTATGTGTCTGTAAATGCCTTTCAACAACAGCACGGCTAACAAATTTCTTTCTCTACTTTCAGTCTATAACCTCCACAAAAAAAAAAAAAAAAAAAAGAATTATAATAATCAAACTTTTCATTTAGGTTTAGAGATTGGCTCACTGTTTTTTATTTAGGTTTAGCCTTGCCAAAACTGTTTTTGGTCTATCAATTATCCTGCATAATTCATCCAACCCTACATAAAATTGGGCTTATTTTCAATTCAAAGGTTGTAGTAGACATTTTCAATAAGCATGTAAAGGTCATATAGAATTCAAAGGTTGTTGTAGACATTTTCACAAACAGGTGGTGTGCAACAAAATCTTGAGAAAATATCTTCATAATAAGTGAAAAAATGGGTAACAAATCGAGAACCATACAATGTAGCTCACCATTAGTTGAATCATTTCACCACTGTCTCGCCCTTCTTTTGAGTCCTCGCGGCTAGACAATGCAAAACCAAACTTGCGAACCGGATGCTTGAGTCCGTTTCAAGAAACCTACGAATAACAATGACGAATTAGGGTGGAACATCCTTATTTACCTGTAATTGATAGAGGTTGAGAGAGAAGACTGAGTGGAACAAAGATGGAACCCAACTGAACAACAAGAAAAAAGAAGGCAGGTGCTGCAATTGTTGTTCTTCAGCCATTCAACTACTCATGGAGTAATTGATTTAGGGTTAGAGAAGGAACATGAAGATGAAAATAATTGGGGATCAATGGAAATGAAATTTGGGGAATGTAGGAAGTTTTAGAGGGAAAAAAATTAATATGGGGGGAAATCAAAAAATTTGAGTGGAAAGGGTTTATACAAGAATAGCAAAAGGGTGTACCTATTTGCACCCATTTGCCTATTGGCACACCAAAAAGTGTTTTTTTATCCTATATGCACACCCTGCAATGTCGAGCTGTGTTCAAAGTGCGGCGTTTTGGTCCGGTCAACCAGACAAAGACTTACGGGTGTCTGACGGGTCTGTTGACCGGACCAAAACGCCGGACCAAAACACCGAGCTATGGCCGCGTTTTGGTCCTGTCAACCAGACAAAAGACTGACACCTGGTCTGGTTGACAGGACTAAAATGTGGCCAAAGCTTGGCGTTTTGGTCCGGTCAATAGACCCGTCAGACACCCGTCAGTCTTTGTCTGGTTGACCGGACCAAAACGCCGCGCTTTGACCACAGCTCGACACTGCAGGGTATGCACATAGGACAAAAAACATCTTTTTGGGTTGGCTATCTACGCACTTGGTGTGTAGATAGTTTGAGCCTAGCAAAATTAGATGAAAATTAATGATTATCATATATATAGGACGCGGTTTAATGACAACCCCGTCTAAAAGGTGTTTATATTCATATAAGTATAAGACGGGGTTTAAGTAAAAGACGAAGTTATTTTGAATTTCATTGAATATTTTAATCAAATTTGTCTAATGGTTATGTAGTTATTGATTTTAGAGTAAATTACAAAAATTGTCCTTTATGTTTGTATTGGATTACAAAGTGTGTCCTTTGTCTTCAATATATACAATAAACCTACTTTATGTTTGCAAACCTGTAAGGCCTCCTAATCCAAGATCTCACTCAGCTAATGCAACCAACAGGTGTGCGGAATCCACCTGATGATCAACCACTGTAGATGAAACACTAGAATGCAAAGATCTGTGAGAGAAATCAAGAATACACAGAGTATTCTTGATGAGGAAGATGAATGACGTCACACACAGTAGCCGCCAGACAAAACACACACACAATAATTAGGGTTAGAAAGGTGCACACAAATTCACACATAATCGCCATCTTGTCTAATCCACATAAAGATATATATACAAGACAAACTCCGGACTTTAAGACATACTAGAAAGCCCGGACAAAAACCACACAACCTAAAACCCTGACTTTTGCCAAAACATAAACCCCTGACAAAAGTCTGGACCAAAAACTTGGACAAAATGTCCAAGGATAAACCTTGGACTAAGTTTCAAGACATTAACAATAAAGACCCTACAAATTGGAAGGCATGCACTTATCACCCAAAGTGCATTAACAAACTCCCCCTTGATCGGTGCATGGTCTTCATGTGGTCTTGAGATCTTCATCCTTTCTTCGAGTACTCGCTTCCTGCCCATACCTTGTTCTTCACACAGAATTGAACTACCTTGATGAACTGATCAGCTAGCTCACGGTCTTCTTCAAAGGAATGCAACGGCAGACGTCTTAGCTTCTTCAAATCTTCCATCTTGAGATGAACGATCCAGACGCACACAGCTTCTTCAAATCTTCCATCTTGTGATGAACGATCCAGACCTGAAACACTTAACACCGGATTAAGAATCTTAACCCCGGAGACACTCGGCCCAAACCTGGATCCCAAAACTAAATTCCAATACCCCAGAATCAAAAACTAAAATATTAAACAACCATCATTTAATAATTTGTATTGCAAAACACGATCAATTCAGAACAAGATACTTCAGAACTTATACTTTTGGAAAAATATCACAACTTGGAAGCAGATTTACCGAAACACCTTAAAATGACGTGATTACCCACACACTTAGATGGATCTTGCACGGCCGATTTTTATACAAAAAGACTTATTTTAAGATTACCTAACTTGATGTTTAACACCTTATTAAAGAATGTTCACATCCCTTAGAGAATTTTTCAAACTGATAACTCGCATATAGAAACAAGAAAGCAAAATCTTTTTGATGTTTTTGAATTTTTAACTGAATAAAGAAATTAAACCTACGAACGTATTTACACTAATTATCTTTTTGTGAAATCGGAGCAAAGGGATCATATCGGTTTTTCTGTCAATATCCAACACAAGAACATAGTTTATCAGTTTAAGTTCCTAGAATGATATTAATAGTTCAAGACGTTCAACGGTATTGTGGTCCACTTAAGCTTTAGCACGCTTTCGAACACTGTTTTCGAGATATGCGATTAAGTGTATTAATAACTTATTGTAACTATGTTTACCCACCTCAGAATATACTCCCGTATCAAGGTATGCACGAGAGTTCATCTTACTGGTGAGTATACCTTTTATCATCTGTTTTGACGTATAAACTGATGTGAGATACTCACTTATTTTGAATTGAAAACAAGCCCTATGTGATAGAATCACTTATTGATGAGGAACTTGATTTTCAGATGCATGAGGGCACAGGAGCAAGTCCGTGAACAGGTTAGTACCATCGTACAGACAAAGAGACGAACTTAACTCCCGCAAAAGAGCTGTGATATATTATCACATATTTTGTGGGACATGTGATTGTTTATCACTTATTGAGGTCGAATGCATCATGTATTATATATACACGTATGTATGGTATCATGGAAGATCCAGACTTGCGTCCCCGTTGTTTTCGGTAAAAGAAACAACCATGATACCCAGATGATAAACAGCATAAAGACCACGTATCTCAGAACCTCGGCAATCTATCAAACGAAATTACGGTACCAAGACCATATATCCGAGAGATGTACCACACAAGTTACGCAGTTCATTATGTTTATATACCAAAAACAGGTTCTTATTGACGCGTAAAACCTACCGAAGCAACGTATAATAAAGCTGTTACAGTTAACGGTTAATTTTATATATTACTACAATCCTGCACCAGATACGACTAACCGATGTACTATCATTTCCCTTATATCTCAACACGACTTCATTTTATATTTTTCAAATGTTTTTGTATTTTTCTTAAAATTTATCCTACAACTAAGTAAAATATTTTTGGAGTTCTTCAATTTTTGGAAAGCGGTAAGAACTGTACAGTAAACATAAAATAAAGTTTCTATGCGAGTTTTGAAAAGCATTTTACTCGGGGTTGATCATGCCAATCATTCGGACTAGATTTTCAAATCTAGCCCGATCGAATGTCTTTGTAAACAGGTCAGCAAGATTATCCAAGGTGTCTACCCTAACCACTTCTATTAAACCCTTCTCAGCACAGTCGCGAATGAAATGATGCCTAACATCTATGTGCTTAGTGCGTGAGTGATTAACTGGATTGTTAGTAATGGAAATGGCAGAGTTGTTATCGACAAGAATAGGAGTTCGAGTAAAATTCAAACCGTAGTCCCTCATTTGCTGCTGAATCCACAAGACCTGCGCACAACAGCTTGATGCAGCAATGTACTCGGCCTCGCACGTGGATAGAGAAACGGTAACTTGCTTTTTGCATTGCCAAGAGACAAGACGGTTCCCAAGAAGTTGTGCGCCGCCAGAGGTTGACTTTCTGTTCATCGGGCACCCTCCGAAGTCTGCATCAGCATACGCCAGCAAATCCAGACCACCTTCAGCTGGATACCACAAACCAAGCTTAGGCGTCCCTTTCAGATATCTGAAGATAAGCTTGACTGCTTTCAAGTGAGACTCTTTCGGAGTTGATTGGAACCTGGCACACAAACAAACAGAGAACATAATATCTGGTCGTGAAGCAGTAAGATACATTAGCGAACCTATCATTGCTCGATATAGAGTCGGATCCACTTCAGGATCTTTCTCCTTATCGGGTGAAAGCTTGTGATTTGTCGGGAGAGGCGTGTCATAGGGTAAGCTATCTTCCAATCCAAATATTTTGAGAATCTCGTGGACATACTTTGTCTGATGCACGTACGTCCCGGTTTTTTCTTGACTCACTTGAAGACCTAGAAAGAACGATAACTCGCCCATCGCGCTCGTTTCAAATTTTGTATTCATCACCGCCTCGAACTCACGACACAATTCTTCATTTGAAGAACCAAACATTATGTCATCAACGTAAATTTGCACGATCAGAAAATCTCCCCCTTTCTTCAATATGAACAGTGTAGGGTCGATCGCGCCACGCGAGAACCCGTGCTCTAATAGATGTCTTGATAAAGTCTCATACCACGCTCGAGGAGCCTGATGGAGACCGTAGAGAGCTTTGTCCAACAGATAGACTTTGTTCTCAGACTCTGGAGCTTCGAAACCTGGTGGTTGGGATACATACACAGTTTCATGCAATTTCCCGTAAAGGAACGCGCTTTTCACATCCAACTGATAAACTTTGAAAAGCATGTGTGCAGCAAAAGCTAGAAACAAACGAATGGCTTCCAGTCTTGCCACTGGTGCATAAACTTCGGTATAATCAATCCCTTCCTCTTGATTGAAGCCTTGAACAACCAACCGTGCTTTGTTTCTGATGACAACACCCTTATGGTCTTTCTTGCACTTGAAAACCCACTTCGTGTTGATTGCATGTTGGCCCTTTGGAAGATCGACTAAATTCCACACCTTTAACTTGTCGAACTGAGCTAACTCTTTTTGCATCGCCTCACACCAAGAATTATCCTTCAGGGCCATTTGATAGTTCTTTGGCTCTATCTGAGAGATAAAACATTCATGTAAGCTAAGATTTTAGATTTCTTCTTTCTTGATAGCAGAGAACAGACACTGCATCTCTGAAATACTCCTTCGCGTTTGCACTCCCGCATTTGGATTCCCAATAATATTATCAACAGGATGATGAATATTTGTTCTTGGAACTGGAATTGCCGAAGCTTGAAGATTGTTTCCCAAATTCGATTGAATCTCCCCCTCAGCATGTGCATTACTACTAGAAGCTTGATCACTTCCAGAAGACACATTAACATTTGGATATGCTGAAAAGTCAACGTAAAGATCACCACTTGTAGTTTGAGCAGCTGCATTGGGGATCTGCTCACCAACAACTTCGTTTATGATCGAAGAATCAGCGACTGGAACATTCGAAGACACATTAGTAGGAATACTTGCTCTCCAGCTCGCATCCACTTCATCTTTGTTCACAAGATGTGTGTAGACAACCTCCGAATCTTCTTCTGCATCCACTTCATCTTTGTTCACAAGATGTGTGTAGACAACCTCCGAATCTTCTTCTGAAACATCAGGAAGATCAAATGAATCAAATAATTTATCATAATCATAACCACTTTTAGGACCGAATTCGGACGGTGGAGGATCGTAACTCAAAGGAGTTATATCAAACACGATCTCCACTGAACGCTTCTTAACGTTATAAACGCGTTTGTTGGGAGTTCCATTGGCATAACCCAAAAAGAACCTAACTTCACCAACTTCCCCCATTTTAGGAGTATCTTTGGTGCGTTTGATAACACACTTGATCCCAAAAGGTTGAAAACCAGATAAGTTCGGTTTCTTGTTTTCAAGCAATTCATAACACGTTTTATCTTCTCTTTTGACCGTAAGCACATGATTTAACACATAACATGCTGTGTTTACCGCCTCAGCCCAGAAGAAAATTGACAGTTTTGATTCAGAAAGCATAGTTCGGGCCGCCTCAATTAGGGTGCGATTCTTCCGTTCTGCAACTCCGTTCTGTTGAGGAACATATGGAGCGCTGAACTGATGAACTATTCCCATTTCCCGACATAACTCATCCATATAATTATTTTTAAACTCAGTGTCGTTGTCACTTCGGATTTTCTTAACAGGAAGTGAATAATTTTTCTCAAGTTGTTTGAACAAGTCTCTTAAAATACCAGCAGTTTGGTCCTTTGTTTTTAAGAAAAATACCTATAGGTCCCGAAATCTGAGGATCGATAACGAACCGAATCACTTGTTTATAGCAAACACGGTCACGTGTGCGGAATCCACGTAACTATGCCAAATCAAACATATAAAGCCATAACAACAAAGGATTAATCAATGAAACACACTCGATTGATTAAACAGGATGAGAACCGATTACAAACTGATACAAACACAGTTCAGACAGAATTTCGACAGAGTTTTGTTACTGGTTATTATCTCATCTCTGCCTTCAAATGAAAACAGATGTTGTTTATATAGTCCCTGGGCCCAAGTTTACGGCGAAACACAAGGTGTCTCGGCGAAACAGAACATGGGCCAGTCATTGGGCTTGATACAGCCCATTACACGATGAATCAAGTGTGATTCGTCATGAACGTTGGCGAAACAGAAAGAATGGACATTTGTCTGTTTCGTCATGATGTGTTACGACGAAACAGACCTGTTTCGTCGAGGGCTGCACCAGCTGATCTATTTCCTGTATACGGACAGTAAACAGATAGAACATATAAACATAGTAATGACCATATTACCCTTTAATGCAACATGCATTGTTCTTAATACTTTACATAACAAAAGAGACAAACAAGTTGTACACAAGCAGATAGGAGGATATCCGACTTGGTCAACATAACATACAGACTCGATAATTAATAAAAGACCATACAAAATACATCGTTAAACAAGACTAGTCACAGACACTAAAAATGCATCAACAAACTCCCCCTTGGCTGTTACTCGTCTTCGGTCTTCTAATCTTCCATCAGTGTTGTTCGGACCACGAACTGCCCGAATGTATGCCCCGGTAATAACAAAAACACGCTACTCGCTGAAACTTTAAAGCTTGACGTGCGTCCTGATCTTCATAGAAAATATCATGACGATATAATCTGCTGACATCAGCCTCGGACATGTTGACTATCCACATCGGATCCAACATCCGGTAATTTGCACGATTATCTCTAAACACAATTACAGCTTCATGAGTATCCGAGTCGTAGCACCATAATGCCATGTCTTCAAGAAAATCCTGCTGCATAGGCATCAATGGGATTTTATCTACTACCCTCGGAGGCTGGTACACAAGCTTGTATCTGCAAGTGTTGGTGTCAGGATCAAGAGTAAACTTAATCGGTTAATAGACTGGAAATTGTGGCTTGTATGATTCATCCTTCCAACCCGTCTTCTTGTTTACTTTAATCAGTCGCTCATCTGTTTCACCGACAGTAAATTTCCAAAACACAGACATGAAAAATTTCTGCAGACTGATCAAAATATGATTTAAAATGAACACTTTTCCATTTTGTTTGAGTTTTCAAATGCAAGAACATGTTATAAAGTAGGTTTCAAGCTTCCGGCAGAAAACACCAAGCAACAACTTCGGCTTAATCAAAAACGAACTTTACACAAAAATACTAAAAACAAATTTAAAGCACGGTAAACTAAACGAAAATGCGGAAAACTGTGAAAAACACTAAGCAACTGTACAAGTGCAATCTTTTTGTGAATTTCAAGGACAAGGAATCATACCAGCTTACGGTCTTAGTCAACATGATTTTGATTTCTGTTTAAAGCTCTGGATAAGTATACTACCTCGATTATCGGTATTGTGGTCCACATAGCTCAAACTGATCAGACGTAATCATAATTAAGAGATACGATTAACGGTAAGGATTATACTTACAAGTCGATGTAAATCCACTCACGACACATTCCCGTATCAAGGTATGCACGAGAATTCATCTTACCGGTGAGTATACCGATTATCATCTGTTTGATCGTATAAAAAATGTGAGAAACTCACTTATTTGATTGAAAACAAGCCCTATGTGATAGAATCACTTATTGATGAGGAACTTGATTTTCAGATGCATGAGGGCACAGGAGCAAGTCCGTGAACAGGTCAGTACTTCCGTACAGCAGAGAGACGAACTTGACTCCCGCAAAGAATCTGTGATAATTTATCACTTATTTTGTTTGGACATGTGATTGTTGATCACTTATTGAGGTCGAATGCAATATGTACACGTATGTATAGTATGATGGAAGATCTTAGACTTCGTCTCCGTTATTTTTACGGTTTGGGATACAACCATGATACCCAGATGATAAGCAGCATAAAGACCGAATATTTCAGATCTCGGCAATCTCTCAAACGAGATTTCGGTACTAAGACCATATGCCAATGAATGGTTCCCACCTGACTTGAAGTCTGTTAGGTTTGTATCATCCTGCACATTTTAGTCTGATTGTGAGCCTACCGATACATCGTTAGTAGAGATACTTATCATTTTTCTTTTTGTTTTGCATTTTGAGCACGTTGACCGACCACACCAGTGAACATCATCATTTTCCTTTATCCAAGAAACTCATTTTTGGTTTTTCTATTGTTTTTGAATTTTTGAATTTTTCAAACGAAACGACATAAAGTAAAGACATCTTTTTGGATTTTGAACTTTTGCAATGTTTTTGTATTTTCTTGAAATATCTCCCCCTAAAATTCGCAAAGTTTACGAAAACTAAAATCTTTTTGAATTTTCAAAGTGTATAAAGAAAATATTTACAAAAACGATCAGCCAAAGAAGTTTACTCGGGTATCACCTTAATGCCATTGACCAAAAGTAGATAATCAAAACGTGATTTATCAAAAGCTTTTGTAAACAGGTCGGCACGTTGGTGATCAGTGGGGACATGAACGAAATCGATTAACCTCTTATCAAAACAATCACGTATGAAGTGATATTTAATGTCGATGTGTTTAGTCTTAGAATGTTGCACAGGATTTCTAGTGATCTGTAAGGCAGCATTATTATCAACAAAAATATGGGTAGATAGGAATTCTAAACCGTAGTCGCGCATTTGTTGTTGTATCCAAAGAACTTGGGAGCAACAACTCGAGGCAGCAATATATTCTGCTTCACATGTTGATGTAGCAACACACGTTTGCTTCTTGCACTGCCACGTGACCAGGCGATTTCCTAGGAACTGACATCCTGCTGTTGTCGATTTGCCATCGATTTTGCAACCACCGAAATCAGAATCACTGTAGGCAATTAATTCAAAACTATCATCCCTAGGGTACCAAAGACCGAGGTCTGGGCATCCCTTCAAATAGCGTAAAATCCTTTTGACAGCTGACAGATGAGAGGCCTTCGGGTTTGCTTGATATCTTGCTAGCAAGCACGTTGGGTACATGATATCAGGCCTCGAAGCGGTGAGATACATGAGAGATCCGATTATGGCACGATAGTACGAGGAGTTGATGCTTTCACCCTTCAAATCCGGAGTAATCCCGTGATTCTGCGGAAGTGGGGTACCAATGGGCGTTGCATCTGACATTTGGAATCAGCTCAAAATGTCACCAACATATTTAGTCTGATGGATGAATATCCCAGACTCTGTTTGTTGAACTTGAAGGCCCAAAAAGAAATTCATCTCCCCCATAGCGCTCATTTCGAACTTTTCCTGCATAACACTTTCAAATTGCCTGCACAAAGAGTCATTAGTAGACCCAAATATTATATCATCAACGTATACCTGCACCAGCAGAAGATCTTCATCTTGTTCTTTGATAAAGAGTGTGCAATCAATAAGACCTCGTCGAAATCCATTCTCCAGAAGATAGTTTGATAAGGTTGCGTACCAAGCCCTAGGTGCTTGATGTAGACCATAAAGAGCTTTGTTGAGCAACCAAACCCGATCGGGGTGAATAGGATCTTCAAATCCTGGAGGTTGTTCGACGTGTACCTCTTCTTGAACAATACCATGAAGAAAAGCACTTTTAACGTCCATCTGGTAAACTTTGAATCCTTTGAAAGAAGCATAAGCTAAGAAGATCCGAATAGCTTCCATACGTGCAACAGGTGCATAAACTTCATTGTAGTCAATGCCTTCAATCTGGCGAAAACCCTGAACAACCAGTCTCGCTTTGTTGCGAATAACAACTCCACGGTCGTCTTTCTTGCATTTATAAACCCATCGTGTTCCAATTTTCTTGTAATTCTTCGGTTTTTCAACAAGCTTCCAAATGCCAAGCTTTTGAAATTGTTGCAGTTCGTCCTGCATGGCTTCAACCCAAGAATTATCTTTTAAAGCTTCCTTCCAAGATTTTGGTTCTTCTTGTGAAACGTAACACGCGAAAGACCAATCATTTTGTAGACCAGATTCTCTAATAGCTGAATACAAACCAGCACTCTGGTTGTTTCTCAGCTGATTATGCGTCTGCACACCTTGTTGGACATCTCCTATGATATTCTGCTGTGGATGGGTATCGTGTATCCTCATTTCAGAATTTTCAGGAACACGAGCATTAACACCCAAATTGTTAATATTAAGATCAACAACCAACTCCACGCCTGGAATATGCGTAGAAGTGGATGCATTTCCTTCAGTAGTATCATCGACTTGCACATGAGGAGTATCAACAGAAGTGCCCTGAACTGGAACAACTGGAGATGAAGTGCCTTCAGTCGCATCCAGATTTTCTTCATCTTCTTCTGATGACTCATTGTATTCAGTAGCATTTTCAACTTCCTCATTTTGAACTGTGTTGTTAGACGAATTAGAACCTTGTGAGTTAACAACAACAGGTCTAACTAATGACGATTCAGCAACATTGTCACTATCAAATATCATTCTAGCAGCTGCGGAATCTTCATCAAAGGTTGGCAGATCAAAGGAGTTGAATAGCCCATCGTAATCGAACATCCAAGGATCACCTGGAGCTTTAACAGGACTTGTATATCTCTGAACCCTTACTTCACTCCATAGCTCAATCTTTTTGGTAGTCAGATTCCAAACACAAAAATTTGGTGTAGCATATCCAAGGAAGAAACCCTCGATAGCTTTCGCGCCAAACTTTCCATCCGGATCAATCATAGTGCATGGACCACCAAAAGGTTCTAGAATTGAAAGATCTGGTTTCCTTTTCTGTAGAAGTTCGAAACAAGTCTTGCCATGTCTCTTAACCGTAAGAACTCGGTTTAAAGTGTAGCATGCAGTCGACACAGCCTCCGCCCAGAACTGAACAGGAAACGCCGACTCTACCAACATTGTTCTTGCAGTTTCAATTATTGTCCGATTCTTCCTCTCTGCGACACCATTTTGTTGTGGAGTGTAAGGAGAACTGTATTCATGAAGAATGCCTTTAGATGTACAGAACTCATCCATAACACGGTTTTTGAATTCAGTTCCATTGTCGCTTCTGATCCTCTTAACTTTCAACGAGTATAGATTTTCCAACATTGTAAGAAGATCCTTGAGGATGCCAGGAGTTTCACTCTTGTGTGCCATAAAAGCTACCCAAGAAAATCTAGAGTAGTCATCAGTAACTACTAAACAATAAACATCTCCGAACGTTGTCTTGTGTCTCATAGGTCCAAAAAGGTCCATATGAAGACGTTCGAGAGGCATGCCAACAGTGTTGATTTTCTTCAAAGGGTGAGACTTCTTCGTTTGCTTCCCTTTCTGGCATGAAACACAGATATCTTGTAGATGAAAACTTCTCACGGGTACGCCATTCACAAGATTTTTTTTCACCAAATGGTTCATTTTTCTTAAGTGAATGTGTCCCATTCTTCTGTGCCAAGATATAGACTCCTTCTCCGTGGCTTTCGAGACAAAACATGTGACTTGTGCAGAAGTCGTAATCGCTTGACTCATATCAAGAACATATAGATCATTGATTCTTGGAGCCGATAAGAGAATCCATTCATCGGGAATTTTGAAACCAGGTTTGAGCACATAACAACCGGCATCATCGAAATGCACGGTGAACTTTTTATCGCAGATTTGCGACACACTGAGAAGATTATGATCAATTTGATGAACATAATTGATCTTATCGAAACATACAACACCATTAGAGATCATTCCCTCTCCAGTGATGTATCCGCCTTTGTCTCCAGCGAAAGCGACATAGCCTCCTTTAATGTTTCTCACATCATATAGAAGCCGTAAGTCGCCCGTCATGTGCCTGGATGCCCCACTATCAACAATCCAATGACTATTGATAATTCCTCCTGGAACATCCTGCACATATCATCCAATGATTAGTTAAGGATGGGGACCCAAGCCATAGTGGTCTTGGGTCGTCCTTGAGCATCACAAATAGTGATCTCGATTTGTTGATGGTTTTCCAAACGAACAGCTCCCCCTGAACTTTCACCCTTCCTAGGTTTCCAAGTTTGTTTTTGTTTACCAGATTGAGTTTTGTAAACAAATTTTGAAACTTCTGGTTTTACAGGTGAACTTGGTTCCCTTGGAACAGATTTGACCTTAGATTTTAAAGCCTTTTCTATTTTCTTCACATTTTGATGTCGTTGTTTCTTTTCCTGTTCTTTAACAGTTCTTTTATCATGTTTAGGCGAAACGGGACGACATTTAGGGTGAATCGTTTCAGGTGACGCTCTCTCAACAAATTTCTCTTTCGGAGTGTTTGCACAATCTTTGATGATGTGCCCAAACTCTCCACATTTAAAACACGTTCTCCTTTCAACAAACTTAGGAGAACTGGATCGATGATCAGATGTCAAACTTGTATAACCCGAGGTACTTGCTTTTTCATCA
Source organism: Helianthus tuberosus (assembly GCA_030545235.1). Lineage (NCBI taxonomy): Eukaryota > Viridiplantae > Streptophyta > Magnoliopsida > Asterales > Asteraceae > Helianthus > Helianthus tuberosus. The sequence goes on from JARYGA010036927.1 coordinate 1,617,193, forward strand.
CACCCGTTTGAATGTTGAGTGTAATTGTTTTGACTATCACGTTTTAAAATTTTGACTTGTACAAAATCAGTATTTGACTTGTTTTCAAAAGTCTCAATTTTATCTGTACCCCTCGATTCCACAAATTTGACACTACTGTTTTTCTTCTGATAACGAGCCCCTTTTGTTTCAAATTTTGAATTAGAAACATTTGGCTTGGGCTTTTGAGCTCGTTGATCTGATTGTTTACCCTTAGAAGCAATAGGTTGTTGCTTTGAAAGTGATTTCTGATTTCCAAATTTCTTTTTGATTTCAGCCTTAGGAATTGGATTACATTGAGTCACAATAACTTCCGGAATCGACTTTCCCAAAAACTTACTTGTGTTATTTTCAAAAACATTATCAATCGATGATGGATTGACATTTTTAATTGGAAAATCATTATCTGAATAGATTTTAGAATCACCAACCAAAGTGTACAACACAATATTACTTTTAACGGTAGACACAGGATCTATCACTTGTTGAACAACAGGTTGAACAGCAGGGGTAGGAGGATCACACAGAATATGATTCTCAATTGGAACTTCTACTCCTTTAAGTTTGTCAAGTGATTTATCCTGATTACTCACATCTGATTCTGGTTCATCATCCGACGACTCATAGTCCTCAATGGTTGGAGGACCTTGTTTCGTAGATGTTGAATCTTTTTGCTCAGAAGTTGTACTTGGAGAATTGTCCGATTTGAACCCTAGGCCAGTAGTAACTTCCTCATAATTAAGAGGCACACTGGATTCAAACCGTGGCATTTCTTCTTCATCAGGCATATAAGCATAATTATGTCTCAAAGGGGGCGGACACTTCTCATACCCAACACCTTTCTTGTTTCCCTTAAGTTGTTGAACATCAATAATGTGATCGAGCACAAATCGGGAGTTAGAATAACTCTCCAACTTTTGCTTGATTGCATCATGCTCGCATTTTACAATGGCTAATTCCTTTTTAGTTTCCTCAACAATGTTAATGTAATCATTTATACTAACTTGTTTATGATAAACAGTTTTTGTCACTTCGGAAACATTTTTCTTTAGAGTTTCAATCATAGATTTAAATTCTTTTTCATGTCTAACTAAAGCCATATTTGCTTCTTTGCATTTAGCCATTTCAACAACTAAACTCTGATTGTGAATATGAATCGTATCGCATTCAAGTTTTATTTTATCAAATTCATTTTTCATATACTCACAATCTCTACAGTTGATAAGAATTTCAGATTTTACCTGACTTGTAGAAGCTGAGACATTTGCCATAAAGGCAGTCTGATAAGAAAAAGATCCGTCTTCAGAAAAGAACTTCTCCATTTCTTTAGATGCTACCTCAGCCTTCTTGATCAGAACTGATTTCTGACATTTCAACTCTTCTGCTTCATTCAACAAGTCATCAAGATTAGAACTTGCTTCTTTGCTCACATCAGATTCAGACTGATAATCGCCCGAAGTAGAACTTTCTTCATCAGAACTCCCGGTATTACCAGAACTGTCGTCACTTTCAGAAAATTCTTCCTTATGAACGTGCTTGATGTGATTGATGATCTTTGCATAACACGCTGTTCCCCCGTTATTTTGATCACCTTCCCCAAGTTGCAAAGACCAATTAAACCCTTCATCAGCTTGTACGGTTAATGCACGATTTTCGTTTGATGGTCCAGACTGATTCTGGTTAGTGGTGTTGTTTACAGCCACTATCCCTTTTCCACGATTGTCTTGATTGGCATTTGAAGTACTCGTCTGATTACGGAATGGGTTCTGATTTCCTTGTCTGCTTGGTCGGGTGCACTCACGTTTGAAGTGACCCTTTTCGCCACAATTGAAGCATGTAACTGCTTCTTTATCAAATCCGTACTTTGTATCCTGTTTGCTTTCCAAAGAACTTCTCCCTGTTCGAACCATAAAGTCCTTCGCCCTTCTAACAGCACTTGCAAACGCCCACTTTATATACATCAACTCCATTTCATCACGGTTGATTTGTAGATAGTCTTCGTTGGTCAAACTGATGTTTCCAATTTGACCTGCGACCAAACCGCAGTAAGCACTGACCATTGTATTAATGAGTTCCATATGTTCCTTTGCTACTTCAATGCTAACATTTGAAAGGTTTGATGTATCAACTTTGACTGTGTTAGTGTTTGGAGTTGGAGGATTGTTGGTATAATGAGCTTGCTGTTGTTGTGGTTGTACTTGTGGTTGTGGTAGGGCTGGAATAAAACCTCCTCCAGAATAAGCCTGAGGTTGAGTAGTAGCAACTGGAGGTGTATAAGGAATAAAACCTCCTCCCGAATAAGCCTGAGCTTGAGCAATTAAATGCGCTGGCGGAAGATAGGCGCTCGGATCGAAGACAGGAGGCGGAGCTGATTGAGGAAACGGAGAAGAGTTTGTATTTGATACAAACGCCGTTTGTAACTTTGGTTGCTGAGCACTAGCTGACGGGTTAAAACCTCCTCCACAATACATTTCGATATTTTGAGGAGCAGCAATGCGTTTTGCTTTCCGAATTTCTTCATCATTCTTATGTTCCAGCTTCTGTACGGATTCATAGATAGTTATAGTGTCAGCATCTAGAACACCGGTATGCTTTAGAAGCTCAATGTAAGGACTCCACTTTGGTGGTAGAGAATCACCAAACCGTGCACAAACTTCCTTTTCAGTTGCAGTAACAGCATAAGCAAACATTTCACTAATCAAATGATAAAAACGTGTAGTCATATCATTTAGAGTTTCATTTTCCAAGAACTGAAACGATTCAAACTCTTTCTTCAATAGATCATGCCGTGTCTTTCTAGAAGCTGCATTTCCTTCTCCTCTTGTTACCAAAGAATCCCATAATGATTTCGTGTCCGTACAATAAGAAAATTGATGATAGATATCTTTGTGAAGCGCTTGAGTAAGAACAGCAAACGACTTTTTCTCAAATTCATAGGCTTTCTTGTCATTTTCCTGCATGTTAGAAAAACCTTCGGCCGTTGAAGCTGCTACATCGAGAGCATTATTGCGTGGAGTAATGAAACACCTCCACAGATCAGTGCTTTGACCTTGAACATATGTATGGAAACGACCTTTCCATGATGGAAACTCGTTCATATGATTCAACTTTGGCGGGCGATTGTTGCTGCCCGTTTCGCTCTCGCTAAGCAAAAGATTTTGAATGTTTTGATTCTGATTGGATGCCAAAGCCCATTGTCCGGCACTTATGGTAGGTTGACCAAAAACATTCTTCACCCACGCTGCTGCGGAGGTCGGATCTTCACGTGGTCTCGAGTCCATACTCCAATCCCATGGACTAGTACAACTCATATTTGGTATATGTATGATAGTACCTGCACAAATTCTTGAAAACACGCAGTTAGCAAGCTTTTACAAGTCCTCTGTATAAAACAGATCAGTTCTCGGCGAAACAGATTTCATGAAACAGGTTTGTTTCGTCTAGATGAATGATGACGAAACAGACTTGTGATAATTGTGATTTTGTGGCGAAACAGAAGTTGTTTCGTCAAAGATGTTGCAGCGAAACAGTTGTGATTCGTCGACTACTTGTTTCGTCGAAACTGAGTATCAGACAGCTGGTTTTAGATATTTAAAATATCTTACTGATCAGTCAAAGGATAAGTCTCAGACACAAAGATATTTATTACTGACACAAGGTATGTTTGTAACACCAATTTTCAACGAAACTGACTTTTTACTGAAACAAATTATCACACTTTTACACTAAAGTCAAGTTATAGTATTATAAGTTATAACACTTGGTTTTTAACAATTAAAAGATCAAGATCACAGTTCTTATAATAACAAATATGAAGATTGTCAAGAACACACCCAAGAACATGAGTTTTCCGATGAGTTTTCCGATCACCGATAAATTTTCCGAAACACGAAAATACACAAAATTTTCACTAAAAACCCGGTTTAAAGCATGAACAAACAATCTAACTAGGTTTTTGATAAAAATCTTTAGCAAACAACAAGAAAACAACAGATTTTATGAATATTTTTCCAGAATTTATGATTTTTCAAGAACAAATTTTCAGAAAAACACACACAAATACTTGATAAAAACCGAACAATGTTTGATTTTAAACAAGGATAAGAGCCAATGCTCTGATACCACTTGTAGGTCCTGAAATCTGAGGATCGATAACGAACCGAATCACTTGTTTATAGCAAACACGGTCACGTGTGCGGAATCCACGTAACTATGCCAAATCAAACATATAAAGCCATAACAACAAAGGATTAATCAATGAAACACACTCGATTGATTAAACGGGATGAGAACCGATTACAAACTGATACAAACACAGTTCAGACAGAATTTCGACAGAGTTTTGTTACTGGTTATTATCTCATCTCTGCCTTCAAATGAAAACAGATGTTGTTTATATAGTCCCTGGGCCCAAGTTTACGGCGAAACACAAGGTGTCTCGGCGAAACAGAACATGGGCCAGTCATTGGGCTTGATACAGCCCATTACACGACGAATCAAGTGTGATTCGTCATGAACGTTGGCGAAACAGAAAGAATGGACATTTGTCTGTTTCGTCATGATGTGTTACGACGAAACAGACCTGTTTCGTCGAGGGCTGCACCAGCTGATCTATTTCCTGTATACGGACAGTAAACAGATAGAACATATAAACATAGTAATGACCATATTACCCTTTAATGCAACATGCATTGTTCTTAATACTTTACATAACAAAAGAGACAAACAAGTTGTACACAAGCAGATAGGATGATATCCGACTTGGTCAACATAACAAATAGACTCGATAATTAATAAAAGACCATACAAAATACATCGTTAAACAAGACTAGTCACAGACGCTAAAAATGCATCAACAATACCCACGAATATCGTGAGAAATCGTCAGTGACAACTAGGCAATAAGACATCCCACCAATTACTTAAATGCAGCTTCAACTCGAACTCATAACTTTTAGGTTCAGATAAATGTTAGTTCAAAAGCAGCTTCAAAATAATTCAAATAAACTAAATCGATTAACTCATGTAACTTAGATATTTGACTCTTTTAATACACTTAAACAAACTTATAGATTTTAGTATTACCATGTGTTTTCATACAAATAAATCAGTTTATTAACTTTTTTGTAGTGTTTTCTAAAAGTAAAGAATAAAATAAAGCTTGCAATCATAGAATAAAAGGCAACATGGTGAAGGGTTATATCACGGTGTATTGAGTGATGTATCTTAAACGATGTGCGGGCCTTCATATATCTTAATGGCTCATTAAGGCCTTTATTATGTAACACTCAATGTTGAAGGGTTACATCACGTTGTATTCAGTTCTATCATATCGTAACAAATAATTACAAGTCACACACGCCATAATAGACCATGTTGGGCCTTGATATATCTTTCGATGTTGAAGGGTTACATCACATTGTATTGGGTGCTATTATATTCTAACAAAGAATTACAAGTCATATATGCCCTCATAGACTGTGTTGGGCCTTGATATTGGAGAATTACATCACGTTGTACTGAGTGATATTGTATCGTAATGAACAATTACAAGTCATACATGCCCTAATAGACTGTGTTAAGCCTCGATATATCTTTATGGTTGGTTAACGCCTTTATTATGTAACATTTGATATCAAACGGTTACATCCTATTAAGATCTTTATTATGTAAAATTCGACGTTGAAGGGTTCCATCACATTGTATTGAGTGCAAATGTATCGTAACCAAGAATACAAGTCACATGCTCTAATAGACCGTATTAAGGCTTGTATTACGGATTCCTACGCTTTTTCCAGTGAACTATTAAATTAAATATTTTCCTACGAATTTCTGATGAATTGTTAAAATGAAACATTTTTCGTAGGAATTGCGTCGGTATTTTCCTACACATTTCCTACGGATATTAATTTAAAATCATTCCTACGAAATGCGTTGGTATTTCCGACAAATTTCATACGGATATTAATAAATTTGTTCTAAAAATAACATATAAAATGTATTAAAAAAAAATTTTATCCATTCCGTGAGTAATTTGTCGGAATTTCGAACACACTTCCTACGGATAGAAATAAATTAATTTAAAAATAAACATATATTTTTATAAATAATAAAACTTTATATTTTAATATCATTAATTTTATTTATTATGAATATTTTTTTACCATAAATTGGATTCTTACGCATTTCCTACTAATGATTAAAATGAAAATGAATTCTGTCGGAATTCCATCAAAAATTTCCGACACATTTCTTACGCATATCGATTCCTATGAATTTCCGACTAATAGTTTAAATGAAAACGAATTCCGTCGGAAATGCAAGGGAAATTTCTGACACTTTTCCTACGCATAACAATTTGTGGCTTTTTCGTCGCTTTATTTGTCACAAAACTAAGACCCTTTCTTGTTCGTCAAAATTTGGTGGGAAAAGTGTCGGTATTTTCGTTCGTAGGAAATGTGTAGGAAATTTTGGTAGGAATAGTAGCAGTTTTCTAGTAATTTCCTCTTTTTTTTTATTTAAAACATTTTTATGCTTAAGATATTTGCATTCTATAAATGTAGATTTAAGTTTTTTTTTTTTTTTTTTTTTTTGTTGACACTTGACAGTGGGTCACATAAGTTGAAAGTAGGCGGGTTTACTGAAAAAAAAGTTACAATCATAACTATATTTAAATAGATCTAATCATTGTTGTAAAACAAGCTCGTAATCGCGTAGGTTGTTTAGGTGATTTTCTTTAACTCCAACTAATTACTCGGAATCAATCAAGCGGTCAACTCAGGCAGAATCGGATCTAGTTGGTCAACTCAGGCTGAGTTTGACTTAAAAAAATGAAACCTAATTTCTGTATCTATCATATTAAAGAATGAATATCAACTTTTGAAATACTTTACTATTTGAACATGTATTTCTTTTTATTTATATTGATATTCACGTTTTTTTTAAATATTACCAAACTTATGATATTTGACATGTATATAACTTCCCAAAAACTAATTTCATTATAATTTAACATGTCCGAGTACTCTTCGCCTAGGCTGACTACTAACAACTCCCCATTCAACCGACCTGAGAGCACCTAGCAACTTTTGCAACAATGAATTTAACACATTAATATTAATAATTTATAGAATTCAAAAGAAAGTGTTAAAAGGATGTTTAATTCATGGTGCCAAGTGACACCCAACCCAAACCAAACCAAACCAAACCGTTACAAAAATTCCCTGACGCAAAAATGCTAAAAGTGTTAAAAAGTGTTAAAAAGACGTTCGTGTTACTCCCTATTTTAATTTCACATGCATTGTTTTTGTGTCTTTTTTAACTTGAAATTAAATAAATCTCATACTTGACATTTAGCAATTTAAATCCAATTTCAGTTGTACAATTGGTAATTTTAAAAGATTAAGTGAGTGGGAACTACTTCTAAATATCCTTATGTACCCTTCGTGCAGCCATGAAGCAAAATGCATCAGGGACATTGTTGGTACAATTTCTTCTAGGCTTTCTTCACTAAATACAAATGATAATAAAGACCTGATCGGAATAGAGACCCGCTTACAAGATCTTATATCAAAGTTGGAAATTGGGTCGGGTGGTGTGCGCATGGTTGGAATATGGGGAGTTGGGGGTGGTGGTAAGACTACTCTCGCATCTGCTGCTTATATGGAGATCTCTCACCAATTTGAAGCTTGCTGCCTTGTTGAAAATATTCGTGAGGAATCAAGCAAGCATGGTTTAAAAAAGCTACAAGAAAAAATTCTATCAGTTGCTTTGAAAACAACTGTGGTGGTAGACAGTGAGATAGAAGGAAGAAGCATGATAAAGAGAAGGCTATGTCACAAAAGGGTTTTAGTTGTTCTCGATGATGTTGATGATCTTGAGCAACTTGAGGCGTTAGCGGGATCCCATGATTGGTTTGGTGAGGGAAGCCGGATAATAATTACTACCGGAGATAAGCATTTGCTATCCTCCAGGGCTCACACAAATATTTATGAAGTGAGTTTGTTATCACATTATGAAACAATCATGCTCTTCAATAGACATGCATATCACAAAGATAAACCTATTGAAGATTATGAGAAGCTTGCATTGCGTGTAGTTTCTTATGCTAGTGGGCTTCCGTTAGCACTCAAAGTTCTAGGTTGTTTTCTATATGACAAAGACAAGGGTGAGTGGAAGAGTACGTTGGCCAAGTTAAAATGCATCCCAGAAGAGAAGGTCATGGAGAGACTCAAAATAAGTTATGATGGACTTGAACCCTACCAAAAAGACATATTCTTAGATGTTGCATGTTTCATGAGGAGATGGAACTCATGGGAGATGGATCGTGCAATGATGCTATTTGATGCTTGTAATTTGCACCCTGTTATAGGGTTAAAGGTGTTGGAACAAAAATCCCTCATAAAAGTTTCAAAAAAAGGAAGATTATTTGAGATGCATGACTTGATAGAAGAAATGGCCCACTGCATTGTTAGAGGGGAACACCCTAATAATCCTGAAAAGTATAGCAGGATTTGGAATAGGGAATATTTGGAAGAGCTTTGTGCTATGGGAGCAGCTGCACCCTCAATGGTTAAATTAGTTTTCCAAAAATAAATTTTGTATATGTGAATCTAATGACGTTTGTCTATAGCGTTACTGACACAGTTTGGTTCCTTTGATTAATTAACACAGGAAAATGAAGTGTTAGCTAATTTGCAAATGTATATTAGCCATCCTGGTCTATTTGATGTTGTTGCAAACATGAAGAACGTTCGATGGATATTGTGGGATGGGCATCCGGCATCTTCATTCCCATCAAATTTTCAGCCAACAAAGCTTCGTTGTCTAATGTTGAGACGTAGCAAGCAAAAAGAACTCTGGGAAGGGTGTAAGGTACGTAAATATTGTAGATTCACAAACCATTGCAATGCAAGTGTGAAATGAATCGTAAAATGAACATAATTAGTTGTTAGAGTTACTAATGAGTTAATTGCATTTAGTTAGTAGTTTGTTAGATGGTGGTTATTGAGTCTTAGACATCTCTATAAATAGAGGTTTATATAACATCTTACATTAACAAAAATACATGTCATGCATTCTCTACGAAATTAGGAGTCGGTTAGGTTAGCTTAGTTTTGACTTCCTGAATAGTCAACATTATACGTATACCGAATGCTTTAAGGAACTTTTGATGATATTGGGAGAAGTAATAAATTTAATATAATGTAACATTCTGACCATAGTTTTTTGGGTCAGGATCGAGGAGACTTTTAGACTATGCATGGGCAAGAAGTATGCCAATGTGAAAGGAAATTGTTATATACTTAATTATTTATTTGACTTTTCCTACTTTTCTTGAAACAGAGTCTACCAAATTTGAAAATTCTTGATCTTGGGGACTCTCGTAACCTAATCAAGACACCAGATTTTGAAGGCCTTCCATGTCTTGAGAGATTGATTTTATCAGATTGTAAGAGTTTAGAAGAGATTCATCGATCAATTGGATATCACAAAAGGCTTGTTTTTGTGAACATGAGACGGTGTTCAGCACTTAAAAGGTTTCCACCCATCATACACATGAAAAAATTGGAGACTCTTAATCTCCGTTTTTGCAATCAACTACAACAGTTTCCGGATATCCAATCGAACATGGATAGCTTGGTAACCCTTGATTTGCATCATACTGGTATAGAAACAATCCCACCGTCAGTCGGACTATTTTGTACCAACCTTGTTTCTTTCGATTTAAGTTATTGTCGCAAACTGAAAAGGATAGAGGGAAACTTTCATCTCTTAAAAAGTTTGAAAGACCTGAATCTCAGTTGTTGTGAGGGATTATCTTTTCATCATGACGGGTCGGTGAGCCTACCTCAGTTTCCACGTTTTTTAAGGAAGCTGGATCTTAGTTGGTGCAAATTGGGAGATGGAGACATCCCATCTGATATTTGTGAGTTATTAAACCTACAACTACTAGACCTACGTCGAAACCTATTTTCAAGATTACCTTCCGGCATCTCCCAACTCCCAGGTCTCAAGCTCCTTAATTTGTCATACTGCTGGAACCTTGTAGAATTGCCAGACCTCCCATCAAGCATAGCTATTCTCAAAGCAGATGGTTGTGACTCACTTGAAATTGCAAGAGATTTATCATACTGTAAATGGTTATGGAAAGTCTCACTTTGGAGGAGAGCGAATAAGAGGGTACTACTTTCTATGCTTGAGGTATAACTCTTATCTTGTTTTTTGAATTTCAATCTTTTTTTAAACTTTCAATGTAAAAATAGTATTCATAATAATTAGAATGGAAACATGGCAGGAAAATGCAGTTAAAGATTGCTTTATGAGTGTGTTAAGTCCCAATGTTCAACCATCAAGCATTTATACCAAACTTGTCACATTGCAACTTCCACACAACTGGTACAGTGACTTTAGTGGATTTTTATTATCATTACATGCTCGTGATTGCAATTACGGGATGTATCACATAGTTATTAAGCAGGAGATGTCCACGGATCACCCTGAAGAGTTTGGTGAAGATTGGGAAAAATATGACTATGAAAGGGTGGGTTATGTACCCTTTAGTTCATTGCAGCACATCCCATGGTTCAATCCTACTGTAGGTCCCGTTTGTTGATCAGTTCTGTTTAAACATAATGGAAAACATGAAAACGTACCTTTGATTGCATCAGCACAGTAGAGAATCCAGTCAGAGACGCAGCCACGGAGTTCGACATAGTTGTCAGTTTGATCTGGTTCCTCCTTAGGGTGTAAAGTGATGATGGTGATGAAACCGAAAGTAGGGTTAGTTTCGGTTGAGGGAGAGAGAGACGAATTTGATGTTGGTGAGGGTTGTGATTGTGTAACTTGTCTAACCCTTTAACTCTCTAATAAGTTCCTTATTTATACACCCAAGAGGAAACCCAATTAGTTAATAAGGGTAATATGGTCCATCAACAATTACCAACTAATTATTAATAGGTTATTAATATATTTTGATCTATATTATATAAATGATAATGATGGCTACTAGATTAAATATAAATAAATAAATATTTAATCTTACATTCTCCCACTTAGCCGAATAATCATTTATCATGAGTATTAGATTAGTCTGATCAGAAGTTAATACTCATTTTAGTCTTAAACAAGTACTATAGCAGAGAAATACAGCCGTTGAATCATTATGCGACTCAGGACCCCATTAGTCATACTATAGCCTTAATTTAAAACCTAACAGTTATGATCAAAATATGTAAGCCCTTTAACGTTTGATTTGTATTTATAGTTGTCTATATGTCATTACACCGGCAGAACATATGTAAGAGACATACAAAATCAAACTGATGAGGAAAATTGATAGTTAGTCATTCATAGTACGATATGCAGTTGTACTTGGTCATCAATTAAAACCCTTCTCTTTTATGTGCACTCTTAATAAGACTTATGGGTAATAGACCTTTAGTTATAGGATCCTTAAGCATATCATGAATGCATTCGATACAAAGATTTAGTTTCCTCAATTCGTTCATAAACGAATAATTAATTATGTATCGAAATTTAATGCAGCACCTCTCGAACTGTTACTGTTCAAGGAGACATGGTAGCTGACTTTATCACAATAAGTCTTCAAAATATTAATTATATGGAGTTAATAAACTTATGAGTCCACTGATAAATTTCCAACAACATTTAGTAACTATTGCTTTGTGATCAACAATATATTATGTCGTTATAACTTATGTTGTTATCAGTTTATTATGACTCCTCCATGAAATAGGTTTTGTCTGCTGACATAAAGATATACCCGAAATTACATTTTGTCATCTTTGAATATCTCAAAGTTAGAGTAATAAACCGGTTTTAATTCTCACTTCTTCTTTAAAAATATAGTCTCTCATTTCTTTTAAAGATATTGTAATACTCTATTAAATGCTTCACATTAGACTAGACATATCTAGTGTGTTGCAATGTGAGTAATATCTAAACGAGTACAGACTTGAACTTACATAAGGCTTCTAATTAATGAAACGTAAGAAATAATCTCATTTATCCTATTATCCTCTAAAGGAGAGCAGTATTGTTTGTTACATATGTAAGGACCAATTTAATGTTAAACTTATGGAACGGAAGTAATGTTCCATTTGGTCTATCTCAACATGTTATGATATCTAGTATGTAAGAGATATCTCTGAGATCTATTATATCAAAGTTTGTGTTAACAATGCTTTGACTTATGTAACATCTACTTGTCAAAAGAATATCATCTATATAGACAAGTTTATCTTAGTTGCTCCCACTCATCTTGAGGTAGGTACATTATTCCACTTGGTTGTTGATGAAAATAATTGCGTTAAGACTTCATCACATTATGACGTTTGCATTAACCCATACATGGATTTTATTGGCTTATAGACAAACTGTTCTTTAACCTTAAGTTTAGAACTTTCAGGTTGTTTTATGAACATGTAAATATGTCAGCCAGTTGTTAGGGAAAATTGTTTTAATGTTCATCTAATGTAGCTTTAAACTATTATAAACTACTAGAACAGTGATGATCCTAAAAGAAATCTTTTGTTAGATATGTAATAAAGATTCTTTAATAATTTATCTCTTCCTGAGTACAACCTTTGACAAATCAATCATGCTTCTTTGTGTCTTAACGTTTATATCAGGATTTGGTTTAGTTATGAACACTCTTAGGTTATTCCATCAAATCCCAAACGTTATGCGAACACATAAAATCAGTTTTACTAGAAAACAATTTTATTCTGTTTAGAAGATTAATTGACGCTAATGGCTTAATTAGGAGAGATAGGATCAGTAAACTTTTCCAAAATCCATTTCAACTTCAAATTAGGGAGGTTATGTAATCATCAAAGTTAGTAGGTTTTTAAACCTAGATGACCTCCTGAGTTGATTATTGGGTTTGTTAGAAGTTTCATTTTTATGGATTAGCTCTTGGTTAGGTTGCTATCATTTTCAGGATTCTAAGTTTGTAAGAGTTGGTGCAGTATGGTGTACAAGAGGTGTAATCGGAGTTAAATTTGGAGTGAAATTTATTGACACTCTTCCTCCCGCCTCTTGTATTCCTTGCAAGTCATGATAAGGACTTTGACTGCTCCCACTAACTTTAGAAATCTTTAGGAACTCAGCATGCTTAGGGTCAACATTTAACAATCAACAAATTCTAATAGAGAAAACATATTAATGAACATATTAATGACGTTAGTCATTGTAGTTTCTCTTGTTGAGGATTATGTTAGTTTAGGTAAGAAATCTAAGTGTGCCCACAATTAAGCAACAATGAAACTTTTGTAAGAGTAGCTGTAGATTTTAAGAAGACGAGTTATGATAGAACAATGTCAAGATGGAGCAGTGTCTTGTACAAGAGGTGTAAATTGAAGTAATTCAAAGTTTTCACTCCCCCACTTCTTGCAACTATTGCAAGTTGTTCTAAAACACTTAATGCTCCCACTGATCTTTTAATATCTCTAGAAAAGCTACAAGAGAAGTTTCAATTAGTTATGTGATGTGGGAACCTATCATATATATATGTTAGACTTTACTTGATTTCCTTAATGTCCAGATATCATAAGAAACTTTAGGGACATTTCTAATAGAAATCTTATTAAGTACATATATGAATAGATTTCTTATAAGACCGTGGGCCATATACGACAAAATTTAGATACAAGTAGATAGTCTTTAAATGATAAATGAATTATGTCTGAATATTCCATTTGGAATAAGTTCCACGAATGTCAATGAATGACTTATGATGGACCCATACTTATTCCTTGAGCCAAGTAATATTTAGGGCTATAACGTCATGATTGAAAATCACTTAGAATGAGATTAGATAAGAAATCATCCTCATTAACCATGTCATGATTTCTCATGAATTTTGGTTATAATGGATGAAATTTGTAAGTCTCGTTTTCCTTTTGTCAATTTTTTTTATTTGCATGATGACAAAAGTTGTGAAAATGTAAGGTATCATCTAGTTTCATCTTAGTAATGTTTCAATCCAGATAGTTAGAACAAATAAGATGAGAGTTTAAGATAAGTGTGACTTTATGTTGACTATGCAAACCTCACATCCTTCATAACATTGCTTAATTATGATACTATATTCTGATTAAACTTCAGAATATATAAGGTATCGAAAAGCGTTGTTAGAAGACTGCTTATTATTGTTCTTATAGAGTTATAGCCTTAACATTTAATTTTGTCACTAACTCTCATGTTAGTTATTTGTTAACTTCTGGTAAGGAAACGTTTAAAACTATAGTCAACTAGTCATGTGTTAATAGGAATATTATAATTAGTAGACTTAAATATCTTTTAATAAGTGACTATCTAATTAATTCATCCAACTGTTCTTTAGAATAATGGATAGTCTCGTTGCTTATGTTTAGTCTAATGACATAATTATGCAGTGAGATTTTCCCTTGAAGAACCTTAGAGGTGGAATTAACACTTGTAATTTGTCTATGGACCTTAGAACAATCCTATTTTTTAAGGTTTTAAGTGGTTTTAAGGTGAGTAACAACTTATTTTCCAGCTTCAAACATTTATTTCTTTGTACATATGTTGCTTATCAACACACTCATTATACTTTGGTATTTTTGAGTGTTATAGTTGATTTATAAGGCATCAAATTGTACAAGTGAAAATCTTAATATGTGATATACTGGAAAATGTACTTATTTCCATGCGTAAGCCCTTAACTTTATGGGGCATGGTATTGTACATTATTATGTATTCACATATACCACTTAACTTTATAGTTTGGAATTATAAAAGAAGGCATGCATCTTAGGAGTTCTAGTGATTATTCCATATATAAGAGATTAGCCTTAGGAAAGACTTAATCTGAAATAACTTTAGTGATAGCATTATGTTAGAGAGTTCTTGATTATCATAAGAGACATCATGTTCGATTTGTCCTAATCATCATGCTCTAATTTTCTTCTTTATAATCTTTATCAGAAGAGAGCAATAGGATTATCGTGTCGTAAGAAATAATCAAGGATTTAATTTAAGAGCTAATACTAATAGAAACTTTAAATAAAGCAACATTTTAGGTTTAGGAATTAAAGTGGATGAGATATATGTAAAAGTAAATTATAGTGAGTAAAAATTATGGGTACTAAAAATAAGACAGACGAAATGATCATAAAATTAATTAAGGATCATTAATATAAGGATCATTATGTGAAGAGATTGTGATATGTCTATTACTAACATCAAAATAATAGACTTAGTAAAATTCTACTTAAACAAAGACAAATCAGCTTTGGCCAGAAGTGTAATCATTTAAGTATGTGTGCAAAGTAATCGTGACAAATCAGCTTTGGCCAGAAATGAGACAATCACTTTAGTTATGCACTTGTCAAGCATGCTAAACATAAATGAATTAAATCAGCTTTGGCCAGAATTAAGACATTTCACGTTTGTAATGCATACTTAACATAGCTTTTTATAATACTTTAACAATAAATAGATGTATTAAATCAGCTTTGGCCAGAATTAATACATCAGAAGCTCATTCAAGTTAAGCTAGTTTGGTTTTGTAAAACATTATTTGATCCTTATTAATTAATTAAGTATAAACAAAACCAAGTATTTAATAGCAAAACACCTGTTAGCGCGGATCGAACTTATGCGATCAGTAATGCCTTGTGCGATTAATAAGGACTTGTGCGATCAGTTAGGACTTGTGCGATCAGTGAGGCCCAATAACTTGTGCGATCAGTAAAGCCCAATAATTTGTGCAATCAGTGAGGCCCAAAACTTGTGCGATTAGTCAGGCCCAAGTTTTGTGCGATCAACACTATCTTGTGCGATCCACAGGTCTTGTGCGATTTCCCTTGCGCGATCAGTCTTGTGCGATCAGATCCACCTTCTTCTTTTCTTTTTATTTTTTTTTTTTTTTGTGTGACCTGATCTTGTGCGACTGTTATGGGGAAAACTTGTGCGATTTTGATGATGATTTCGAAATCTCTCTTTAATAGCTGTTATTTGTGATAATTAACTAAAACCCGAAATTTGAGGGATTTTGGGATATTATTTCCTAATTTGTTTATGATCTAAACTTATCAAGTATTTTCGAAAATAATAACTAAAATCCATTAACAGTTTTTTCGAAAATTAGAATACATAAAATTTAGATCAAACATTTGAAAACATCCACTAATCCAAATTATATTCCAAATCTTATGGAATTTTCGAGTTTTCTAAGAACATAACGATGAACCCTAAAAATAAGAACATAATTCTGGAAATCCTAAACCTGAATTTTAATGGTTTTGTAATGGATTTCGTGACAATAAGTTTAATCCTTTATAATTTCGAGTCGATTAATCAAACATATTATCCGAAAACAGGGATTTCGGCTCATGAAACTCGAAAACAGCCGAGACCTTTTGAAGGCTTTAAAAATTCGTTTTCCAGATTTTTGATCCCAGAATAATGGATACAAAACCAGAACTGATTTATCAACATATGCTCTGATACCACATGTTGATCAGTTCTGTTTAAACATAATGGAAAACATGAAAACGTACCTTTGATTGCATCAGCACAGTAGAGAATCCAGTCAGAGACGCAGCCACGGAGTTCGACATAGTTGTCAGTTTGATCTGGTTCCTCCTTAGTGTCACACCCTGGCTTTTGCGGAAGCGTGGGTTTATTTGGTGTGACTTCTTAATACCTTAGCAACAATCACAACAATGCTATATGATAAAATACAAGATGTTCATCCATTAATAAAACTGAGAAAATACCATCATAACATTTTTTCAAAACATCGACATTTGAAATAAGTTACAAACCACCAATTATTTAAAACGTTTTTATAAGACACATAAAAGACTTTGGACAAGACAAGATTTAGAGACATATAACCCGTCCAGGAGTAGGTTACACCTCTTAAACTTCACAACTCTTGGATGACATCTAATAACCAACGCAGCTAGAAACATGCACAACCTGTCAGATCCGCTAGTTCCCTGAAATACATGTAGTTTGAAAAATCAACAAAAAAAGTTGAGCGAGTTCATGTGTAAGTCTGTATATATAAGTCTTTGTAATATGTCTTGTATGTATAAATGTCCCTGGTATGTAGCAATTAAGGAAAAATAAGTCACCAATGGGTTGCAAAGCCAAAGGTAAGTGTGATAAGGTGCGGAAAACTCAAACCTAGCATATTTGTACCGGGCTTCCGGCTGGAAGACATAGTCACCTCTATGGGTCACCCTGACCTCATGGGTGTGGGCTCGCTACACCCAAATAGATCTATCACTCATGTCCTTCGGTCCTACGACGAGGATTAATGGCCTTAAGTATGGTGCCCACCTTTCACAGTCTAGTAGTAAACCCTCCTTAAGCTAACCATACCATGTATAAAATGTCTGTAATAGTTGTAACATACTTGGTACTCGTTCTCACCAAGAGTGCTTTTTGTATTTTTCATACTTGGTACTCGTTCTCACCAAGAGTGTTTCTTGTATGTTCGTATTCTCAAATTTCATCATACTTGGTACTCGTTCTCACCAAGAGTGTTTCTTGTAATTATATCATTTGTAAACATTGTAATATTTGTAACATGTATTTCACCCCCGTAGTATAAAACTGAAAGCAGTTGAAAGAAAAGGGGAAACATGAACTCACAGTATTGCGTCTTGAACCGTGTCTCAACTCTGTCAGCTACACGACAACCTACAACGTACTAATGTCTATTAGACGAACGGGCCGTGCCTTGGCTTAGAGTTAAATGTTTTGAGTTACGTTTCTTTTATTATTCCGAGTAATAATTATTTGTCAAAATAATTAATATTTTAATTTAATCATATCTCGTGTTGGAATATTTGTTCGTGCAATATTCTTGTATTAATACTTCTAAAGTATTTTATATATAAGTGTTTCCTTCCCAAGGATGGGACATTTTACACACGTATGTTCGTATCGGAAATATATTTTTAAGTCCCTTTTTGAGATTATATACTTAACCATTTTTATGTATAAAACCATCCTCCGATACTTTGTACTTTGTTATAAAATTTATGGCGAGGTTTATCTTTGAAAACATAATCTAAAATATACTAGTAAACACTTGTCCAGAAAATATTTACTAAGTGTTAGGATTTTCGGAAAATTTCGCCATAGTCTCCTTTGTAAATGGAGGTGTCCATGCTTAATAGCATATCATTTTATTGAACATATAACCCGTAGATCGTTCTCTCATAGTCAACCCGACAATTAGACATGCAATAAACTACTTATGTCATTTCAGCTTTATTAATCCAAACTGGACTATTTTCGAGCATTTTAATAAAATAGTTAACCTTCTCGAAAAATTCAGAAATTTTTACAGAATGTCATTTATAATCCAATTTTTATTGTGTAAAAATATCGGGGTCCAGTTCATTACCAATATTTTATAAAAATTCATTTACCGGACTGAAATCAAATTCATCACTTTCTGACCACAGTTCATGGAAAAATTCATTTAAAATTCATCGTAAGTCCGATTGAAGAAATTCCAGTGGGAGAATTTCTTATACATCAGTGGTCATCTACAGTACAAATTTTATGATCTGACTCTACACAGAATCCATGTTATGACGGAAAATAGGACGCTTATTTTCAGCAGTAAAAATACAGCTTCAGCTGCTGTTACAAAACGGGTCTTTAAAAATAGTAAACGAAGTCCAAAAATTATGATTCCAGTGCCATTAGAACCGTATTTCATAATACATAAATCTAGAGTTCAGAAAATACATTTTCTGCTTTATTAAGGTTCGGTTACAGCCAACTGAAGTTGGCTGAAAATGTCATTCAGCAAGCTGTTTTTTAGCTTAAATATTACTAAAACGCATATACACGATCACCATTCATTCTATTAACGATTTATATCATACCGTAAGTCATTTACAGCAATTTAGTGATTATATAACTCAAATTTATCATGTATTACCATCTCTCATCTCATGATTTTTGTTTAACAATTTTTAGAGTTCTTGTTCTTTAGTGATATAAACAAAACCATTTTACTATAACTTTTAACCATGGAACAAGATGAACAAGGGGGTACAAGTAACTTACTACTAGCACAAGGCTAGGGATGATCAAGAGAAGTAATGAAGTTGATAAAAGCAAACTAGAGAGGTACTTCAAGTTCCGTGAGCACCAAGCTTCGTTAATCACCTTGTTACAACTTGTGAGGGCCTTAGAATGCTTGAGCTTGAAATAGAAATGGGTGGTGTGTGCGTGGGAAATCAGCCAAGAATGAGAAAAGAAGATATGAGGGAGATGGTGAATCTTGTGGTGTTTAATATGAAGTTAGCATGGCCATTTAATAATCTACATTAGGTATATGATGACCGACAAGATCAATCATATCCTACTAACTCCAAGATGAAGACAAGAACAATTTATTTCAACATTTGTGGGTATGGGGTCCCTTAGGGGACGGTTATGCACTAGGGGGGGTTTTTAATTGAAAGTTGTTTGATGATTAGGTAAGTAATTAGTGGGAGTTCTATTATTATGTCTAGTATTTAGCGGGCACCGGGTATTATGTAAGGTGTTATTGTGTACGGGAACCAATACTAGTTCAGAAAAAGTGTAACAATGTTTGTAACAATATTTTTGTATTCCGGGTAATGTCCGGTTCTTCGGTTAGATACCGTTCCGTTAAAGTGCTAAGTTATGTCATAAAGTGTCCTTTATATAACTTTTTGTGTCCCAGTTTATTCCCGGCACTTAGGAAAGTATACAGGATTGTTTTGCCATGTTTTTGCAAGTAACTAACATGATTAAATGCTGAATTTTGTTTAAAAGTGCAAAATTTTGCATTTCTAAGTGGGTTTTAGGCATTTTCCTGCACCTAAACTATCACCTAGTGACATAGTTTTATGGTCCTTACTTCCCTACACTCCCTACTAGTGTAGTACTTTGTCCCTGGCCCATACTGGGTCTCAAAACACTGTCTGTCTATGTACTGGCACTGTCAGTATATTTCTGAATTATCCGCTCAGTGTGCTAACTGTGCTTTGTGCATCAATTATGTCACTAATGTTTGTGTGTAATGAATGGAGTGACTGTATAAAATATGATGCATGTGTATGTATGATGCAAAAATCATAGAGCAGTTTAAATTGTCAGTTGTAATCAAGGACAATCATTAAGCACATAATTAAAATTAATTAATTGTACAGTACCTATAATTTTGAGGGTTGTCACATTCTCCCCCCGTTAAGAAAATTTCGTCCTGAAATTTTAGGTTCTGCTTCTAGTTGCAGGGGTCTTGGGGAATAAATATGGGTACTTAGCCTTCATACTATCCTCACGTTCCCACGTGAATTCTGGCCCATGTCTTGCATTCCATCGAACTTTGACGGGCTTGACACTACTCCTGCGTGTTTTGTTAACTTTCCAATCAGTGACCTCAACAGGTTCTTCAACAAAATGGAGTATGTCGTCGATATGAACTTCGTCGGCAGGAATGACTACTGTCTCTTGAGTTGGACTCTTTTTCAGGTTCGACACATGGAATGTATCATGAACACCGTTAAGTTCAGCAGGCAAGTCCAATTTGTAGGCTACAAGCCCAATTCTCTGCAGGATTTTGAATGGGCCAATGTAATGCGGATTCAACTTCCGACGCTTCCCAAAGCGTGCCACACCCTTCCAGGGTGAAACCTTAACAAAACCATATCCCCAACTTGAAAATCCAGAGGCTTCTTTTCCAAGTCCGCAAAATTCTTTTGTCGATCACGAGCCGCTTTGATACGCTCTCGGATCTGTGCAATTTTGTCTGTCGTTTCTTGGACCAATTCCGGCCCAACCAGCTGTCTATCACCCGCATCAGCCCAGCATAGCGGTGATCGGCACTTGCGTCCATAAAGAGCTTCAAATGGCGCAGCTCCAATACTAGTGTGGTAGCTATTGTTGTACGAAAATTCGACCAATGGTAAGTGATTGTCCCAGCTACCGCCTAGATCCATTACACATGCTCTCAGCATGTCTTCCAATGTCTGAATAGTTCTCTCGCTCTGGCCATCAGTTTGTGGGTGAAATGCAGTGCTCAGATTCAACTGAGAACCGAAAGCTTCTTGAAAGGATTGCCAAATCCTTGACACGAAGCGTCCATCTCTATCAGAGATAATTGAGAGAGGCACTCCATGACGTGCAACTATCTCTCGCATGTATATTTCGGCCAGTTTACTTGTGTTGTCCTTTTCCTTGATTGGCAAAAAGTGCGCAGATTTCGTTAGACGGTCTACAAATACCCAAATCGTATCATGGCCCTTGGGCGTCCTTGGTAATTTCGTTATGAGGTCCATAAAAATCTGTTCCCACTTCCACTGTGGTATTTCAGGTTGTTGCAAGAGACCTGAAGGCTTTTGGTATTCAACCTTTACCTTGGCGCACGTTAAGCATTTGTTAACATATACCGCAACATCGCCTTTCATCCTAGGCCACCAATATAAATCCTTAAGATCTTGGTACATTTTATCCGCTCCTGGATGAATCGAGTACCGTGACTTATGAGCTTCATCGAAAATAACCTTTCTCAATCCACCAAACAGAGGAACCCAAATCCTTTTCATGAAACACAAATTTCCTTCCTCGTTTGGTACCAACTGCTCCTCCATCCCACAGAGATACTCATCCTTGATATTCCTTTCTTTCAAAGCTTCTCGTTGCGCGGCACGAATGCGCAATGAGAGGTCTGTCTGGACAATCATTTCCAAAGCCCTAACCTTTATGGGCTTAATCCTTTCCTTGCGAATCAAGGCATCGGCGACTACGTTTGCCTTCCCTGGATGATATTTGATTTCACAATCGTAATCATTCAATAGTTCAACCCAGCGTCTTTGCCTCATGTTAAGCTCCTTTTTGTTAAATATGTGTTGTAAGCTCTTGTGATCAGTGAAGATTGTACATCGCGTACCATACAAATAATGTCGCCAGATTTTTAGTGCAAACACCACTGCGCCCAATTCCAAATCATGCGTGGTGTAATTTTTCCCGTGGATCTTCAATTGGCGAGAAGCATATGCTATAACCTTCTGACGTTGCATTAGCACACATCCCAAACCTTGACGTGAAGCATCGCAATATACCACGAAGTCGTCAGTGCCTTCGGGTAGAGATAAGATCGGCGCGTCACAAAGCTTGTTTTTCAACAACTGAAATGCCTCTTCTTGCTTATCTCCCCAATCAAACTTCTTGTCTTTCTGAGTGAGAGAGGTCAAAGGTTGAGCGATTTTCGAGAAATCCTCAATGAACCTACGATAATAACCAGCCAAACCTAGGAATTATCGAATTTCAGTTGGCGTCTTCGGAGTCTCCCAATTCTTGATTGCTTCAATCTTTGTCGGATCCACATGAATTCCATTTTCGTTGACTACATGACCAAGAAACTGGACTTCTCGTAACCAGAACTCGCACTTAGAGAACTTCGCATACAACTTCTCCTTTTTAAGAAGCTCTAGAATAGCTCTTAAATGTTGCTCATGCTCTCTTTTCGTCTTTGAATAGATCAAAATGTCGTCAATGAACACAATCACAAACTTATCGAGGTACGGTTTGCAGACTCTGTTCATTAAATCCA
Source organism: Helianthus tuberosus (assembly GCA_030545235.1). Lineage (NCBI taxonomy): Eukaryota > Viridiplantae > Streptophyta > Magnoliopsida > Asterales > Asteraceae > Helianthus > Helianthus tuberosus. The sequence goes on from JARYGA010036927.1 coordinate 1,639,817, forward strand.
TGAATACTGCTGGCGCGTTCGTCAAACCAAACGGCATAACCAGGAACTCGTAATGTCCATATCGAGTTCTTAAGGCCGTCTTTGGAATACTTTCTTCTTGTATCCTTAACTGGTGATAACCTGATCGTAGATCGATCTTTGAGTAAAAACTTGAACTTTGTAATTGATCGAACAGGTCATCGATCCTTGGCAAAGGACATCTGTTCTTGATTGTCAACTTATTCAGCTCCCGGTAGTCTATACACATGCGAAAACTACCATCCTTCTTTTTCACGAACAAAACTGGAGCTCCCCAAGGCGAGAAGCTTGGTCTGATAAATCCCTTGTCTAACAACTCTTGAAGTTACGTTGATAACTCCTGCATTTCCGAAGGCGCAAGTCGATAGGGTGCCTTAGCCACAGGCGCGGCGCCTGGAACTAAGTCAATGTGAAACTCGACTTGTTTTTTTTTTTTTTAGGCGGTAATCTTGGCAAGTCTTCTGGAAAGACTTCAGGATATTCCTTCACGACTGGAATGTCTTCTATCCTCGGCTCAGCTGCTTCTTTATCCACGATGTGTGCCAAGAAGGCAACATATCCCTTCTTCAAACACTTTCTAGCCTTCAAGCAACTAATGATCCTCAGAGGCGTATCGCGCTTCTCTACGTGTACTATGATCGTTTCTCCATCTGCCATTGGGATGCGAATGGTCTTCTCTTGACAAACAATCTCAGCTCTGTTGCTTGACAACCAATCCATCCCTACTACCACGTCGAAGCTCCCCAACTCGACTGGCAGTAGATCTAGCGTAAATTCGTGTTCTAATAGATAATAAAATTTTGAATCTCAAGTAATAACTTAAGAATTTTGAACGAATAGTGATCGTTAGCTTGGCCCGCAGAGTCCACCAGAATTCCCATGCACTACAAGTTGTTATTACGTTGGCCACCGTAATAATAAATTGCGTTGCATGGTCGCCCTAGCGTTCTCTCGTACGAAGCAGCCGATCAGTAAGAGAGGAAACACAATTGTCAATATACTTTCAACATAGAAGGAAACTTCGTGATAGTTCACGTGTCAACGTTCGTTGTCATTACTCCGCAGAACGACACGACATTAAATGAAATAAAGATATCAACTGGAGGGGCACCTTTAAGATGAGTACTTCATGTTCCTTGTCTAGACATGAGTGTCGTCAATTATGATTTGTATGAGCCACAGGGACCTCGTCCCATTAATGGAGTTGTTGTTCAAGGCTACCACCTCCGCCTCATCATCACTATTGAATTTAGGCATTTTAGCATTTGCGAGAAAGCAATCATTCTTCCACGGGATCAATGCTTTATGGTCTCACTCAGGAACCACGTTCATTATAAGCTCCGCAATAGACGTGAGGTCGATATTCTCATGGAAGATGTTTTGTATAAATTATGTTATGTTTTGAAACAAAGTATTATGTCTTGTGTAAAGGATGTCGTGTCTTAACCATGTTATGTGAGTCAAGGATGACAATGGAATTTAAAGTCGAAGGCATTTTGTTTTTGCCAAATATTTCATGCAACATATATATGAACAACCTATATATATAATCATGTAAAATCCTATCAATCAAGGATTTCTATCTTGTATAAGCTGAACTTGCAAACTGTTTATAATGCGTAAACTGATAATATAATGTATTGTAGGCACATAGTCTATTAATGTATTGTGTCTATTTCTCATAGACTTCACCCATGGAAATGGGTATCAACATGTATGTAAGTCACAATCAATGTAATCAAGTAATCATCCTAGTCTTCCCCAGACTATCCCACCCAGTCTCTTAGACTGAACTCCCTAGTTTCTCATACTAACTCCCTGGACTCTAAGACCAAACCTTCCCAGTCTCTAAGACTAACTTCCTGGCCTCTAAGACCAAACCTTCCCAATCTCTAAGATTGAACCCCTCAGTCTCTAAGACTTGATGTGTAGGAAGCGATATGTTAAAAACTTGTAAAAATGGTTAAATAAAGACTGGCTCAAAAACTAAACCTTTTTGGACATGCTTTGGCCTAATAGGTATCGGTACTCTCGCCGATAGGTCCCCAGGTAGGCAACGGGTCCTTTTATTTGGATTTGTACGAATGCCAGCCTAGACAGGAGTTCTCAGCTAACGATACTTAACCCTTCCAGTTACTACATGTCCGACACGAAAAACACATGTTTGTAAAGAAACGTTTATACTCTGGATCTGAAAACTTGTGTATGCAATGTAAAAATGCTTTTGTGAGAGCCCTGATGATCATAGTCTAGACTCGAGAAAGAATCCTAGTTCGCTATGATCGAGGCTCTGATACCAAGCTGTCACACCCTGGCTTTTGCGGAAGCGTGGGTTTATTTGGTGTGACTTCTTAATACCTTAGCAACAATCACAACAATGCTATATGATAAAATACAAGATGTTCATCCATTAATAAAACTGAGAAAATACCATCATAACATTTTTTCAAAACATCGACATTTGAAATAAGTTACAAACCACCAATTATTTAAAACGTTTTTATAAGACACATAAAAGACTTTGGACAAGACAAGATTTAGAGACATATAACCCGTCCAGGAGTAGGTTACACCTCTTAAACTTCACAACTCTTGGATGACATCTAATAACCAACGCAGCTAGAAACATGCACAACCTGTCAGATCCGCTAGTTCCCTGAAATACATGTAGTTTGAAAAATCAACAAAAAAAGTTGAGCGAGTTCATGTGTAAGTCTGTATATATAAGTCTTTGTAATATGTCTTGTATGTATAAATGTCCCTGGTATGTAGCAATTAAGGAAAAATAAGTCACCAATGGGTTGCAAAGCCAAAGGTAAGTGTGATAAGGTGCGGAAAACTCAAACCTAGCATATTTGTACCGGGCTTCCGGCTGGAAGACATAGTCACCTCTATGGGTCACCCTGACCTCATGGGTGTGGGCTCGCTACACCCAAATAGATCTATCACTCATGTCCTTCGGTCCTACGACGAGGATTAATGGCCTTAAGTATGGTGCCCACCTTTCACAGTCTAGTAGTAAACCCTCCTTAAGCTAACCATACCATGTATAAAATGTCTGTAATAGTTGTAACATACTTGGTACTCGTTCTCACCAAGAGTGCTTTTTGTATTTTTCATACTTGGTACTCGTTCTCACCAAGAGTGTTTCTTGTATGTTCGTATTCTCAAATTTCATCATACTTGGTACTCGTTCTCACCAAGAGTGTTTCTTGTAATTATATCATTTGTAAACATTGTAATATTTGTAACATGTATTTCACCCCCGTAGTATAAAACTGAAAGCAGTTGAAAGAAAAGGGGAAACATGAACTCACAGTATTGCGTCTTGAACCGTGTCTCAACTCTGTCAGCTACACGACAACCTACAACGTACTAATGTCTATTAGACGAACGGGCCGTGCCTTGGCTTAGAGTTAAATGTTTTGAGTTACGTTTCTTTTATTATTCCGAGTAATAATTATTTGTCAAAATAATTAATATTTTAATTTAATCATATCTCGTGTTGGAATATTTGTTCGTGCAATATTCTTGTATTAATACTTCTAAAGTATTTTATATATAAGTGTTTCCTTCCCAAGGATGGGACATTTTACACACGTATGTTCGTATCGGAAATATATTTTTAAGTCCCTTTTTGAGATTATATACTTAACCATTTTTATGTATAAAACCATCCTCCGATACTTTGTACTTTGTTATAAAATTTATGGCGAGGTTTATCTTTGAAAACATAATCTAAAATATACTAGTAAACACTTGTCCAGAAAATATTTACTAAGTGTTAGGATTTTCGGAAAATTTCGCCATAGTCTCCTTTGTAAATGGAGGTGTCCATGCTTAATAGCATATCATTTTATTGAACATATAACCCGTAGATCGTTCTCTCATAGTCAACCCGACAATTAGACATGCAATAAACTACTTATGTCATTTCAGCTTTATTAATCCAAACTGGACTATTTTCGAGCATTTTAATAAAATAGTTAACCTTCTCGAAAAATTCAGAAATTTTTACAGAATGTCATTTATAATCCAATTTTTATTGTGTAAAAATATCGGGGTCCAGTTCATTACCAATATTTTATAAAAATTCATTTACCGGACTGAAATCAAATTCATCACTTTCTGACCACAGTTCATGGAAAAATTCATTTAAAATTCATCGTAAGTCCGATTGAAGAAATTCCAGTGGGAGAATTTCTTATACATCAGTGGTCATCTACAGTACAAATTTTATGATCTGACTCTACACAGAATCCATGTTATGACGGAAAATAGGACGCTTATTTTCAGCAGTAAAAATACAGCTTCAGCTGCTGTTACAAAACGGGTCTTTAAAAATAGTAAACGAAGTCCAAAAATTATGATTCCAGTGCCATTAGAACCGTATTTCATAATACATAAATCTAGAGTTCAGAAAATACATTTTCTGCTTTATTAAGGTTCGGTTACAGCCAACTGAAGTTGGCTGAAAATGTCATTCAGCAAGCTGTTTTTTAGCTTAAATATTACTAAAACGCATATACACGATCACCATTCATTCTATTAACGATTTATATCATACCGTAAGTCATTTACAGCAATTTAGTGATTATATAACTCAAATTTATCATGTATTACCATCTCTCATCTCATGATTTTTGTTTAACAATTTTTAGAGTTCTTGTTCTTTAGTGATATAAACAAAACCATTTTACTATAACTTTTAACCATGGAACAAGATGAACAAGGGGGTACAAGTAACTTACTACTAGCACAAGGCTAGGGATGATCAAGAGAAGTAATGAAGTTGATAAAAGCAAACTAGAGAGGTACTTCAAGTTCCGTGAGCACCAAGCTTCGTTAATCACCTTGTTACAACTTGTGAGGGCCTTAGAATGCTTGAGCTTGAAATAGAAATGGGTGGTGTGTGCGTGGGAAATCAGCCAAGAATGAGAAAAGAAGATATGAGGGAGATGGTGAATCTTGTGGTGTTTAATATGAAGTTAGCATGGCCATTTAATAATCTACATTAGGTATATGATGACCGACAAGATCAATCATATCCTACTAACTCCAAGATGAAGACAAGAACAATTTATTTCAACATTTGTGGGTATGGGGTCCCTTAGGGGACGGTTATGCACTAGGGGGGGTTTTTAATTGAAAGTTGTTTGATGATTAGGTAAGTAATTAGTGGGAGTTCTATTATTATGTCTAGTATTTAGCGGGCACCGGGTATTATGTAAGGTGTTATTGTGTACGGGAACCAATACTAGTTCAGAAAAAGTGTAACAATGTTTGTAACAATATTTTTGTATTCCGGGTAATGTCCGGTTCTTCGGTTAGATACCGTTCCGTTAAAGTGCTAAGTTATGTCATAAAGTGTCCTTTATATAACTTTTTGTGTCCCAGTTTATTCCCGGCACTTAGGAAAGTATACAGGATTGTTTTGCCATGTTTTTGCAAGTAACTAACATGATTAAATGCTGAATTTTGTTTAAAAGTGCAAAATTTTGCATTTCTAAGTGGGTTTTAGGCATTTTCCTGCACCTAAACTATCACCTAGTGACATAGTTTTATGGTCCTTACTTCCCTACACTCCCTACTAGTGTAGTACTTTGTCCCTGGCCCATACTGGGTCTCAAAACACTGTCTGTCTATGTACTGGCACTGTCAGTATATTTCTGAATTATCCGCTCAGTGTGCTAACTGTGCTTTGTGCATCAATTATGTCACTAATGTTTGTGTGTAATGAATGGAGTGACTGTATAAAATATGATGCATGTGTATGTATGATGCAAAAATCATAGAGCAGTTTAAATTGTCAGTTGTAATCAAGGACAATCATTAAGCACATAATTAAAATTAATTAATTGTACAGTACCTATAATTTTGAGGGTTGTCACACTTAGGGTGTAAAGTGATGATGTTGATGAAACCGAAAGTAGGGTTAGTTTCGGTTGAGGGAGAGAGAGACGAATTTGATGTTGGTGAGGGTTGTGATTGTGTAACTTGTCTAACCCTTTAACTCTCTAATAAGTTCCTTATTTATACACCCAAGAGGAAACCCAATTAGTTAATAAGGGTAATATGGTCCATCAACAATTACCAACTAATTATTAATAGGTTATTAATATATTTTGATCTATATTATATAAATGATAATGATGGCTACTAGATTAAATATAAATAAATAAATATTTAATCTTACACCGTTTTTCCGGTGAGGATCGATAACGAGAAACCTATTCCCTGTTTATAACAAACACGGTAACGGGTGCGGAATCCCCGAGACGGTGCAAACCAAACACAGATAGTAAATAACACGGATTAACCAATGAAACACACTCTATTGATTAACGGGATGAGAACCGAATACAAACTGATACAAACACAGTTTAGACGGAATTTTGACAGAGTTTCTTTACAAGTATTTTCTCATCTCCATTTCAAACAGAAACAGAGAGAGGTATTTATACTAGACACAGACACATATTGACGAAACGCATAAAAGCACTCGACGAAACACTACAGTCGACGAAACACATCTTGTTTCGTCGACATACATATTAAATACAATCTGTTTCGTGGAGTGGAATAGGAGCCCAAGTGATAGTCAAAAGCCCAACAAGTCTTCGGCCCACATTGAAGAGAATCGGCCCAGACTTTGTTTCTGTTTACAACTCTTCACCAATTTCACCATATGAGACAAAATGTTGACATCACAAAGGTGATGTCATGGTGATGTGTTTGCGGGAATGGCTTGCGGCGCTCCATGCTTCGCGTGTCGAACTCTGGGGCGCACGACGGAGGAATGTCGTGACGTCGGGCTTGAGCCGGACCTAACCGAGTCGACCCGAACCGAATCTAACCGAGTCGAGTCGCGTCCACATAAAGTGTACCAACAATCTCCCCCTTGGACGCTACTCGTGAGGTTCGTCTTCTGTGTCTTTCATGTCGGAGGATCTTCAAAGTCTTCACGCGTCATAAGTAGAAAGTGTATCAACAAACTCCCTTTTCATTTAGGTAGTGTATTAACAAACTCCCCCTTAAAATGAACTCTCCATTGAGTTATGCTCGTGAATCTTTTGACTTGTCAATTCTTTAGATCCTTGTGGTGTTGATGAAGGATCAACACCAACTCGATCATTCTTATCTTTTGAGAGCCTCCACTTCGTGTCTTCATTCCAAAGCTTGTCATCGAACATGTTCTCCTCGCCTTTAGCATCTGCATATGCAAGAAAGCTAAACGCATAATGAGAACAACCGCTTGGAATATAATTAACATTTAAACAAAAGACACATATGAGATCAAATCTCAATCAAACACCGACCGACAACAGTTTGAAAGTTTAACAAATTAATCAATTTTAGTCCTTTAACTTTCAAAACTTGTTAACTTCGACTGTTTATGAAGATGCAATTGTTTTCCGGCTTACAATCAGGATTTTGGGTAGGATAGACTCGAGTTCCAACATCAGTCAATTAAAAATAAACTAGAAGCAAAATCTTTTTGGATTTTATAAAGTTTATATTAAAACACACCTAAAATCTTTTTGGAATTTTGAATTTTTTTTTTTTTAAATGTAAAGACGGAAAGCAATAAATAAATATATACAAAGATGCAGAAACGAAAGCAATAAATAAATATTTACAGACATTCTTTTGCGAGTTTCGAGGGTAAGAGAATCATATCAGTGTACGGTCATGTCAAAACGCTCTTGTTGTTCAATTAGTTAACAATTAGATAAACATCCTATAACAATTATCGGTATTGTTGTCCACTTAAGCTCAACTTATCAGATGTAATCATGGCGAGGGGATACGTTAAGGTATGATTTATACTTACCGACCGGTGTTCATCCACACATGACACATTCCCGTATCAAGGTATGCACGAGAGTTCATCTTACTGGTGAGTATACCGATTATCATCTGTTTGACCGTATAAAAATGTGAGAAACTCACTTATTTTGATTGAAAACAAACCCTATGTGATAAAATCACTTATTGATGAGGAACTTGATTTTCAGATGCATGAGGGCACAGGAGCAAGTCCGTGAACAGGTCAGTACTTTCGTACAGCAGAGAGACGAACTTGACTCCCGCAAAGAATCTCTGATATATTATCACTTTATTTGTTTGGACATGTGATTGTTGATCACTTATTGAGGTCGTATGCAAAATGTACACGTATGTATAGTATCATGGAAGATCTTAGACTTCGTCTCCATTATTTTTACGGTTTGATACAACCATGATACCCAGATGATAAGACAGCATAAAGACCGAATATCTCAGAACCTCGGCAATCTCTCAAACGAAATTTCGGTACTAAGACCATATGCCAATGTGCGGTTCCCACCTGGTCTTCAGTCGATTTAAGATTTATATCACCCTGCACACTTTAAAATGATTGTGAGCCTACCGATACATCTTATATAGAGCTGCTTAAGATTTTTCATTTTGCATTTCAGTTAGAAGAGGTTTCAACAGACCACTGATGTACTATCATTTTCTCTTTTTCTTGCCAGGAAACTCATTTTTGTTTTTCCAATGTTTTTGCGTTTTGAAATTTTTCAATGTTTTTGAATTTTTTAAATTTTGGATTTACTCCCCCTAAAAATCAACAAACTAAGATAAATTTAAAAGACACAAAGGTATTTACAAAAACGATTTCCCGATGTTGGTTAACTCATGTTTTACCTCAATGCCGTTTACCAAAATTAATTTTGAATCAGAAATGATTTATCGAATTTTGGAAAAAATGAGTTGGCATGTCGGTAAGCGGTGCGGACCATGACAACACTGTCTGGCCAAAGAGTGCTACAAGAGGATAACAATTTATAAAGTAGCTTAAATATCGACATGTAAAGGAGAGATTAGAAATTTAAAACCGTATCCTGCAACTGCTTCGTGCATTGCAAGGAATCTGAGTGCTCTCCTAAACTGGATATCCACCCGGTGTGAATTCCAAAGTCGATTATGTAGCTACTGAGAAATCTCTTCACAGCAACAAGATCAGAAACCCTTTGGTCCGGCTGGTCTTCCACATTGCACCAGCGAAGGTCTTTGTCTTTCTCTTTCAGAAGTAGTGTGCGGTTGTTCAATCCATGCCAAGGCATCCGCACACCCGGTTGGTTTGTTCAACAAACACATTTTCTTCAGTCACACCGCGAAGAAATGTACACTGCACGTTCATCTTGTTGATTTTGAACATCAGACGTGCTGCAGGTGCGTACATTTTGATTGAATCTATCCTGGGGACCCGATCAAAACCTTGAACAATCACACTTTTGAATGATTTTCATTTTGTCGAAGCTTTCAATCTCTTTCGACAGACAATTCTGTCTTCTTTTCTTTTTCTCTCCATCAAAGGCAACCACTCCTAGAAATAACAATATCTTGGAGCTTTGAGTCGCCTGTCTTGTGCATGGACACTCCACTATCAATAATCCTATGACCATCGATAGTTCCTCCTGGAACCTCCTGCACACTCACTCAGAGATTAGTTGGAGAGGGGGACCCAAGCCTTAACAGACTTGGGTCGTCCTTCATCATCGAAGATTGTGACTTCGATTTCCTGATGATTCGGAATGGAGTGAGCTTCCCTTGAAACAATTACCGATTTTGGTTTCCAAATCTGTTTTTGTTTTTCATTTTTAATTTCTAACTTAACAGACTTCGTTTGGACGACCTCCGGTTTTAACGCCTTTTCAATCACCTTCACATTTTTACGTCGTTGTTTTGTTTCCTGTTCTTTAACAGTGCGTTTATCATGTTTTGGTGAAACAGGACGACGTTGTGAGTGACCTTGTTCAGAGGGGGCTCTATCAACAAAATTTGGTTTGGGCGAGTTTGTGCAGTCTTTAATGATGTGCCCAAACTTCCCACACTTGAAACAAGTTCTCCTTTCAACAAACTTAGGAGAACCTGATCGACGACCTGGCGTAGAAGTTGTAGACCCAGAGGTACTAGCTTCACACCCGTTTGTGTGCTGGGTGTAAGTGTTATCACTATTACGTTTCAAAATGTTGACTTTTTGAACAAAATCGGTATTTGACTTATTTTCAAAAGTCTCCACTTTATCAGTACCTTTGGAGGCCACAAACTTCATGTCTTTTGCTTTCTTCTTGTAACGAGCTCCTTTTGTTTCAGCATTTGGTTGTGTAACCTTAGGCTTTTGAGCTCGTTGTTGTTGTTTACCCTTAAAAGCGATAGGTTGTTGCTTCGTTGGTGATTTTTGATTTTCAAATTTTCTTCTAACTTCAGCTTTTGGAATCGGATCACACTGAGTTACTGAAACTCTCGGGATCCCCTTTTCCAAAAACTTACTGGTAGTATCTTCAAACACTTTATCAATCAAAGATTGATTGACATTTTTAATTGGAAATGCTGTGTTTGAATAAATTTTGTCATCACCAACTAAAGTGTACAACACGTTATCACTTTTAACAGTAGACACTGTTTTAGTGATAGGATCTATCTCTTGTTTAGCACCAGTTGAATGCACAGCAGGAGTAGGAGGATCACACAGAATGTGATTCTCAAAAGGCACTTCTACTCCTTTGTTCTTCTCAAGAGATTTATCCTCATCACTTACATCTGGTTCATCATCTGACGAATCATAGTCCTCAACTGTGGGAGGACTTTGATTTGAAGCACATGATGACTTTTCTTTCCGATCTGATGAGCCCTCCGATGAATTGTCCGTTTTGAACCCTAAGCCAGTTGTAACTTCTCCATAATCAAGAGGTACAGTTGGCTCAAAACGTGGCATTTCTTCCTCATCGGGCATTCGAGTATAATTTTGTCTCAAAGGAGGTGGACACGCCTTATACCCTACTCCTTTCACGTTCCCTTTCAGTTGTTGAACGTCAATTATGTGATCGAGCACAAATCGGGAGTTAGAATAACTCTCCAATTTTTGCTTGATTGCATCATGCTCGCATTTGGCAATGGCTAGTTCTTTTTTGGTTTCCTCAACAATGTTAATGTAATCGTTAATACTAACTTGTTTATGATAAACAGTTTTTGTCACTTCGGAAACACTTTTCTTTAAGGTTTCAATCACAGATTTAAAATCCTTTTCGTTTCTAACTAAAGCCATATTTGCCTCTTTGCACTTTGACAGTTCAATAACCAAACTCTGATTGTGACTATGAACCGTTTCAGATTCATGTTTCAATTCAGCACATTTATGTTTCATATCAGCACAATCACTACATATGCTAGGAGTTTCAGATTTTACCTGACTTGTAGAAGCTGTGACATTAGCCATAAAGGCAGTCTGAGAAGAGAAAGATCCATCTTCAGTGAGAATCTTCTCCATTTCTTCTGATGTAGCATCAGCTTTCTTGATCAAGTCCGATTTCTCGTTAGCATCATTCGATAAATTATCAGCTTCAGAATCCATTCCCTCCTTGACGTCCGATTCTGAACTGTAATAACTTCCTGAAGATTCACCATCGCTGACATTCTTGACAATTTCAGCATAAAACGCAGTTCTTGTTTGATCACTGTTTCCCAACTGTATGGCCGGACCATAATCGACAGTAGGTTTAGGAAAATAGGCAGTTGGATCGAAAACCGGAGGTGGAGCTGACTGGGGAAACGGAAAGAAGCTTGAATTCGACATTGGAATCTGTTTGGCTTTTCGGATTTCTTCTTTATTCTTGTGTTCCAACTTCTGAACGAATTCATAGATATTGACAGTATCTAGAACGCCCGTATGCTTTAGAAGCTCAATGAATGGACTCCACTTTGGAGGTAGAGCATCAGCAAACTGTGCTACCATTTCCTGTTGAGATGCAAGAACACCAAAATAATACATGTCACTCATCAAATGATAATAACGAGTAGTTATATCATTTAGGGTTTCATTCTCTAAGAAATGAAATGATTCGAATTTCTTCTTCAACAGATCATGACGTGTCTTTCTTGTCGCTGCATTTCCTTCACCTCTTGCTACCAAGGCATCCCATAACGCTTTCGTGCTTGTACAATAGCCGAATTCATGATAGATGTCTTTGTGAAGTGATTGTGTGAGAATTGCAAACGCCTTCTTCTCAAGATCATATGCTTTCTTGTCGGGTTCTTGCATATTCATAAATGTCGTGGCATTTGATCCTGCTGCTTCAAGAATTTGATTATACGGCGAAATGAAGCACGTCCATAATTCGGTGCTTTGCCCTAGAACGTACGTGTGGAAATGACCTTTCCATGTCGGATATTCGTTTATGTGATTTAACTTTGGCGGGCGATTGTTGCTTCCCGTTTCGCTCTCACTTATCAAAAGATTTTGAATGCGTTGATTCTGGTTCGTCACCAATGCCCATTGAGTTGCACTTATAGATTTCTCACCAAAAACAATCTTTACCCATGCGGCTGCCGAAGTTCGATCTTCACCTGGTCTCGGTTCCATACTCCAATCCGAAGGGCTAGTACAACTCATGATTGATATATGAAAGTGATAACCTGGTTACACACTTGAAAACACGCTGTTAAATCACTTTTGCAAGTCTTCTGTTAAAAATGACAAACGATCACGACAAAACAGATGTTGATGTTGATCGACGAAACAGATTTAATGTTGTATTGTGACGAAACAAGATGATGTCTGATGATACTCGACGAAACAGAATGATATGTTGATCGGCGACGAAACAAATCTTTTAATTTTTTTTTTGAACGGCGATGACTTTATAAGAAAAAAGAACAACCAGCAAGAAGCTGGGAAAACAAAACAGTCACATTACAGAAACGAAACAATATTGAAGTCTAGCCAGTCGGGCCAGCTGATTGCCTTTAACTGCCCCCTATTCTTTACCCATACGTAGGCGGTCTCTTTGATCAATTCCACAAGCCTTGGAACCGAAGTCGTCTTGCCGTTGAATTCTTTGTCATTGCGTGCCAACCAAATCCTCCAAAACGTAGCAAAAGCGACGAGCTGCAGAGTTTTCTTCCATGTCTTTGCCCCTATTTGGCCTGAGATGTGATCAATAATCTGAGCAACTGAGTTGCATTCCGTCAGGACCGGAATTCGAACCCACCTGAAGACATGCCACCACACTGCTCTAGCAAGAAGACAAGAAGCAAAAATATGGTCTGATGTCTCGTCTTGAAACCCGCATCTGCTGCACACAACGCTATCCACTCGAACTCCTCTTTTTTGCAAACCAACTTTTGTCGCGACCTTTCCCATTTCTGCCCTCCACACCAAGTAATTGACCTTCATCGGGGCCCATGCATTCCAGTTAAAAGGGGCTGCATCGCTTTGAACCGACATTCTAGCACTTAGCTCAAAACGCAACCCACGCGTTGAAAAATCTTCACCCGCATCGCATTGCCAAACCCACTGGTCCAATCCGTTCTTCATCTGCACCTGTTGAATCAAGCCCATAAGGGTGCCTAGCTGAGCCCATTCTGCGGCCGTAGATGGGTCCTTGACCCATCCCCAACTCCAAGTCACAACGGAACCCACCAAGCCCATATAAGAAGAGACCGCAGCCTCTTTATCAGTCGCCAAACGAAACAGTAATGGGAACCTGTTTTTCAGCGATGTTGAGCCGACCCACACGTCTTTCCAGAAGCGAACAGAGGTGCCATTACCCACAACAACCTTCAACTTATCTTTGACATCAATGCCCACCTTTGCAAGATACCCTTCCATGGACCCAATATCTTTCCACCACCCATGAATAGACTTATTCAGCGGAATTAAATTATTTCCTCTGAGATGCCCGTGAATAGTTGCAATAACCTTCGTCCACAGTTGGTCTGGGTTGTTCTTGAACCTCCACCACCACTTAGTTACCATAGCCAAATTGAATTCTTGCAACCCTCCTAATCCGACGCCTCCCAAGCTCTTTGGTTTAGTTAACTTATTCCACCTAACCCATTTAATTTTATTGGTCATTCCGGTTTTACCCCAAATAAACGACCTCCTTAACCCTTCAAGAGTGTTTAGAACAGATTTTGGTGCTCTAAAAACCCCGAGAAAATACGACGGTAAGCTTCCAAGCACGGCCTTTGTGAGAGTAACACGCCCCGCAAACGAGACAGTCTTTGCCTTCCAAGACGAAAGCTTTTTCTGAAATTTTCTAACCACAGGTTCCAGAACTTAACCCTCTTCAGGTTAGCCCCAATTGGCAAACCAAGATACACAAACGGGAACGATCCGACCCCGCAGTTGATGATGCCCGCAACCCGAGAGATCTCCCTGTCGTCCACCCCAATCCCGAACAGCTGGCTCTTATGCAGGTTTATTTTCAGCCCATTAAGTAAGTGAAAACACCTTAAAAACCTAGACAAGCTAACCGCGTTCTTGTCCGACCATTCGCCCATGAAAATTATGTCATCCGCGTAACATAAATGTGTCACTATCGGGCCCTGGTTAGGCAAATCCACTCCCTTGAACAAACCCAGCTCCGACGCTTCTTTGATGAACATACCAATAACTTCCATGGCGAGGATGAAAAGGGAAGGAGACAGCGGGTCACCTTGCCTTAAGCCTCTTCTATACACAAACTCACCGGTCGGGGATCCGTTAATGAGGACCGACCCTTTGCCCGAACTGAGACACCCGGAGATCCACTTCACCCATTTGTCCTGAAAACCCATGCTCTCTAGAACCCGCAACAAAAATTTCCAATTGAGAGTGTCGTACGCCTTCTCGAAATCGACTTTGAGAAGCATTACCTTTTTCTTACATTTTTTCGCCCAAGAAACTACTTCACTGACCACTAAAGGTCCATCCAAAATGTTACGACCACCTACAAAAGCCGACTGAGTAGGCGAGATGAGATCCCCTAGCATAGGCTTCAACCGGTTGGCTAGGACTTTCGCGATAATTTTGTACAGAGAGCCAATAAGAGAGATCGGCCGAAAATCCCCAATCGTTTGAGGGTCGTTTATCTTAGGCAGGGCAATGAAAGAAGAGTTACAACCCAAGTTTATGATCCCATTGCTATGAAAATCTTCCATCATGGCCAGAATGAAAGGTTTAAGCTTGTCCCAAAATCTTTTGACAAAACGAAATGAAAAACCATCCGGCCCTGGCGCTTTCCCTCCCTTGCAATCCCATATGGCACGCTTGATCTCCTCTACCGTAAATGGGACCACAAGAACATCCCCTTGTTCAGCCGACAGTCTACGTAAACCCCAGTTAACAAAACCAGGTCTCCTACGAAGCGGTTCAGCGAATCTCTTTTCAAACTCCTTTTTCACCAAATCTTTCATAATTGTAGGATCCTCAACCCATACACTATCCAATAAGATGCGATTAATGCGGTTGCCAGCTTTACGAGTATTGATGAACCTGTGGAAAAACATTGAGTTTTCATCACCGAACTTTAGCCAATTAACTCTAGCCTTCTGTTGAAGATCCATGGCCTTTTTAATTTCAAAACTTCTTAATTGAGTACGCAGTTCAGCCCTGTATTTCTTTTCTTCGTCCGACAGATTCCGGGTTTCAGCCATCAGTTCGATAGTCTCAATTTCTTTCGACAACTTTTCACCCAGCCCCCTCTCCTTGTCTATTACTAAGGCACGCCAGTCCTTGATAGTTTTCTTCAGCAGTTTCAGTACCTCACCGTACCTTTTTACCCCAAAATCAGATTCCGGAACAAGAGCAATGGCCGAGTCCACACACTCAGCGAGGCCTTCGGTATCCAACCAGCTGTTATAGAATTTGAATGGGGAGGGGCCGAAATCTACATCCTCACACTTTAACACAAGCGGACAATGATCTGGGGTTCCCCTACTGAGCACGAGAAGCGACGCCGTAGGCCAATTTTGCATAAATCCCACATTAACAAAAATACGGTCCAGCTTACTCAACTTCTCGCCATTATCGGACATGTAGGTGTACTTCCTACCGGTCATCCTATATTCCAGAAACCCCGCATCACTTATGAACTTGTTGAAAATAGTGGCTTGATTAGCGGCAAAAACAGAGTTCCGCCTCTCGTCATCCGACCTGACTTCGTTAAAATCCCCCAGCGCCACCCAAAGCCCATCAGTATTATCCACCAACAAGCAAATTTCCTCCCATAGTCTTCTCCTCTTGGTAAAATCATTCGGGGCATACACATTCAAAATGTTTATCCGATCACCCGAACAAATCTTTTAATAACCTTGTGTAAATCTCGTTTGACTGGTCAACGAAATCTAATGTTAAAGACAATGTATTTTGACTAAACTTGAATAAATAAAGAAACCTTTAGTGAAACCCCATGTGAATTGTCAGATTTCTATATAGTTGTCGGCCATATTTTTTTTTTTAATGAATCAAGGGATATACTTTAATTTGATTGGACCAATAACCATCACACATGCAATCTGAATTTTTGCATTTAATGTCAACAGTTAGTATCATCACATGATTTTGACACTTGAATTAATAAATGACCGATGATACCAACTTATGACTGATGTTTGACTATTATGACCAAACACTTGAATTAATAAAACAACAAAACTGATCTGATTGTTTAATAAAACAACGAAACAGATGAAAAAAAAAAATCGACGAAACACTATGATTGAAATGTGCGACGAAACAGAAATCTGGTCATATGTGACGAAACTGAAAAGTTGTATGTCGACGAAAGTGATTTGATAAGAACTCGACGAAACTGTTTGTGCTTTTGGGGACAAGATCAAAGAGTGGTTGAGATATTTTCAAAGTTGCCTTATCTCTTTACTGACACAATGCCACAATTTTCAACTTACTCAAACAATCACCATGCCTATCATACTTTCAAAACACTATTTTCAATCCCACTATGAATATGTAATTTGCCCTATGATTAATTTATACAGTTAAACAAATACTTTCGGTAACTTCACAAAAGATCAGAAAGTAAATTATATAAAGAACACTTATAAATCTTTTGAAGATCTGATGAATTTATGAGTTTTCCGGTGAATTTTCCGGTCACCGGATAACTTTTCGAAACACGAAAATGCACAAACTTTTACTAAAAACACGGTTTTTCAACATGAACAATCAAGACAACAAGGTTTTTGATAAAAACTTTTAGCACAACAACAAGATAACACTGATTTTAGTGACTTTTTCCAGAAAATATATAAATTTTTAAAGAACCAAAACTGAAAAATCACTAAAAACCACTTGATAAAAATCTAAATATGTTTGGTTTTAAACAAGGATTAGAGCCAATGCTCTGATACCACTTGTAGGTCCTGTTTTTCCGGTGAGGATCGATAACGAGAAACCTATTCCCTGTTTATAACAAACACGGTAACGGGTGCGGAATCCCCGAGACGGTGCAAACCAAACACAGATAGTAAATAACACGGATTAACCAATGAAACACACTCTATTGATTAACGGGATGAGAACCGAATACAAACTGATACAAACACAGTTTAGACGGAATTTTGACAGAGTTTCTTTACAAGTATTTTCTCATCTCCATTTCAAACAGAAACAGAGAGAGGTATTTATACTAGACACAGACACATATTGACGAAACGCATAAAAGCACTCGACGAAACACTACAGTCGACGAAACACATCTTGTTTCGTCGACATACATATTAAATACAATCTGTTTCGTGGAGTGGAATAGGAGCCCAAGTGATAGTCAAAAGCCCAACAAGTCTTCGGCCCACATTGAAGAGAATCGGCCCAGACTTTGTTTCTGTTTACAACTCTTCACCAATTTCACCATATGAGACAAAATGTTGACATCATCATGACATCACAAAGGTGATGTCATGGTGATGTGTTTGCGGGAATGGCTTGCGGCGCTCCGTGCTTCGCGTGTCGAACTCTGGGGCGCACGACGGAGGAATGTCGTGACGTCGGGCTTGAGCCGGACCTAACCGAGTCGACCCGAACCGAATCTAACCGAGTCGAGTCGCGTCCACATAAAGTGTACCAACACCTACATACACTCAAAATATTTCATTTCACGCTAAAGCTAAATATGATCTTAGTAACACAGGTCTTAATGTAGAACTTGTTCGTAGTAAAAGTAAAATAGGTGATTTAAACGAACACCCGATCGATTACTCAGAGTGTTGGGATGAAGAATATGAAGATAGAAAGACATTTGAGATTGTATATGATTCAACGTCCTCTGAAATTCAGATTTCATGGGATTGGTAGTCGATCTCAGTTTCAAATTTCAACATTTGCCCACATTTTGTTACCATTTTAAGTTCGCTTTTGCTTTTGCTTCTCCAACATCATTGCAACCTAAAAGAAGTTGTAATCAATTTTCCTCTATTATCTCTTAAGACTTCACATTCTATACTTTGTTTATTACCAGGTTTCATATCGTTATCATTTTTGCTGGTTGTTGCTCCCCTTTATGCATACTATCGTATGTATAAGCTACAAAGATATGTTATTTGTAGAGGATACAAGATGGGTCAAAATGAGATATAGTTGAAATGACATTTTTATACGGGCCAAAATAAGGTTGGTTCTCTACAAACACTTTTTTTTTCTATTTTTCTATGTTTTTTTTTTTCGATTTTAGTGTATTGGCTATCATACGGAAACATTATTGTTACAATAATATTGATAACAAAACACAAATCAAATTGACTAATCGGTTATAAAAGGGGCTCGTGATACCGAACAAATATCTGCCAGGCCATAGATATTTTCTTTACGGTTACTTATTTCCTCAACAAATCAATTCCTAAATGTTGTATATTTTATTTATTAGAAAACCAATATTCTCAAAATTAAGTATATACTTGAGCGAGTATGAAATAACTCCAAGTTATATCTATAGCATTCAAGGGTGCTGATTTCGAAATTGGTCAACTTATATGATTACCAAACCTATTTTTAGCATGCTTTATGTAACATTTTTCATGCATGAGTGAATAATAACTCGTTTCAAGTTGATGGATGACGAGATTGCAATCCATTGCGTATCACATAAAATGTAAGCTAAAAAAGGCTAGATATGTTTTAACAAGTGTTTTACTTAAAATGCAAAAACTTGATTAGCACATCATAAGTTCTTCAAACCATACAAACCAACATATATATCACTAGAGACTTAAATAAAACATAAATGAAATAAATTTCGGTCAACTTAACTAATAACTTAAATAATTACGATTAAAAGTATAAAATAAAAATTAAAGTACCAGAAGACTTAACAAGGACTTTTTTTGGAGTTATACAGACATGTATCTTCATTCTTTTTCCGCATACACCCATCCATATACGTATCGGTTTATTCAATTTATCAATCTCGCTCCAAAGTCAATATGTTACCACAAAGTCCTGATATAGGGCTATGTATATTTGAAAGGGATTCTTAGTGATCAATGACTATTATTACAACAAATACATATATCTCTTGTCTGTGAAGTGTGTCATGTACATAAGCCGGTTGAGACAAGTCTTGAAATCTATAAAAAAAAAAAAAGTGCTAATTATTACATATTAAAATATTAAAGGTTAAAAGGATTGACGGGTGACCAAAAAAAACCCACATATAAGATATGGCCATAGGAGGATCAGTTGAAGCCCAATAGGCCCAACATGTATAGGTTAATGGATAGCCATTAACTTAAATCCAAGTGAATCATATATTTCAAAATCTTTGTCCTCTAGCTTTGTTAGGCTTGTTTGAATTAACAATTTCAAAACGATTAACGTGAATTAAAAAGTCAGAATCAAAATCATTTATTAATTAAAGTTAAAGATACTGACGCAACTTATGTTTGTTTCACTAAGTAACTAGTACTTTACCCGTCCGGTGGACGGGAACGTTAACGTCATAATGTTAGCACTACACCAAATCATATCGGCAACATAAATCATTTTGCTTAAATAAAAAAGAAAAGATAAACATAAATAAACATCCATTCATAATATTAAAAGCATGTAGACACCCATAAGTTTCCTCATATCAAATAATATAATATTGAACAAACATATCTTGTAAAAGTAAACATAGTTCAAGTTGAGCTCGTTATAACCGTAACCGTTTGCTAGTTGAGTTGCTTTGCTAGAATTTCCAAGTTATTCCCGCCAATATGAAGTACAATAGGATGCTGATCTAGAAAAATGGCTAAAAGTCTATCCTGCTCATTCAAAAAGAGAATAACTGAATAAGAGAAAGGTCTTCACTCAACAATCATCTATAATCATAAGGCAACAATGGACCCATTTACTTAAGTTTAGAAATAGGGTGAAATGTTAAATAGGATTATGTTTATCTCTGAAGGGAAAAATAAATAAAACACTCTAAAAAAGAATGTTCATAGTGTCATTTGAAATAAATAAAATATACCATTCAATAAAATTAGATTATTGCTGAATTAATTTAGTTTTGTGATCATATTTGGCACGATACCTATTTCTTAAATAAAAACAATGCAAAGAGCATGTTTGAGTCAAACCAACCCATTTCAGGATGTACAGAAGAAATACCCATTTTAGCCCTAACATGTTTTGACATGTTGCTCGACCCGATGGACATAAACAAAGCAGTTGCTCTTGAATTCATGCCAGTTGTAACAGCAGAAGCGAAGGACGAAAGCGTAATTCTACCATTCCAGCTTTGGCTAGTATACGTTCATCACATAATGATATTGCACGTTCTTTTGCCCTTTCTCGTGCAATATCAAGTGAGTCAACTACCTCAAATTCTTCACCCACAAATGGGACACTGTTTAATCCGATCACCTGCAAAGTATGCATTTCTACACAGGTCAGAGGTGTTTCGAGTTGAAAAAGGTAATCTTTTATGGGTAAAAAAGATTCGGGTTGAAATGAATCATTATCTAAATCATGAATGAGTCTAATAGAGTCGGGTTTAAACGGGTCAATTCTTGAATAGGTCAAACATGTTTGGGTTGAAACAGGTCAAATGGGCTCAAGTTGACAAGGGTCAAATGGATTTAGGTTACAACGGTTCATTTTGACAACACAAACAGGATTGAGTTAGGGACAGATCAATTTCTAATGGGTCAAATTGGGTGGGTTGAGCCAGGTCAAATGGGTTTAGGTTAAAGCAGGTCAAACGGGTCGGGTTGGATGTGTAATTTTTATTATGGGTTGTAATAGACAAGAACCAAATAATTGTAGCTAAATTCACTTGTGTCGGTATTGCCAGCCCAACATCATCAAACCCGCTTTCCAGCATCATGAAATAAAGCTCAGGCCTAAAAATGTAAAGCATAGCTTTTGAGACATCAAATAAAGATGAATCTAACCAAAGTACAAATGTTTTAAAGTTGAGATTTTTAAAATAGTAAAGCTCAGACCTAAAAATGTAAAGCTTAGCTTTTGAGCCAACAACATCAAACCCGCTTTCCTGCAAAACATTTTTGTAGCCTCTAATGGGTCATTCTGAAACATTGAGAATCACATGGATGAAAAAACTGAAAATAAATATTAACCTAAATTCAAATTCAAATATCCATGATCAAAGTAAATCATTACATATACAAAGGTAAGATGAGATGAGATAAGACCAGTGAATTGCACATGGCTTCCCAAAGGGTGATTCTTCCAATCCACGTCACAGGCGACCGACTTGATAAATCCACCAGAAGATTCAAAGCTTTATTCAATGGCACATGCCAGCCTTTGCTGTCACACCCTGGCTTTTGCGGAAGCGTGGGTTTATTTGGTGTGACTTCTTAATACCTTAGCAACAATCACAACAATGCTATATGATAAAATACAAGATGTTCATCCATTAATAAAACTGAGAAAATACCACCATAACATTGTTTCAAAACATCGACATTTGAAATAAGTTACAAAACACCAATTATTTAAAACGTGTTTATAAGACACATAAAAGACTTTGGACAAGACAAGATTTAGAGACATATAACCCGTCCAGGAGTAGGTTACACCTCTTAAACTTCACAACTCTTGGATGACATCTAATAACCAACGCAGCTAGAAACATGCACAACCTGTCAGATCCGCTAGTTCCCTGAAATACATGTAGTTTGAAAAATCAACAAAAAGGTTGAGCGTGTTCATGTGTAAGTCTGTATATATAAGTCTTTGTAATATGTCTTGTATGTATAAATGTCCCTGGTATGTAGCAATTAAGGAAAAATAAGTCACCAATGGGTTGCAAAGCCAAAGGTAAGTGTGATAAGGTGCGGAAAACTCAAACCTAGCATATTTGTACCGGGCTTCCGGCTGGAAGACATAGTCACCTCTATGGGTCACCCTGACCTCATGGGTGTGGGCTCGCTACACCCAAATAGATCTATCACTCATGTCCCTCGGTCCTACGACGAGGATTAATGGCCTTAAGTATGGTGCCCATCTTTCACAGTCTAGTAGTAAAACCCTCCTTAAGCTAACCATACCATGTATAAAAATGTCTGTAATAGTTGTAACATACTTGGTACTCGTTCTCACCAAGAGTGCTTTTTGTAGTTTTGTTTCTCAAATTTCATCATACTTGGTACTCGTTCTCACCAAGAGTGTTTCTTGTATTTTCGTATTCTCAAATTTCATCATACTTGGTACTCGTTCTCACCAAGATTGTTTCTTGTAATTATATCATTTGTAAACATTGTAATATTTGTAACATGTATTTCACCCCGAAGTATAAAACTGAAAGCAGTTAAAAGAAAAGGGGGAAACATGAACTCACCTTGATTTTGTGTAAGTCCAAATAAATATGCTAATGTGAGAGTTCTTGGGAATAATATTCCACGTCACTCTAATTAATTGAACATGCAACAATATGGAATATGTATCAATAATAATGTCTAATCGAATGATCGGAGATTCTAAATCTCTAGGATCGGTAGTGTTTTGTCTAAAAATATAATGTGATAATTATATAATTAATTATCAAAAATAATTAATTTAAACCAGAATAATTAAAATAACATTTTTAATTATTCGAACTTTGAGTTTTACTGATTTAAAATAATTATTATGGCCTTGGAATCATTTAAATAAATAAAATGAATTAAAATGATAAGATAACAATAAATAAATTTATATAAATTCAAAATAATGCATCTTTTGTCATAATAACAATTTTGGATCAAAATTATATAGTTATATAATTTAATTTCATTATATAAATAAGTATAATTGAACTAACTGGACAAATAAAAACTAACCGGTATTGATTAGAACGAAGAACGGGCTATTCTCCGGCGAAGACTTGCAGGTATGAATTTCGAAGTTTTTAGAGAGATGTGAAAGGTGCAGAAGTTTTGGGTGATCTAAGGAAGCTTATATAGCCGATTAATTCGACACAATATTCAAAAAAGATTTGCGAATTAATTTTACTTTACAAATAAAAAAAAACTTTCCGTCATAGTGAACGTTAAAGTCTCAAATATTGGGCCTTTACTTCCGTTTTGGTTTTTGACATGTTGTGTCGACAATAAAAAAAAACAAACCTTTAATATTAATAATATTATTATATTCTAAAGAAAACAAATATTTAATTAATAATAATATTATATTCTAAAGAAAACAAACGTTTTTAATATTTAATGTCATATTTAATATTTAATGTCCCTTTCAATATGAAATTCAATTTACGATTGAATTGTAAGTTACACTTCTGGCCCCTGAAACATATAGGAAATAACATTCGTCCTTTTGTTTTTGGAAAATGTCACAAATGGTCCCTGGTTTGTTCAGTTAGATATACTAACTGGGTTAGTTCTCAAAGAAAAAATTTCTATACAAAGTTTAACTTGGTTAGGAAAAATAGGTTTTTAAATGGCAGAATAAATCCCTGAAGTTTATGTTTCAAGAATAACCAAAATGAACCTCAGACTTTTATAATAAATTATATTTATTTCTTTTATAAATAAGTTTCCAAAAATAACCAAAAGGACCCTAAACTTGTAGTTTGAAATAATTGTACCTTTAACCCTTGTACTTATATAGTTTCAAAGGATGTCAAATAGGTCCCTCAACCTATTGTTTGTCTATGTGTTGGCATTGTCAGCATGTTTCTGAGTTATCCATTCACTGTGCTAACTGTGTTTTGTGCATCAAGTTTATCACTAAAGCTTGTGTGTAATAAATGGGGTGACAGTATGAATGTGATACATATGTATCTATGATGCAGAACTCATAAAGCAGTTTAATTCAACAGTCGTAGTCAAGCACAGTCATTAAGCACATAATTTAATATTAATTAATAATTTAATATTAATTAATTGTATGGATACCCGTAATTGTGAGGGTTGTCACATTCTCCCCCTGTTATAGAAATTTCGTCCCGAAATTTTAGTTCTACTACTAGATGCAGGGGTCTTGGGGAATAAATGTGGGTATTTTTCCTTCATACGGTCCTCACTCTCCCACGTGAATTCCGGGCCGTGTCGTGCATTCCATCGAACTTTAACGAGCTTGACACTACTCCTGCGTGTCTTGTTAGTCTTCCAATCAGTAACCTCAACGGGTTCTTCAGTAAAGTGGAGTGTGTCGTCAATATGAACTTCGTCGGCAGGAATGATCACTGTTTCCTGAGTTGGACTCTTTTTCAAATTAGATACATGAAATGTATCATGAACGCCATTTAATCCCGCAGGTAATTCCAACTTGTAAGCTACAAGGCCAATCCTTTTCAGAACTCTAAATGGCCCGATGTATCTGGGGTTCAACTTACCACGCTTCCCAAAGCGTGCTACACCCTTCCAGGGTGAAACCTTTAACAAAACCATATCCCCAACTTGAAATTCCCAATGTTTCCGGTTTGGATCTGCATAGGCTTTCTGTCTTTCGCGAGCCGCTTCGATACGTTTTCGTATTTGCGCAATCTTGTCTGTCGTCTCTTGGACGATTTCAGGACCAACTAGTTGTCTATCACCTGCATCAGCCCAGCATAGTGGTGATCGACACTTGCGTCCGTAAAGAGCTTCAAATGGCGCGACTCCAATACTTGTGTGGTAGCTGTTATTGTACGAAAACTCGACCAGAGGTAAATGATTATCCCAGCTACCGCCTAGGTCCATTACACATGCTCTCAGCATATCTTCCAATGTCTGAATAGTTCTCTCACTTTGACCATCAGTTTGTGGGTGAAACGCGGTACTCAGATTTAACTGTGAACCAAATGCTTCTTGGAAAGATTGCCAAATCCTTGACACGAATCTTCCATCCCTATCAGAGATGATTGAGAGAGGCACTCCATGTCGTGTAACAATCTCTCTCAGGTATGTCTCAGCAAGTTTACTCGTGTTGTCTTTTTCCTTGATTGGCAGAAAGTGTGCAGATTTTGTCAGACGGTCTACGATCACCCAAATCGTATCGTGACCTCTGGGCGTCCTTGGCAACTTTGTTACAAAATCCATGGATATCTGTTCCCATTTCCACTGTGGTATTTTAGGTTGTTGCAAAAGACCTGAAGGTTTCTGGTATTCGGCCTTCACCTTGGCGCAAGTTAAACATTTGCCAACATATACCGCAACATCGCCTTTCATTCTTGGCCACCAATAGAAATTCTTAAGATCTTGGTACATCTTATCCGATCCTGGATGAATCGAGTACCGAGATTTGTGAGCTTCGTCAAAAATAACATTTCTCAGGCCACCAAACAATGGGACCCAAATTCGTTTCATGAAGCACAAAGTCCCTTCCCCGTTTGGTACCAATTGTTTCTCCATCCCACGGAGATACTCATTCTCAATATACTTTTCCTTGAGTGCTTCTCTCTGCGCGGCACGAATGCGTAATGAGAGGTCCGTTTGTATGATCATTTCCAAAGCCCTAACTCTTATGGGCTTGATCCTTTCCTTCCGACTTAGGGCATCGGCGACCACATTCGCCTTCCCTGGATGATACTTGATCTCACAATCGTAATCATTCAACAGTTCAACCCAGCGTCTTTGCCTCATGTTAAGCTCCTTCTGATTGAATATGTGCTGCAGACTCTTATGATCAGTGAAGATTGTACATCGCGTACCATATAAATAATGTCGCCAGATCTTTAATGCGAACACCACCGCGCCCAATTCCAAATCATGGGTGGTGTAATTTTTCTCGTGTATCTTCAATTGGCGTGAAGCATAGGCTATAACTTTCTGGCGTTGCATCAACACGCAACCCAGACCTTGACGCGAGGCGTCACAGTATACCACGAAGTCTTCCGTGCCTTCGGGTAGGGATAAGATCGGCGCGTCACAAAGCTTGTTTTTCAACAACTGAAAGGCCTCTTCTTGCTTATCTCCCCAATCAAACTTCTTGTCTTTCTGAGTAAGAGAGGTCAAAGGTTGAGCGATTTTCGAGAAATCCTCAATGAACCTACGATAATAACCAGCCAAACCTAGGAATTGTCGAATTTCAGTTGGCGTCTTCGGAGTTTCCCAATTCTTGATTGCTTCAATCTTTGTCGGATCCACATGAATTCCATTTCCGTTGACTACATGACCAAGAAACTGGACTTCGCGTAACCAGAACTCGCACTTCGAGAACTTCGCATACAACTTCTCCTTTTTAAGCAACTCTAAAATAGCTCTTAAATGTTGCTCATGCTCTCCTTTCGTCTTCGAGTAGATCAAAATGTCATCAATGAACACAATCACAAACTTATCGAGGTACGGTTTGCAGACTCTGTTCATTAAATCCATGAATACTGCTGGCGCGTTCGTTAAACCAAACGGCATAACCAGGAACTCGTAATGTCCATATCGAGTTCTAAAGGCCGTCTTTGGTATGCTTTCTTCTTGTATCCTTAACTGGTGATAGCCTGATCGTAGATCGATCTTGGAGTAAAAGCTTGAACCTTGTAATTGATCGAACAGGTCATCGATCCTTGGCAAAGGATATCTGTTCTTGATTGTCAACTTATTCAGCTCCCGGTAATCTATACACATGCGAAAACTACCATCCTTCTTCTTTACGAACAAAATTGGAGCTCCCCAAGGCGAGAAACTTGGTCTGATAAATCCCTTGTCTAACAACTCCTGGAGCTGCGTTGACAGCTCCTGCATCTCCGAAGGTGCAAGTCGATAAGGTGCCTTAGCTACAGGCGCGGCGCCTGGAACTAAGTCAATATGAAACTCGACTTGTCTTTGTGGTGGCAATCCTGGCAAGTCTTCTGGAACGACTTCAGGATACTCTTTAACGACTGGGATGTCTTCAAGTTTTGGCTCAGCGGCTTCCTTATCTACGATGTGTGCCAGGAAGGCAACACATCCCTTCTTCAAACATTTTCGAGCCTTCAAACAACTAATGATCCTTAGGGGCGTATCGCGCTTCTCTCCATGTACTACGATGGTTTCTCCATCCGCCATTGGGATGCGAATGGTCTTCTCGTGACATACAATCTCGGCTCTGTTGCTTGACAACCAATCCATCCCTACTACCACATCAAAGCTTCCCAACTCGACTAGCAGTAGGTCTAATGTAAACTCGTGCTCTCCCAGTTCTATCACGCATCCTCTGATGACTTCATTCGTTTCTACTAGCTTTCCATTAGCCAGTTCAATTGAGTACGGGATGTCTAACTTATTAGCAGTTAATCTAAGCATTTTCTTAAACTCTAGCGATACAAAACTATAATCGGCACCAGTGTCAAATAGTACAGATGCAAAGCGTTGATTTATAGGGAACGTACCAGTAACAACATTAGGATCTTGGCGAGCTTCCCTCGCTCCAATATGGAAAACTCTTCCTGGTGCCTGATTAAGCTTTGGGCATTCTCGCCTGAAATGCCCGACGTCCCCACAGTTAAAGCATCCTGGTCCTCGACCATTTCCGTTCCCATTACCATTACCGGCTTGATTATTGCCTGTTCCCTGGTTACCAGCTTGATTCCCACGGTTTCCTCGATTTCCATTTCCGCCATTTCCTCCCTGTTGGCGGTTTCCATTCCCATATCTATATCCTTGCTGACCACCACTACCAGCACCATTACTAGCCCAGCAGGTTTCTTTTGTGTGGCCATTCTTCCCACATGACTCACATTTTCTGAGTCGGCATGGTCCGGGGTGATGAAATTGACATACATCACACTTGGGAAAAGTGCCCATGTATCCCTTCCCTCTTGCTTCAGCACCAGTTTTGGCCCCGGCCGGTGTGTTTGATCCACCTCTCTTGCTATCACTGTTGGTTCCTTGCTTGAAGTTGGAAAACTTCCGTTTGTTTTCACCGGACGACTCCGCATGAGTCTCTTTCTTTTTCTGATCATCATTCGAAAACTTGTTTAGCCTGATGGCTTCTTCAGTCAGTGAGATGCTCAAATCGATGGCTTCAGTAATGGTTGCTGGTTTCGACGTTGTGACCATACTCATAATCTGAGGTGCTAACCCCCAGATGAAACGTTCCACGCGCTTGAATTCAGGCGTGACCATGTACGGCACTACATGGGACAGATCATGAAACCTTTGAACATACTCAGCGATTTTTGGACCTTCCATTTTTAGGTGCCAGAACTCAGTTTCTAGCTTCTGTATTTCAGCATGCGAGCAGTACTTTTTCCTCATTAACTCTTTTAACTCAGCCCAAGTTAATGCATAAGCAGCGTCTTCTCCTAAAGTTTGTACTTGCAGATTCCACCACGATAGGGCACCATCCAGAAACAGCCCTGAAATGTAAGTGACTTGTTGATCGGGAGTGCATTTGCTCATTCTTAGAACCGAATCTGTCTTTTCAGCCCACCTAACAAACGCAACAGCACCTCCAGTGCCATTGAAATTTACTGGCTTGCAGTCAAGGAATTGTTTGTAGGTGCACCCATTGGATGGATTGTTGTTGCCGTTGTTGTTTGAATTGTTCCCGCTAGTTCCTCCTTGGGAGGCCGCATACTGTGCTATGGCTGCGGTAATTATCTCTTGGAGTTCTGCCTGGGTAGTAGGCATGCCTGGGTCGCGTCGCGGAGGCATCTTCTAAAAGAAAGATCATATTGGTCCGTTCATAATAAGTATTGTAAGTAAGTAATATGCGTATGTAATAATACACTAACTCATAACATCCCATGTCATAACAAAAATAAATAGTTCAACAACGCATGTAAGTCATAATCAATGTAAGCAAGTAATCATACTAGTCCTCCCCAGACTATCCCACCCAGTCTCCTAGACTGAACTCCTTAGTTTCTCAAACTAACTCCCTGGCCTCTAAGACCAAACCTTCCCAGTCTCTAAGACTAACCCCCTGGCCTCTAAGACCAAAATCTTTCCAATCTCTAAGATTGAACCCCTCAGTCTCTAAGACTGAATCTCCCCAGCCTCTAAAACTTGATGTGTAGGAAGCAGTATGTTAAAAACTTGTAAAATGGTTAAATAAAAACCGATTCAAAAACTAAACTTTTTGGACATGCTTTGGCCTAATAGGTATCAGTACTCTCGCCGATAGGTCCCCAGGTAGGCAACGGGTCCTTTTATTTGGATTTATACGAATGCCAGCCTAGACAGGAGTTCTCAGTTAACGATACTTAACCCTTCCAGTTACTACATGTCCGACACGAAAAACACGTGTTTTTAAAAGAAACGTTTGTACCCTGGATCTGAAAACTTGTGTATGCAATGTAAAAAAAAATGTTTTCGTGAGAGCCCTGATGATCATAGTCTAGACTCGAGAAAGAATCCTAGTTCGCTATGATCGAGGCTCTGATACCAAGCTGTCACACCCTGGCTTTTGCGGAAGCGTGGGTTTATTTGGTGTGACTTCTTAATACCATAGCAACAATCACAACAATGCTATATGATAAAATACAAGATGTTCATCCATTAATAAAACTAAGAAAATACCACCATAACATTGTTTCAAAACATCGACATTTGAAATAAGTTACAAAACACCAATTATTTAAAACGTGTTTATAAGACACATAAAAGACTTTGGACAAGACAAGATTTAGAGACATATAACCCGTCCAGGAGTAGGTTACACCTCTTAAACTTCACAACTCTTGGATGACATCTAATAACCAACGCAGCTAGAAACATGCACAACCTGTCAGATCCGCTAGTTCCCTGAAATACATGTAGTTTGAAAAATCAACAAAAAGGTTGAGCGAGTTCATGTGTAAGTCTGTATATATAAGTCTTTGTAATATGTCTTGTATGTATAAATGTCCCTGGTATGTAGCAATTAAGGAAAAATAAGTCACCAATGGGTTGCAAAGCCAAAGGTAAGTGTGATAAGGTGCGGAAAACTCAAACCTAGCATATTTGTACCGGGCTTCCGGCTGGAAGACATAGTCACCTCTATGGGTCACCCTGACCTCATGGGTGTGGGCTCGCTACACCCAAATAGATCTATCACTCATGTCCCTCGGTCCTACGACGAGGATTAATGGCCTTAAGTATGGTGCCCACCTTTCACAGTCTAGTAGTAAAACCCTCCTTAAGCTAACCATACCATGTATAAAAATGTCTGTAATAGTTGTAACATACTTGGTACTCGTTCTCACCAAGAGTGCTTTTTGTAGTTTTGTTTCTCAAATTTCATCATACTTGGTACTCGTTCTCACCAAGAGTGTTTCTTGTATTTTCGTATTCTCAAATTTCATCATACTTGGTACTCGTTCTCACCAAGATTGTTTCTTGTAATTATATCATTTGTAAACATTGTAATATTTGTAACATGTATTTCACCCCGAAGTATAAAACTGAAAGCAGTTAAAAGAAAAGGGGGAAACATGAACTCACCTTGATTTTGTGTAAGTCCAAATAAATATGCTAATGTGAGAGTTCTTGGGAATAATATTCCACGTCACTCTAATTAATTGAACATGCAACAATATGGAATATGTATCAATAATAATGTCTAATCGAATGATCGGAGATTCTAAATCTCTAGGATCGGTAGTGTTTTGTCTAAAAATATAATGTGATAATTATATAATTAATTATCAAAAATAATTAATTTAAACCAGAATAATTAAAATAACATTTTTAATTATTCGAACTTTGAGTTTTACTGATTTAAAATAATTATTATGGCCTTGGAATCATTTAAATAAATAAAATGAATTAAAATGATAAGATAACAATAAATAAATTTATATAAATTCAAAATAATGCATCTTTTGTCATAATAACAATTTTGGATCAAAATTATATAGTTATATAATTTAATTTCATTATATAAATAAGTATAATTGAACTAACTGGACAAATAAAAACTAACCGGTATTGATTAGAACGAAGAACGGGCTATTCTCCGGCGAAGACTTGCAGGTATGAATTTCGAAGTTTTTAGAGAGATGTGAAAGGTGCAGAAGTTTTGGGTGATCTAAGGAAGCTTATATAGCCGATTAATTCGACACAATATTCAACAAAGATTTGCGAATTAATTTTACTTTACAAATAAAAAAAAACTTTCCGTCATAGTGAACGTTAAAGTCTCAAATATTGGGCCTTTACTTCCGTTTTGGTTTTTGACATGTTGTGTCGACAATAAAAAAAAACAAACCTTTAATATTAATAATATTATTATATTCTAAAGAAAACAAATATTTAATTAATAATAATATTATATTCTAAAGAAAACAAACGTTTTTAATATTTAATGTCATATTTAATATTTAATGTCCCTTTCAATATGAAATTCAATTTACGATTGAATTGTAAGTTACACTTCTGGCCCCTGAAACATATAGGAAATAACATTCGTCCTTTTGTTTTTGGAAAATGTCACAAATGGTCCCTGGTTTGTTCAGTTAGATATACTAACTGGGTTAGTTCTCAAAGAAAAAATTTCTATACAAAGTTTAACTTGGTTAGGAAAAATAGGTTTTTAAATGGCAGAATAAATCCCTGAAGTTTATGTTTCAAGAATAACCAAAATGAACCTCAGACTTTTATAATAAATTATATTTATTTCTTTTATAAATAAGTTTCCAAAAATAACCAAAAGGACCCTAAACTTGTAGTTTGAAATAATTGTACCTTTAACCCTTGTACTTATATAGTTTCAAAGGATGTCAAATAGGTCCCTCAACCTATTGTTTGTCTATGTGTTGGCATTGTCAGCATGTTTCTGAGTTATCCATTCACTGTGCTAACTGTGTTTTGTGCATCAAGTTTATCACTAAAGCTTGTGTGTAATAAATGGGGTGACAGTATGAATGTGATACATATGTATCTATGATGCAGAACTCATAAAGCAGTTTAATTCAACAGTCGTAGTCAAGCACAGTCATTAAGCACATAATTTAATATTAATTAATAATTTAATATTAATTAATTGTATGGATACCTGTAATTGTGAGGGTTGTCACATTTGCTCCATTCATGATGTCGATATAAAAATCATAACAAAAAAATCAGTTTCATTGTTAAAGGATATATTGAATTTACAACAAACAAAATCACATATATGGATGCTTACCTGATAAATAGTTTATTTGATAGATGGTCCACGCTTCAACTCCTGTTTAAGTTCATATAAGTGAGGTTTCCATTGTCAACAACAAAACAATAGGATCAAATCACAGAAGCTATGTTGGACATCGGAACCTGTAGAAACCCTTGATTTACACACAACTTGTGTCGAATAGCAAGCTTCAGATGTTTTAATCGCTGGTCACTCACTAAAAAGGAAAACCTGAATGCAGTTACACCTAAAGTATAACAAATAGTAAATCTGCGTTGACGGAAATCAAAATTTCAGCAAAAATCAAACCTGAATTGAGGACTCACCGAACTGCTGAGACGTTATGAAGATTCTATAAATCCTTGGACTGGATAATAAATCGATATTATGCCATCTCCTTCAATTTATTGTCGTCGTCGTCGTTCTGACCATCTCCTTCAATATGATCATTTTGCCGCATGTTTCTCCGACTAACACCATTAACATCACTCAGTTTGCACTTCACAAGTTGAACCATTATTAAATCCTTGGCTATTTACATAGAAAACGGATGTAAAGGGAGAAAAATTACCTTTTTCGTTCTGGTGAGGTAGGAACGAACGAATCACTTGAATGAAAATATAGAGAGAAAAGCGAGATGGATCTTCGGCCATAGCAGAACGGTGAGGTTTAGGGTAGCGGAGGGAAGAAATTGATTGGGGTGAGAATGAATGATTTGAAGTTGGAGAAGGTGATTATGAAGGGTAAAGAAGAAACCGACGTTAGCTAAGGGCGGGAACAGGTCTTTGGGGAAAGTGGGTACTATTATTTAGCCTAGAAATTAGGAGAATCACCATAATTTTAGCAATTCATTAGAGAAGTACTGAACTGCCGTAAACTGCCAATTTGACAGTTTTTTTAGGAGTTTAAAGGGCTAGGATTTGATTTTGAATAGATTTGACGGTCAAGATTTATTCTGACGGCGGTTGGGTTTCACACTGTCTATAATATATATAATTTTCTTATAAATGTGTATTTAACAAATACATTGATTGCAATATATTAAAACCAATGTAAGTAAATCATCACTACTTGCTGAAGTTTCAAGGATGAAACTGAATGAAAATATCCATTGATAACTTTTCATTCGTTTATCTCATCTAAAATTGGATTATTTTCATGGGAATCTTGAAAACAAAAGGCAAATAAATAATAATAACCCATTACTAAATTAAATTAGACTTAGGATAACCTTTAAAAAAAGAATATCAATTTATGACAATTGTTTCCTTAAATTCTCAACATCATCCAGGTTATGGCTATTCTCTTCATGCTCGTCACAAGAACCGGCATCATCCGTGATCCCGCTTGAACCCGAAGATGATGAAACCGATGTCGAATTCAAATCAGTTCTTTTCTTCTTACTAGCAGACATGAAATCGTAGAAAACTAGCTTTGATTTTACCGATCTACAATCGCTAATTATCCCAATTGTCTCTTCATTGTACTTGCTAACTTTACTTCCTCTTTTCTTCAAGAAAATTTTGCAAATAACCCAATTTTCCATACCCTGATACAACAAAAACAAATTGTTAGCTAAACGTGATTGTGTATTCGAATCAAATTTGTATCAATCCGAAAGAAACCTGAGTCGGGTTCTTGGGTTGAGGGGTTGCGAGTCTGTACTCGTGCATGATCCAATCGGTTCGTGACCCATGTGGGGGTTTTCCTTTGTAAAATACGAGTGTTTTCTTCATGCCCACAACTTGATTGTTGTCTGAAGTAACAACTTTTTTATCTAATCTGGTTGCTTTCCAATACCCGGATAAAGTAGCCCGATTCGATCGGTTCCCATTCGGGTATTTGACTTCTTTTGTGCTGAAAAAATACCTTTCTTGCTCACAGTCACCTAAATTGAGTATACAACACAAAAAAGGCTTAATAATCGAACAACTTCTATGACTCCAGGTGTAAACGAGTCTAGCATGAGCTAATTTAGGCTTAAGCTCGACTAATTTAATTTACTTGAGCTCGAGCTCGACTCACGAGTCACCTAAATTGAGTATACAACACAAAAAAGGCTTAATAATCGAACAACTTCTATGACTCCAGGTGTAAACGAGTCTAGCATGAGCTAATTTAGGCTTAAGCTCGACTAATTTAATTTACTTGAGCTCGAGCTCGACTCACGAGTAGTTATTTTAATTTAAGCTCAGCAACAACTTAGCTCGTTTATTATTTATTAATTAGTTTGTAGTATATATTTATACCTATTTTGTATATATTTTACTAATAACTATTATATATAATGTTATTAAGTTACTTTTAGCATAAATATAAAAGCAACAATGTTATTTTCTCCTCTAGCGCTCACGTTTGCTGTTTTTTACAAAGTTAGCGAAATGGACAAATGACAAAAAAAAAATAGCAACCGTCAGATACCCAAGAAAAAAAAACTATTTGGACCAAATTGACATTTTGGGCCAAACCTCAAAGACTAAAATGGCAATTTACTCTATATTTAACTAATAATTTTTATATATAACATAATTATATAGTATAGATTTATTCAGTTATTTTTATCATAAATTTATAAGCAACAGTATTATTATAAAATTATATAAATATCAGACTCGTTTAAGTTCTATAGCGAGCTCGATAAATGAAGTTCGGACTCTATTAGTTTATTCAAAAAGCTTATTTTTAGGCTCGAGCTCGTTTAAATTCGAGCGTTTGGCAAAAACATCTCTAGTAGCTAACAAACGGCTTGACCGGTATAGCCAGCCACTGGTCATGTGTATAAACAGAGTATAGCTAGATAATATTGGAAAGTAAATACATAACCAAATAATAATCATGAAAGCAAAATAAAGAAAAATAATAATACAATCATATTCACATATATCTAAAACACAACGTACAAATGTGAAGAACAAAAACATTACCTGGTAACTCCCAAGGATCAAAGTTGCAAACATCAACTTGAGGAATAATAGAAGCAGGCAAAGGAAAAGATTGTACTTTGCGCTTCAAGTATTGTACAACCACTTCCTCATCTGTTGGATGAAATCTAAAACCAGGAGGCAATCTTAACACACCATCTTTTAAAAAATTAAGTTTTTCCATATCCCAATAAATTTTCCAACAACAATATCTTTGAATTGAAACACAAGAGTTTTAGTAATATGGGAAATGTTTAAGAATCCATTTTGAAGAAGTTAAGGATTGTGTTTGGATGATGAAGAAGGAGGAGAAGATGTGTGCGTGTGGATGTAAGGAGGAAAGTGAGGGTTCTTTATAGTAATTGGAGAAGATGGTGACCGAAAAGTGTGTGTGTGTGTGTTTGCGTAAACAAGACTCAACCTTCCTCTCCCCTTTGACAATTGACGGAATATTGTTTTTGAAAACATTTTATTATTATAAAATGTGTAAGTGATTAAGTTCATGTCTCTCTCTCTCTTTATTTAATTTCTTTTCTATGGTTTTATGTTATTATAAAAAAAAATTCCAAACGCTAAGGAAGGACTAATTGTGGACTCAAAATTTTTTCCATTAGGATGCGTAATATTTTTAAAAATTTTAGGCGCCTGGATATATAAATAAAAATTTTGATTCGGGTCGGGTTGGATCATGTAAAACAAAAGAACATCAAACTAAAAATTATATAATCATCAAAAACACGTCAAACGTTGTTACAAACATATTTAAATGTCGCCCTATGGGTTTTCATTTTTTGAAATCTATCCAAAACATTATCTAGAGGTACTTTCTTAGGCAAGTCTTTCTCTATATGACATATACAACTATCACTTAAATTTCCATCGCCAATCCGATTACGCAAGTCGGTCTTCACATTCTTCATTGCCGCAAAACATCTTTCATCGGTTGCGGTTGCGACGGGTAATACAAGAACAAGCTTCAATAAACGATATACCAATGTAAAACACAAAGTTTAACCATTAATATTCCTTAATTTTCAAGATTATTCACATCAACAAGTTTTGAATTTCAACTTTTCAAACCCTATATTAAAATCATATAATCAATAAAAGATTAAGAGACAACAAACCCATGTTATAAAGACTAGAACAACCCAAAAATACCTCAAAACACAAAGCTTAAACCTTTTAACCCATCATATTATCTCTTTAGTCTTGAACAAAATCACATAAACATCAAAATTACCAAAAACAAAACATGTACTTGTCTAATATTTGCAATTAGAAGTTGTTAGTGGCCGGAATTTTGTAGCCGTTGAATGGGGGTGGGTGTCGAAGTCGTTGGCAGTGAGGCAAAGGGAGGGCGGGAGTCGCACAGTGCTGGCAGTCGAATTGGGTTTGTTGTCTTGTGGACTGATTTTTTTTTAATTAAAGTAGTATTTGGGTTGGGCTTGAGCTGATATTAACTTATTGGGCTTGATGTTTTGTTACAAGAATGAATACAAGTTTAATTAAAAGGATTAGTGGACTAACTTGTTTAAATAATTGGGTCAGGTTTCAATCAGTGTTCACAATTATTTTATATAAATTCCTAACATTTTTTTTTTCTAATGGGTGCCCACGAAAATTTCCAAAGGGTGCGGTCGGGATTTTTCGCGAAAAGTAGCACTAATTTTTTTTTTCAAGGGGTGCGGCTGCCCACCCACGCCATAGGGTGGGTCCGCCCCTTGGAAGGGCCTATACAAGTAATTAAATGGTAAAAACCAACTTCAAATTATTATGGGGTGTTAATCGGGTCTGGTTGATGGGCTGGTGGGTAGAAATGTTCAACCCGAACCCGACCCAATTATTATTCGGGTGAAAGATTTCAACACTAACCCGACCCATATAAATTCGGGTCAACCTGAACCCGACCCGTTTAACACACTTTTAAATGAGTCATACAAGTTGACGATTTATAAGCGAGTTGTTGGGTTATCAATAACATGTTTAATTATGAGTATGAGTGTGAAAAATAAACAATATAATGTGTCAAAACTTACATTATTATAACTAACCATGTAAAATAGAAAACGGAAAAAACAAAAAAAATATAAAAGATTTTTTTTTCTGACTAGTTAAACGGGTTAATGGGTCAACCCATTTTTTATATAGGTCTACCCGACCCGTTTTTAATACGGGTCATGTTAATCGACCCAAATTTGTTTTTTTCGTGTCGGGTTCGGTTCGGGTTGACGGGTCGTGTCAAGAATTGCCGCCCTACAAATTATTTGGCGGAGGTTTTTACTTTATTTTGACAAACCTTTGTTTTCCTATAAAGTATAAACTTACAAGTTTGATTCACAAAACCGATTTTCTTAAAACTGAAGTGTGCTGTTGGATCGGCGTACCGGGAATCAGATCCTTTGTCATTGAGTTTGTATGAGTTAAAATGTCACTAGTTGGACTGGTAGGGTTTTGACAAGGGACAATTGAACTAGTTACCGGCTCGATGAATAGACAACTTTTAAATAAGTTCTTAATGTCTTAATTAAGCATTTTACACAAATGTTAATTGGGTTTGTCTACTAGTAAATTTCGTCTAAAATTAAACCCAACCTAACAAATAACATGTTCATTGGACTTGTAACATGTTTGTTAGGAGTTTTTTTTTTTTTTTTTTTTTTTTTTTTTAAGTAAAACCATGTAGTATTATTTTGTTTATGAACTGCAATTTTTAAATTTTTAGTTGGCATAGTTTTAAGTGTATGTAAATGCCATAATTCTATGTTTTTATCGTGTGTTATTGTAACATCCTCATCGCAACCATAATATTGTATACGTTGCCCAACCAGTTCACATTTTTTGTTGGTGATGAGTGACGACCCTATGAAATCTTCCTAGTAGGTCACATGTCCTTGTAGTATTGTTACATCTACAAGCTTAACTGTGGAAGTTTGATGGGATGTATGTGGCCCCAAACATGTCGATCGTCATGTCGTGTAAGTTGGTGCAGTTTATTTAACGCACCATCATTGGTTTTATGGTCACTGTGAGACTCATCTAATGTGCTACCTCCCCCCCCCCCCCCCCCCCCCAATCGCACCCACCCACTCACACACACATCCTAAGGTACACACGTCGTTGATGAGGTTTCCCCACTATCACGAACAACATTCCCATAGTACTCTCAAACCAGCATGCTTAACTGCATGATTCTGATAGAATATGTTACGTATGTGGTCCTAAACACATCATTTATGGTAAGACATGTAATCTATTTAACCAACATCTCCTATCCACTACTAATTCGAAGTTCGCTTAAGTTGTCTAGATAACACCCTTATAAATCCAACTTGGAATACACAAGGTATCAAACATGTAATCTACTAATTCAAGCTCGGGTTTTATAAACCACTGAACGAAAACAACAATGACAACTATATATAACGTCAGCACACGTTTTCCATCAAGTTCAATAAAAAAAAAGTTGTAAAAAGGAAATATTATAAAAAAAAAGAAGTAAAAAGGAAATATTATTTTGCAATTCACATTGCACCACTTCAATATTAAAAGCCCACTAAACGTTATTTTTTTAATTCAAAACAAAACTCATCTCCCATTGTACAAATTTATTCATAAGAAAAACTATAAAAAAGACATTTATATATGAATTATAAAAACACAAAAACTTTGAGGTAGTTGGATGGGTGATGATTACCCTGAATGGAAAAATCGTAACATCGTTTCTCTTTAGGATACAATTCACGTCATCAAATCTTTAGTTGAGTTGGGATTGAGATTGCACCCTTTTCAACCTTAAGTTTGTTATGAGCTATGACTTTCTTTCCTATCCGGAAAATAGCTTTGGCAAATTCTAAATCCTTCTTGAAATTAATATAACATTTTTTCTATTAATAACATATTAGATTTAAATAAACTCAACTTTCGTCAATTGGTCGATAGCGCTTTTAACTTTCGATTTGTTTCACAGCACTCCCAACTTTCAACTTATTTTCCTCTAGCACTCCCTAACTAACTGAACTCTAACACAGTTAGCTGACGTAAGATACCACGTCATAAAAAAATGTCACGTTAGCTGCCACGTCTGCTGTCACGTCATAAAACGTCATGCCAGGCGCTAAATCAGCTGTCACGTCATAAAAAAATGCCACATTAGTTGCCACGTCGGCAAAAAAAGGCCATGTCATCAAATAAAGTGTCACATTAGCAAAAAAAAACTAATTGGGTTAGGGTTTAATTAGTTTGGGAGTGCTAGGGGAAAATAAGTTAAAAGATGATAGTGTTGTGGTACGAATCGAAAGTTTGGAGTGTTAACGACCAATTGGTGAAAGTTTGGGTAATTTAGATTCAATATCCCATTATTAATTTAGAAGGTAATTGACAAAAACTAGTTGTTCTTAAATTTATATATTTTTAGAATGACGGCTCACACTCTCTCTAATTCTACAGTTAAACTACATTTTTTCGTTCATCGTGAGGATTAAATCTCCATCACTTGAAAAGATAAAGCCTTATCCAACACATAAGTACTTGAAGAAACACTAACTATGTGGTCGGAACCGAGATAGTTAGGGGGTTTGAATCCGCATAAAAGGGGTCAGCTCTCTCTCGGTTGATTCGGTTATAGCTGAATTTCTTCTCCGATGATTCTGCAAAAAAGTACACCGTTAGCCTCGTCAAGGGGAGAAGAGGGTTCTCTCCTTGACCCGACTCCGGCGTGAGAATAAGTATTGGTAATGGAGAAGATAAGTATTTGAGAAGTGAGTGTGATCTGAGTTTATACCTGAACAGTTCTCCTATTTATAACCGGGAGTTTGGGAGGGAAAACCTGTTATTGAAAAGATGACGGAAGATGCTAACACCGTAGCGGTTATATTTTCTTCCGTTAAGTTCTTTGATCCTTCGTTAAGTTGCCTCGATCCGATGTGAATGCACACGGATCGTGGTTTGATCTATGGCTGGGGGATTGCCACGTGGAAAGTGATTAAGTGGAGATTACTCTCCAATTGCATGCCTTCGTTGTGATCCCAGGCTTGCTTGTGGTGATGACACGTGTCCAGACGGTTATAACCGTCTGGGTGGTGCACGATTGTATTTCTTTCTAGAAGATTACTGCTGTAATCTGGTGTGACACCTTGCTGTGTGGACACAGATGAATAAATCCCAAGTCTGGATAAAATAATATCCAAGTCTGGATATTTAGGCGGAGGTATTGAACAAAGGATTTTAATCCTTTGTTAAATGGGAGAAGGCGCAAGGATTTATGTTCTACTTTTGGGTGCGCGATTATGAATTGCTGACTTTTCCTTCTTTGCAAGACCAATGCGCGGCCGCGCAAGGTCGAAAGGCTAAAAAGGTTGGTTCGTGGTATGGTCTCAAATCCTTTTTATGAGGTTTTTGGGACCTTACCCCTTCAAGTCCCCCCAGTCTAGTGTTGTACTTATGCAAGTAAGTGGAGCACTGGACTTTATGAGAGGGAGGTGTTTTTAGGCGCGAGAAATAAGAAATTTTCTTTTGGAAGTTTGAAAAAGGAAAACTTGACTTTGCAATCATGCTCTGACATGTAATGACGTCAACTGGCAGTGAGAGTGGGTATTTCTCTTTTTGTCTTGAGATTCGTAATGGCGCTTGTCAGACTTCATTAATGAGGATATGACCCTGGTTCCTGTAGCGCCGTTTGGATGTGATATAATTCTGACAATGAATGATGAGTAAGTCTCTCTTTACCTGAGGCTGAGTTCGTTTATATATATGCATATTCCAGATGCCTTATCTTCCGATTGGGTTTTGAGCAAGAAGGATGAAGCGTTCGTACCAGACTCGTCATTTGCTGGATATTTTTAGGGTTTACGAGGCTGCCGAAGGCCTTGTGCTTCTATCTCGTTCTCCCCCTTTAGCTGCTATTGCAGCAGAGAGTCCGGTGAAAACTGATATTCCGGCAACTGTTGATTCTGACCGTAAAGTTCTTCAATCTATGGATGTTGTTGATGGTGTCGGTGTTGTGCTGGATGCTGATAGCTTGATGGATCGGTTCTCGCTGTTTCGGAAAGAAGAATGCCGGCTGGTGTATCAACGCCGGAAAACTCAACGGTGTGAGCAGATGTTTATTGTTGATGGTGATTCCGATGCTGGTTAGGTTTGGGAGTTGTATATCCCTTCTTTTGATGTTTTATGTTAGCCTACAAACCTCTTTTGTGAATTTCACCGGTGTGACTATTGTATATGGCTGTCGTCCTGTTATCAGCTGAACTAATGTTTCTTTTTGTTGTTTGTGAATATTCTAGTCTTTGGGACCAGTCTTTTTTGAAGATCATTGCCATGATCTTGTGAAGTGTTTGTATTACACTTTTTTGTATGTTGTGATGCACTGCTATGCTTTGTGAATTGTTTGTTTGAATTACAATATGTTGCATGTTTTTAATTGCTTTCGAATAGGTAAGGCGAATGAGAGATGGTATTGTGCTCATGTGTGAACGTTTGTCTAAAAGGCGCAACAGCTTGCCTTGTTTTTAGACTGTTCATGAGGTATACAATGTTTGACCATATTGTTTTCGCGCGAACCAAAGAAATTACACGCAATTTGTAATAAACAGTGATAAAAACGATGTTTGTATTAATAAGAGCGTAAAGCTTGTGATACAAGACATAATAAAGAAATACATTGCCTGTATGTTCTTTCCGCTTTTTGAAGACTTAGTTCACATGTAACACCTGCGCAATTGTTGCGCGTTCCAGGTGCGGGGAACTATGGTCCCATCGATCCTTTTTAGGGTATATGCCCCTTTGCCTAGGACCTCATTAATGACGTATGGGCCTTCCCATCTTGGCGCTAACTTGCCTGGTTTTTCAGCATTTGAAGCCTCATTGTCGCGCAAGACGAAATCACCGAGGACAAATGTGCAAACGCGGACGCGCGCATTGTAATATTTTTCAAGCTTGGATTTGTACCTTGCTTCTGTTATAGCGGCGTTCTCGCGCCTTTCTTCCAGAAGATCCAAATCCATCCTTCGCTCTTGTTCATTGTTCTGTTTTTCCATGGCTATCATGCGCGGTGATGGTAAACCTATTTCAGCTGGAATGACGGCCTCAGACCCATAGACTAGACTAAACGGAGTTTCGCCGGTGCTAGTCTTTGGCATTGTTCGATGCGCCCATAGGATGCTGGGAAGTTCGTCAACCCACCCTCTGCGCGCTGTCCCGAGTCGCGCTTTTATGCCGTCAACGATTTGCTTGTTTACACTTTCTACCTGTCCGTTCGCTTGAGGATGCGCAACGGATGCAAAGTTATGCTCGATCTTCATTTCTTTGAACCATTTTTGGAGATCTTCTGCAGCGAAATTTGTACCATTGTCGGAAATAATGCGCAATGGTAATCCAAATCTGCAAATAATATGTTCCCATATAAATTTGCGAATTACCATTGCTGTTGTTGAGGCCAGAGCTTTAGCTTCCACCCATTTTGTGAAGTAATCTACCGCGACAATGATGAACTTTACTGCACCTGGCGCGTCAGGAAATGGCCCGACAAGGTCGATGCCCCACTGTTGGAATGGCCAGGCAGAAGTAACGGGAATTAGCGGATTTTTGGGTCGGAGTGTCTTTGGTGTGTGGCGTTGACATGCCTCGCATCTTCTTAATAGATCAACTGCGTCCATGTGCATTCCTGGCCAGTAGTACCCGGCGCTCCTTATTTTTGCCACGACCATGCGCGGTCCCGCGTGTATACCGCATAATCCTTCGTGGATTTCTCTGACTAGGTATTGAGCGTCTGTTTTATCGACACAGTGTAGTAATGGGCCCATAAATGATTTTCGATAAAGGACGCCATCCGCCATTTCGTAATTTATTGCTTTGTGTTGTATTTTCGAGCTTCTGCCTTTCCTTCCGGAAGTTTCCCGTGTTGAAGGTACAAGATAATTGGAGACATCCAGGATGGATCTCCCATTTCTATGACGCTTACTTTCTTGAAATGAATGGAAGGGTTGGATAATACCTCTATGCGTACCTCTTTTGCTAAGTGCTTAAAGCTAGTAGCAGCTAACTTGCT
This sequence comes from Helianthus tuberosus, assembly GCA_030545235.1. Classification (NCBI taxonomy): domain Eukaryota; kingdom Viridiplantae; phylum Streptophyta; class Magnoliopsida; order Asterales; family Asteraceae; genus Helianthus; species Helianthus tuberosus. The sequence continues at coordinate 1,683,066 of JARYGA010036927.1, forward strand.
TAGCGCGTCAGCGTGCTTGTTCTCACTTCTGTTTATGTGATTAACTTTGAATGTTTGAAATTGGCTGATTAACATCCGCGCTTGTTCAAGGTATAATGCCATAGCTTCTTTTGCATCGTAATTGCCATTAACTTGCTCAGCTACCAGTTTTGAATCAACGTTAGCTTCAAGATTTCTTGCTCCCATTTTTAGCGCTAAGCGAAGACCTGCTAAGAAGGCTTCGTACTCAGCTTCGTTATTCGTGCTTTTGAAATCTAAGCGTATAGCATATGTGAGCTCGTGGTTATCTGGGCTGATTAATCGGAGACCTGCTCCAGCTCCGTCATCATTGGACGCCCCATCTGTGTGCAGGGTCCAGACCCTATCATCGAAAACAGGTGTTGGGTTTTGGATTGCCTCACATTCTTGTACTTTATCGATAGGAACTTCAGTGGCAAAGTCTGCTAGAACTTGCCCTTTGATTGCGGGTCTTGGTCTGTAAAAAATGTTGTAACCTCCTAGCTCAATGGCCCATTTAGCTAATCTTCCCGCCACATCAGGTTTTGACAAGATTTGGCCTAAATGATAATTCGTGAGAACTGTGATGACATGGCCGGAGAAGTACCTGCGCAGGCGTCTGGACGCGTGTATTAGTGCTAGAACCAATTTTTCTATCATTGAGTAACGAGTTTCGGGGCCAGTGAGCATTTTGCTGATATAGTAGATTGGAGTCTGGATGTTTTCCCGCTCTACCATTAATACTGCGCCTACTGCTACTTCCGCGGCTGACAGATACAAGATTAACGGTTCTTTTTCTTTTGGCGCGGTCAGTGTTGGCAGCTGAATTAAACATTCTTTCATTTGCTTGAATGCTGCTTCTGCATCAGGCGTCCATTGAAAAGGGGTTTTCTTTCCGCAGTTTCGTAGCGTACTGATAAATGGATAAGATTTTGCCGCATGATTAGCCAAGAATCTGTTCAGGGCTGCTAATCGTCCGGCGAGCCTTTGCATTTCTTTGACTGTTGCAGGTGATGGCATTAGCTGGATGGCCTGCACCTTTTCTGGATTAACCTTAAAGCCATCTCTTGTAACTATGAAACCCAAAAATTTTCCTTCTTCCATGCCGAAGGAACATTTTATTGGGTTAAGTTTTAAGTTCACGCTGCGTAAGGAGTCGAACGTGCGCTGGATATTATGGAGCATTGTCTCTTCTTCATGGCTCATGATGACGAGGTCATCCATGTATACTTCGACAGTTTTGCCAATATCCCCGCTGAAAACTGTATCCATTAATCGTTGATAGGTTGCGCCAGCGTTGCGCAAGCCAAACGGCATTTTCGTGTAACAGTAGATGCCTTTATCTGTGCGGAACGCGGTTTTGTCTTCGTCTTCTTTTTTCATCTGGACCTGATGATAACCTTTATAACAGTCAAGAAAGCATTTCCATCTGAATGATGCTAGAGAGTCGACTTTTTTGTCTATCTCTGGAAGCGCGTAGCAATCTTTGGGGCATGCTTTGTTCAGGTCCTTGAAATCGACGCACATTCTCCATCCACCACTATGTTTTTGTACCATCACTGGGTTGGCAACCCATGTATGGTATTTTACTTCGCGCAAGATTCCTGCATTGAGTAACTCTGTGACTTGCTCGTCCATTGCTTTAGCTTTTTCTTCGCTGAAACTGCGCCTCCCTTGAGCAACGGGTTCTACTGATGGTTTGATGTTTAGACAATGCTGCGCGATGTTGCGTGGAACTCCAGTCATATCTGCTGGGCACCAAGCAAATATATCTTTGTTGTTAGACAACAATTCTTTCAGTTGTATGCGTGTTGCTGGTGAAATGGCTTGTCCTAGCAGAATGGTCTGCTCTGGATATTCGTTGTTCAGGACCCATTTCTCTGGTTCGTTTGGTGCCGAAGGTTTGACTACTTTTGCTGGTGGTTCGTCGTCTACGGACATGACTTCTTTGCTTGAATAGAGAATTGCAACTCCGGTCTCTGTCGGAAATCCACAAGCAGCGTGTGGAATGGAAGTGATCATGCTAAATTCCCTTTGTGACCTTCTTCCGAGCAAGACATCATGACGTGATGTTGCCGGCATGACCATGAAATTGACTGTAACTGTTCGTGAATGTTCGCCGTCTGATAAAGTCACCGGAAAAGCGATTTGTCCTAATGGGAATACAGCTTCATTACAGAATCCAGTGAGGGGAAAATCGACTGGTTCTAGACGTGCTTTATCTTCTGAATCGAGCTGTTTAAAGCACTGTTCGTATATGATGTCCATCGAGCTCCCTGGATCTATGAACATATAGTCGGTTCGGTAATGACCGAAAATACCAGTGATAATCACTGGTCGTTCTTCCTGAGGGCCCCCAGGAACAACAGGGAACACGACTTGCTGTTCTCTCCAATGTTGATCATAATTTCGTTTATTTGGTCTTCGTGACGGACCTCCTTGAACCATGTGTATTTGTTTCTGATAACTGCTATATTGGCTGGATTGGATGTCCCCCCTACGTAGTATTGGTGGATCCAATACTGTGGTATTAATTTCTTTTCCAGATCTGATGTTTGGGAGATCAGATCTGGCGATTTGAATAACAATTGTTTTTAAAGCAGCTTGGCATCTGCTAAACCAATGTTCTGGAGATTCTTCTAGTTGTAAATTGTTTCCGACGTTTGGTCGAGGACCAAGTTGCCGGTGAGATGATGAATTTTCTGCCATGTGAAAAAACAGAAAACGGAATGAACCGAATCGAAACGAGATCGAAACTAGAAAAACTGAGAAAACGGTGGGCGCCAATGAAGAAACACTAACTATGTGGTCGGAACCGAGATAGTTAGGGGGTTTGAATCCGCATAAAAGGGGTCAGCTCTCTCTCGGTTGATTCGGTTATAACTGAATTTCTTCTCCGGTGATTCTGCAAAAAAGTACACCGTTAGCCTCGTCAAGGGGAGAAGAGGGTTCTCTCCTTGACCCGACTCCGACGTGAGAATAAGTATTGGTAATGGAGAAGATAAGTATTTGAGAAGTGATTGTGATATGAGTTTATACCTGAACAGTTCTCCTATTTATAACCGGGAGTTTGGGAGGGAAAGCCTGTTATTGAAAAGATGACGGAAGATGCTAACACCGTAGCGGTTATATTTTCTTCCGTTAAGTTCTTTGATCCTTCGTTAAGTTGCCTCGATCCGATGTGAATGCACACGGATCGTGGTTTGATCTATGGCTGGGGGATTGCCACGTGGAAAGTGATTAAGTGGAGATTACTCTCCAATTGCATGCCTTCGTTGTGATCCCAGGCTTGCTTGTGGTGATGACACGTGTCTAGACGGTTATAACCATCTGGGTGGTGCACGATTGTATTTCTTTCTAGAAGATTACTGCTGTAATCTGGTGTGACACCTTGCTGTGTGGACACAGATGAATAAATCCCAAGTCTGGGTAAAATAATATCCAAGTCTGGATATTTAGGCGGAGGTATTGAACAAAGGATTTTAATCCTTTGTTAAATGGGAGAAGGCGCAAGGATTTATGTTCTCCTTTTGGGTGCGCGATTATGAATTGCTGACTTTTCCTTCTTTGCAAGACCAATGCGCGGCCGCGCAAGGTCGAAAGGCTAAAAAGGTTGGTTCGTGGTATGGTCTCAAATCCTTTTTATGAGGTTTTTGGGACCTTACCCCTTCAAGTCCCCCCAGTCTAGTGTTGTACTTATGCAAGTAAGTGGAGCACTGGACTTTATGAGAGGGAGGTGTTTTTTAGGCGCGAGAAATAAGAAATTTTCTTTTGGAAGTTTGAAAAAGGAAAACTTGACTTTGCAATCATGCTCTGACATGTAATGACGTCAACTGGCAGTGAGAGTGGGTATTTCTCTTTTTGTCTTGAGATTCGTAATGGCGCTTGTCAGACTTCATTAATGAGGATATGACCCTGGTTCCTATAGCGCCGTTTGGATGTGATATAATTCTGACAATGAATGATGAGTAAGTCTCTCTTTACCTGAGGCTGAGTTCGTTTATATATATGCATATTCCAGATGCCTTATCTTCCGATTGGGTTTTGAGCAAGAAGGATGAAGCGTTCGTACCAGACTCGTCATTTGCTGGATATTTTTAGGGTTTACGAGGCTGCCGAAGGCCTTGTGCTTCTATCTCGTTCTCCCCCTTTAGCTGCTATTGCAGCAGAGAGTCCGGTGAAAACTGATATTCCGGCAACTGTTGATCCTGACCGTAAAGTTCTTCAATCTATGGATGTTGTTGATGGTGCCGGTGTTGTGCTGGATGCTGATAGCTTGATGGATCGGTTCTCGCTGTTTCGGAAAGAAGAATGCCGGCTGGTGTATCAACGCCGGAAAACTCAACGGTGTGAGCAGATGTTTATTGTTGATGGTGATTCCGATGCTGGTTAGGTTTGGGAGTTGTATATCCCTTCTTTTGATGTTTTATGTTAGCCTGCAAACCTCTTTTGTGAATTTCACCGGTGTGACTATTGTATATGGCTGTCGTCCTGTTATCAGCTGAACTAATGTTTCTTTTTGTTGTTTGTGAATATTCTAGTCTTTGGGACCAGTCTTTTTTGAAGATCATTGCCATGATCTTGTGAAGTGTTTGTATTACACTTTTTTGTATGTTGTGATGCACTGCTATGCTTTGTGTTTGTTTGTTTGAATTATAACACACCTCCTATAATCTCGCACATTTCCTTCTCTATATCTAAAACCCACTATCGATAACCATCTCGCATACCAAAATTAGCTAGAATCATGGATCAAGATTACAAATTCGACATAAAATACTTGCATAAGAGATGATCATAGTACTGTGCTTTATTGCACTTGATGTTGGACACTAGATGTGTTCATAGTAGTGTGTTTTATTGATAAAACACAATGTGACAAACAAGTGACTAACTTGGTAAAGGTGTTGTTTTTTACATTGATATTGTTTTAAGGATTGATGTGTTAAAGGTACATTGTGACTAGATCCTGCATATACATGTATTCAGTGTGTTTGTTAAAAACGTGTTTTTTTTTTAAGTTTGATCATAGTAGTGTGTTTTACTGAACTTGATGTTGGATACTAGATGTGTTCATAGTAGTGTTTTTCAATGATAAAACACAATGTGACGAACAAGTGCCTAACTTGGTAAAGGTGTTGTTTTTTACATTGATTTTGTTTTAAGGATTGATGTGTTAAAGCAACATTGTGATTAGATCATGCATGTACATGTATTCAATATGTTTTGTTGAAGACAACGTGTTTTTTTAAAGTTTGATCATACTATTGTGTTTTACCGCACTTGATGTTGGATACTAGTACTGTGTTTTACTGCACTTGATGTTGGATATTAGGTGTGTTCATAGTAGTGTGTTTTTGTGATAAAACACACTGTGACGCCATGGTTTTTTTTCAGCGAACCACTTTAGAAGAAGAAGAAGAATTCCGACTTGAATGATAAACAATGAATCGATCATAATATACGGGATAGAGGTAAGGCTGTCTACATCTTACCCTCTTCAGACCCTACCTTAGTTGTGCTATTGGTGAGATTTATTGAGTATGATGATAATAATGGTGATGATGATGATGATGATGATAACTGTCAATTCGGTTTCAATGTGATATTTGATTTTCTTAAATTTCTCATGCGTTAGTTATAATAAATATATACCATAAATAGAATAAATATAAAATTACCTACTTGTCATTTCCATTAAAATAATTACTTGCCACATGTGATTATGTGGTCGTTTCCTACCATTTGTAGGAAAAATTCTCTTTGTAGCCAACTCATACTCTATATTATATAACCATAATAAAAAATATTAATTTTATTTTTTGCTATATATTTAGCTATAAATATATAAAATAACTATATATATAAATTAAAGAGTGAATTTCAAAGAATTGTCCTTTATCTTTATACCCATTTTCAGGCGCTGTACTTTATGTTCAAAATTGACGAGTTTTGTCCTTTATGTTTTCATATCTTACATGTTTTGTCCTTTAGGTCTAACCCAGTTAGTTTTTTCAGTTAAATTTGGTCATGTGCTTTGCACATGAGGCCACTTTTGTCAATTCAAAGGTTGTAGAAGCTTTAAACTGTAAATCTACCGTTGAACTTACCTTTGAATTCACAAAAATGCCCTCATGTGCAAAGCATATGACCAAATTTAACTGAAAAAACTAACTGGGTTAGGCTTAAAGGACAAAACGTGTATGATATGAAAACATAAAGGACAAAACTCGTCAATTTTGAACATAAAGGACAACGCCTGAAAATAGTTATAAAGATAAAGGATAATCCTTAAAATTCACTCTAAATTAAAATAGTTAAATAGTAAACGAAACGAAGTCAAACTTCAAGATCATAGAAAAGATGAGACAGAGTTTATTTACATCTTACACGTTCTTTATGGATTATGTTGAATTTCATGAACAACTCGTTTTAAGCCATTTTAGACAATTAATTCACAATTCGTTATAAATATTTAGCGGCGTATCAAGAAATTATTTTATGAATGAGTGAACGAGAGGTTCAACCAAATTTTAAAGAGGTGTGATCGGATTTAAACCTATAAAATACACTAAAAAGATTTAAACCCTCAGTTAGGTGAAGGTCCGTCCCTTGCCAATCGTGTACGTACAAGATAACCTCTTATTTGACTTGATGATATGAAAGTAGGCGATTCATATACAAGATTTTTGGTTCACACACAAAAGATAACATACTTTATAGTAATTGTTTAATTTTGAAATAAGTTAGAAGCATGCAAAATGGTCTTTCAAAATATAAGTAGTTTGGGGTTGACGGCTTAACCAACACCAATTTTTCTCGATCATAACCTCTTCATTGATGGTTGCAAGCCCATATAGATAAAGACCTTACAATCTGCATAGGGTGCACGCATGTTTAACCAACTTTAATATTGTGGGTGAGATTCTCTTTTTAAGTTGACAAGCAAACAAAGGCATCTCCCTAATTGCCTTATACAAATTTATCTTTAACTAATTAAACTCTTATGTTTATCATCTTTAACTAATTAAACTCCTGTGTTTTTCATATTATTATTCTTAAATCCATCACTAATCATCACCGATTGACAAGATGAATATATTGTTTTATATTTATTTCGAGCCGAAAAACCATAGAGTAAATTGCCATTTTAGTCCCTGAGGTTTGGTCCAAATTGTCATTTTAGTCCAAATAGTTTTTTTTCTCTTCTGGGTCCCTGACTTTTCCATTTTCTTGTCATTTTGATCTCATTGTCTAACTCGGTATAAAAATCTGGTTATAACCAGGGGCATTTTTGGCATAACTGTTGTGTAGTGATAACGAGGGGTAGTTTGCAACATAATTTATAAATCTCATAATAATTTAATGCCAAAAATTCCCCTGATTATAACCTGTTTTTTGACTAAGTTAGGGGCTGTTTGGTAGCCTCTGAGTGGTCATTAAGAGGCTATCTCTTAATGGAACCGTTAATATTTTACCAATGAGAAGGTAGAAAAATGTGACATGTGATGATTTACCATTCAGAGGTTACATCTTAACCATTCAGACTTGAGGTTACCTCTTATTCATTCAGAGGTTTTAAACCATTAAGAGGTAGCATCTGAATGGTCATTAAGAGACTACCAAACAGCCCCTTAGACAATGTGATCAAAATGGCAAGAAAAAAGAAAAGTCAGAGACCCAGAGGAGAAAAAAAACCATTTGGGCTAAAATGGCAATTTGGACAAAAAATCAGGGACTAAAATGGCAATTTACTCAATAACATAGTTCTCTACATAAAATTTAGAGTAAATTACAATTTTGGCCCCTGTGGTTATATCACTTTTACAGTTTTACCCTATTCGCCTAAAATATAATTGTTTTAACATTTGTGCCCCCATGGTCTCTATAACTAACTATTTTGGCCCCTGAGTTTAACTCAACCCATTACACTAGTTAATTAATTGTCACATGCAACTCACATGATGGGTATATTAGTAAATTCACCTCCTACTTTACTGACTTTATAAACAAAACCCTAGCCTTTTCTTTATCACTTCATCTTCTTCACCATTCCTTCTCAAACCCTAATTTCACACATGGTGATCTACATATTGTTCAGAAGTCTCACATATACACACACCAAAGCCTTCACTAAGACACCAACTACAACCACTAACAGTTACTCCTCCACCTCCTCCAATGTCCGCCATCACCACATGCCACCTGTAACCGCCACCCCTTTGTCTTTCTCCTTCTAAACTCAAACTCCACACAACAATATCACCCAGCACCACCACACCACCATCATCACCCACCACCACCGGTAACGACTCAAAATCCCAACTCAGTAACAACTCGTCGCCGAAACGTCTCTTCAAACAACATTATTTGTATTAGTGCCGCTGCATCGTCGATTTTCCAATTGACGTCTTGCCCATACACTGAAATAGGAACAATTTGGTGGATGAAAATTGGAGGTTTTACTGTTATAGGGATGGGTGATGAAGGGGTATGGTCCCAAAAATGCCGCGCATACCTCATTCACGTCGCGCGCAGACCATACTCCTTATTCATCAACTTGTTTACTGCCAACCTCGAGCGTGGTACATCATCGTATATTGATCTAGCGCGAGGTCTCAACAAGAGAAAATACCACATTCGACACTTAGCATTCTGAACAAGAGCCTTCAACCGCCCATATGCCGCGCGGGTTAGTTACATGTTCATCAAGAGCCGCGCAAGACTATGGCGCAAGGCTACTTCTGAAGGCACACAAGGTACAAGTGGCAGAAGAAAATGGCCAATCCACGTCCTCCAGGTTCTGCTCAATCGTGCTCCACGATCGTCTGACATGCAGGAGACAGAAAGTACTTAGGGACGCCTACGTGGCACCAATCACAAGGCAGAGACAACTGCCCCACGATCTCCACTTGCCTGCTGATGGTAGGAGGACAGCCAGGCCGACAACGATGAGACGTGGCTCCAATCACGGTGCGCCAGCACCGGAGAACTTCTAGAAGCCACTAACGGTCGACACCAGTGAGACAAGGAGCATATCCCCTATGTTGTCGCCTTCCGGCCCAAGGTCCATCAGCCCATACCCTCTTACATCTCTCCAGCTATAAATTAAGACTTCCCTTCACTGGTTAAACATTCTATTCCCTCTACTCTCGCTCTTAATACACACTTATCCCCACAAAACAGTCGCTTATTCTCACGCCGGAGCCCGGTTAAGAGGGAAACCCTCATATTCCCCTCTTAACGAGTAACTGTGTTCTGTTTTGCAGGATTAGCCAGTCCTTAAGGGGCTCAGGAATCAAAAGAAGATTAACCCTTATGGGAAACATAGACCAAACTAATCAAACCCCGGATTAGTTACGTGTTTCTTCAGGTGACTGCAAATCTGTTGAGTGAGATTATGTAAGTTTCAATTTTTGGCAGAGGTTGTGGTTTGATTTGGGGGATGGATTTAGGTTTAAAAATGAAATTGGGTTTCGTAGGAACACTTATTCTTGCTTACAGTAAATGAATTGGGCAAGGGTTGAAGAATCCGAGGGATGAAGGTGGTGGAGGTGGGTGTCAGTGGTGGAGGTGAGTGGTAGAAGTAGCTATGGCGGTAGTGTGGGTGGTGGTGGATTTGGGGATCTGAATGTATTATATGTTATTATATACATTATTTATATATATTATATTAAACATACACACCTAATATTTAAATGAAAATAAGTTATTTGATATTATATATAATTAAATGAAAATAAATATGTAAATGACATGCTTTAGGGAGGTGAATTTACTAATATACCCATCATGTGAGTTACATGTGACAATTAATTAACCAGGGTAATGGGTTGAGTTAGATTCAGGAGCCAAAATAGTTATTTATAGAGACCACAGGGGCCAAAATCGTAGTTTACTCTAAAATTTAATACAACGTATATTAGTTGAAGTTATTTCTTGATAATTTTAGAAGTAAATGTTCAAAAGACGGGTAATTGGTTTATAATTTTTTTAATGGTGAATAAAATAAATGTTCGGCTACCCCGGGTAACTCAATGGCAAAAGATGACCACACACGCCTGCGATCGCAAATAGTGCTATGTACCTCAAACCCACCATCACCAGTTTCGGGGAAAACCCGCCACCCAAAGCTCACTGCGGCAAAACCCGGTTGGAATCAAATTCAAACTTGAGACCTCTGGCCTGAAACTCAAATCTTCACTTCCCCTCCAATGCTAATTGTGCTATAGCTCATTGGCCGAAATTTGATTTTAATAATCTCAACTATTACCTATAAGTTGGGACTAAACCCAAATCAGTAAATGTTTAACTTTAAACGTATTTTTCTCAATTGATCTCATATCAAGAATACATGCCATCGAAAAGCAGACGGGGTTAACCTTCAGTTAGTATGGGATGATCGGGGGAGTATATACGTTAAAATTTGGATTGTCTGTAAACATTTCTAGAGCTGAGATTAATCTCAACAAATAGGTGAAAGTTAAAATTTTTAAAATTTAAAATTCCTTAAAAGATTAAACACTTTTAGAAGTAAAAGAAATTTATGACATTTTAAATTGTGATTTTAGTTTTCGGGAAAACATAAGAAAGACTTTTAACTACTAATAAGATCAAGTGCTCAACCATGATAACTCCGATTAAAATATTATAGTTTCTCTAATCATGTTTACACTATACTCTTTCCAAAAAAAGGTTTTTTAAATAATATTTCACATCAACCTAAACCTTTTATATACATACTAAAAAGATACATGTTTCGGTTCGTAAACTCGAGTAACCAACTAGTTTCACCGTCTAACGTAAAAAGATGAGAGTCGTTAAGGAGGAATAAATGTGAATGGTCCTACATGCCTCCAAAACGACAGACATACACGTCGTATTGTGACATACGAAGCCAATTTCGAAATGAAGTTGGTGTCCACAATTTCATGATTTCCTTGTCTCACTATCTTGGATCATATTTCTGAATATGCCACATTTAGCTACAATTTCTATCACTTTCAAAACACTTGTTTGTCATTTATACTTTATATTCCTACCCTTTGCAACTCATCATAATTTCAACTATAAACCATTAATTAAATTCCATACCAATTATCTAATATCATGTGTTTTAATTTTGCAACCATCTAACATCATTTTGAAACAAATACTTTTGGGTCTTAAAAAAAATATTGGCCAGATTTAGTTGTCCTAAACGAATTTCTAAACTCGTGATTAATTATGTTTATATCATCTGAAAATGAATAGTTTATATAGAAGTGATCATTCCATCGATATGGGTAGTCATGAACGTACGGTTGAAAGCAAGGTATAACACCATGGGTAGTGGTTACATCAAATGATGCCCTACCCTAGGACGTTTTGTGCCACGTGTAATCCTAGTCATCAAAGGGGCGTTATTCACAAATAGACGTAGTGGTGATAACGTCCAATAATGCTCCGTCAATCGTTACACAATTATTAAATTTTGTAGTTAAAACTAATAAAATTTCATTAAATAAAAAACATTACATTCTTAAAAAAAAATAAAAACCGGAATTAAGAAAAAAAATAAAATCCTAAAAAACGAAACAAATAAATTAAAAAAAACCGAAACAAATAGATTAATATATATATATATATATATTAAATGTTGTTACCATTTGACAACGGTAAGCTTTCGAAAAAAACGCCGGGCACAAGCGTTGTTTTTACAACGCCAAACAGCAAAAATTCAAAAAAAAAAAAAAACGCCCCGTGGGGCCATGGACGGGCGTGTTTGGGCGTTTTCGGGCAAAAAAGGTCTCATTTTGGAACGACTACACATGGTCTAAGGGTGTAAACGAGTTAGCCACTTAGGTTGTTTAATATAAATATAACAATATATCTACAAAGGGGAAAGTTCCTTTAAGAAGAAAAAGAACAAAGAGTAATTTTGTAAAACATTACATAGTTTTTTCACTTATCTCATTTATTATCATTTTTTACTAATTAATTAGTCATCAAAACTATTATCCTCCACACTAACTTTTTTTGCCTACACACATCAAAAGTTATCCTACATATTTGTAACGCCCCGAAAACGGGTTTGGTAATCAAACCCCGTTAATACAAAAAGGCGGGTAAAGTACCGTTAGTGGTAAAAGTAAGAGTAAATTGCCATTTTAGTCCCTGAGTTTTGTCTAAATTTGCCAGTTTGATCCAAATAGTTTTTTTTTTGCATCTGGGTCCCTGACTTTTACATTTTGTTGCCATTTTGATCACTTTTCCTAACTCCATCCAAAAACCCAGTTACTCGCCTAACTCCATCCAATTTAAACCTTTTCAGCTTTTCAGTTGCCATTTTGATCCAATTCTTAAAAAACATAAAAATTCAAAAAAATCCAAATAATTCTAAAAAATCCTAAAAAATTCAAAAAAAAATCTAAAAAATCATAAAAATTCTAAAAAATTCAAAAAAATATAAAAAATTCTAAAAAATCATAAAAATTCTAAAAAATTCAAAAAAATATAAAAATAAAAAAATTCTAAAAAATTAAAAAAATTCTAAAAAATCAAAAAAATTCTAAAAAATCCAAAAATCATTAAATGTTTCGAACCCGAAGCGTTTCGACCCGAAGCGTTTCGACCAGTACCATATCGTTTCGAACCGTTTCGAACCGAACCGTTTCGAACCGAACCGTTTCCCGAACCGTTTCGAAACCGTACCGTTTCGAACCCGAACCGTTTCCCGAACCGTTTCGAACCGTACCGTTTCGAACCCGAACCGTTTCGACCCGAACCGTTTCGACCCGTACCGTTTCGAACCCGAACCGTTTCGAACCCGTATCGTTTCGAACCCGAACCGTTTCGACCCGAACCGTTTCGAACCCGTACCGTTTCGAACCCGAACCGTTTCGAACCCGTACCGTTTCGAACCCGAACCGTTTCGACCCGAACCGTTTCGAACCCGTACCGTTTCGAACCCGAACCGTTTCGAACCCGTACCGTTCCGAACCCGTACCGTTCCGAACCCGTACCGTTCCGAACCCGTACCTTTTCGAACGGTACGGGTTCGAAACGGTACGGGTCGAAACGGTTCGGGTCGAAACGGTTCGGGTCGAAACGGTACGGTTCGAAACGGTTCGGGTCGAAACGGTTCGGGTCGAAACGGTTCGGGTTCGAAACGGTTCGGGTTCGAAACGGTACGGGTTCGAAACGGTTCGGGTCGAAACGGTTCGGGTCGAAACGGTTCGGGTTCGAAACGGTTCGGGTTCGAAACGGTACGGGTTCGAAACGGTTCGGGTCGAAACGGTTCGGGTTCGAAACGGTACGGGTTCGAAACGGTTCGGGTTCGAAACGGTACGGGTTCGAAACGGTTCGGGTCGAAACGGTTCGGGTTCGAAACGGTACGGGTTCGAAACGGTTCGGGTTCGAAACGGTACGGGTTCGAAACGGTACGGGTCGAAACGGTACGGGTCGAAACGGTTCGGGTTGAAACGGTACGGTTCGAAACGGTTCGGGAAACGGTTCGGGTTCGAAACGGTACGGTTTCGAAACGGTTCGGGTTCGAAACGGTACGGGTTCGAAACGGTTCGGTTTGAAACGATATGGTACGGGTCGAAACGGTTCGGTTCGAAACGGTACGGGTCGAAACGGTTCGTGCCAAAACATTTAATAATTTTTGGATTTTTTAGAATTTTTTTAGAATTTTTTTTTTGATTTTTTAGAATTTTTTTGAATTTTTTATATTTTTTTGAATTTTTTAGAATTTTTTAGGATTTTTTAGAATTATTTGGATTTTTTAGAATTTTTATGTTTTTTTTAAGAATTGGATCAAAATGGCAACTGAAAAAGGTTTAAATTGAAAAGAGTAACTGGGTTTTTGGATGGAGTTAGGCGAGTAACTGGGTTTTTGGATGGAGTTAGGAAAAGTGATCAAAATGGCAACAAAATGTAAAAGTCAGGGACCCAGATGCAAAAAAAAAACTATTTGGATCAAACTGGCATATTTGGACAAAACTCAGGGACTAAAATGGCAATTTACTCTAAAAGTAACCCGGTAAATATTAGGATTTAAATAAATAATCCTAATATTAATTAAAAAGTGGATAAGAATTTTCAAAAAAAATAAAATGGATAAAAGGCCCGAGTTAACGGAACTTAAAATAAACGGGTTAGAACTCCCGGAACTCACTAAGTTAACTAGGGGTAATTAACCTAGTTAATTATTTGTTTAAAAACAATAAAGAAGCATGGACAAGTAAGCCTTTTATAAACCATGGATATTTGATGGACCAAAGTTGGACAATTGCAAAGTGGTATTATTAAAACAAAAATTAACCAAACACACACTTGTGTGTGTGTCTGGTTCGATCAAAAAAACAGGGGGCGACCAAGTTCTTCCACCAAACCCTAGTTCATGCTAAATTGTCCAAATTGAAGGCCTAAATCAGTTCCAAAATAAAATCTGAGCATAGATTGGTGATCTCCTCTGAAAAGGGATCATAAGGTATGTAAATTTTGTAGAAAATTTCCATCTAAATTTCTGGATGAACTTAGAGAAATCGAAAATTGATGTTGCATGAATGATATGTAGATGAAATAGGAACATTTAAATGCCTAGGAGTAAACCCTAGACAAGTATATATTGAAATCATGCTTAGCTCAAGTAAATTCAGATTTTTGTTGATGCTAAATTCATGTATGAGATGTTTTAAGGGTTTTGATTGATAAAAATTAATGTTATGATGTCAAGAACATGCTTAAATTGAAAGCTGAATTCAAACAGCTCCTGATCAGAATTTATAGCCGACTTGTATTGGCTGTAACCTGAACAAAACTTGACAAAAACATGTGTATCTTGAGTCTAAAATGTAATTCCAGGAAATATCTTTAAAACCCCACTGTAATCGCATTTTTTCGACGAAAATTGAGCGTTTTATGAATTTTTCCGCATCAAAGGTTCAAGCTGCATTTTCTGGCATAATTTGCAGCCCATTACGAATGTGATAACTCAATTTAGAAATTGAGTTATGATCTCAAATTCTTACTGTAGAAAGTTTAAATTTATTTAAAGAATCGTCAATTGGAATTTCGTCAATCGGATAAACGAGGAATTTTTAATGAATTTTTCCGTAAGTTGCAGTCAGAAGTGACGAATCTGATTGCAGCTTAGTAGATGAATTTTTATGAATTTTTGGTAAAGAGTTAGATCTTGAAATTTTAACACAAGGCCTAAACCTCCGAGAGGTACGCCACATAAAAAAATCATAATTTTTTAAGACTTGTAAAGAGGTTAAACAGGTCACCAAAAACAGCCTATTTTCAGTGATACGAAACTTGATTGTTGATGTTATAAATTATGCCCAAAATGTTCATATGTTGAAATTATGAATCAAATGCGTAATTTCCTAGTTCGACTAATTACGTGTGATGTGGGGTAATACAAATTTTAATTATGAAGTCGATTTAGCTTATATGCACATATCATATAATTAAGGGTAGTTAACATTTGAAAAGTTAAACTAACCATGGACGGAGTCGAATAGTAGTTTTGAAATAGAAAATACGTAAGGTGGAATAGTCGTGGTTATAATGACAAATCTAACCACCTTGTGAATTATGATGATAGTTTGACTATTGACAAGCTAGATGGAGGCTTGGGAATGAAGCGGGTCAAACGGAGCAAGTATGAAAAGGAAAGCGTAATATGGATGCGAGGTAAGTAAAAGCTTACACCCTTTTTAGTATACATCAGTTGTGTGTATTGAAAATGAATAAGGAAAAGTTAGTAATAGAGTTATAATGTTCCGACGCAAATAATATAAGTCGGAACTAGTGCAATGGTGAGAAATCATAAACAATGGCAAAAATGGTTAATTGGTAAATTAGTCATGTGACGATGAACTAATAAGAAATCTTGAAACATTACGTTATGGTGTAAACCAGAATGGGTAAAAGGGCGAGATGGTAAATAGATATCATCTCATAATGGAAAATGGTCGTTCGGACTAAACGGGTCAAATGACATTGGCAAGATCATTTGACAATATTAATTGATGATCGCTTGTTGAGTTTTGTGATTACAGGAAATATCATACGGATCGCGTTGGTATTAATTAGAAATTAATAGTGAAAGATATTTAAACGGGTCAATCCTATGACTCGAGCCAGGTACGCATATTTAGAATTATTGTTAAAAGCGATATTTTGGTCAAATATTAGCGAAAGTCCTTCGTCGTAAAATGAAGGACTAAAATTAACCAAAAAGCCCTTAATGGGTGAATTGGGCAAACGACCCATATGGGTCGTTTAGGAATTCGCATTAAGATTACGAAGAATAAGTAGATACCTTAATGTAGTAAAATGATGAGTGAAATTTAAAGTTAACGGTAAATCCCTCCAACGGGTCAAAATGAAGTTTTGCGCTTAACTCAACCTTTAGTTGCATAATGTATGAAAGTCTTGAACTCACGAGTTAATGGTTTTGAGATAATGAATATCTCAAAAATTTGCAATGATTTAAACAAAAGTGGTTTAATGAATCATGAAACGGGTCAAAAGTGTTAAAAAGGAATTTCAAGCCGAGAGCTTGAAATCTGAATTTTTGAAATAGTTGAATATCAGGTTTTAACTCCATAAGATGGAGAATTAAATTTCGAACGCGTAGGAAAAAGAATCACGTAAAACGGACTTCTAGATCAAAAGTTATGGCCTTTGAAAGTTGATTTTTGATAAATAAACATAGCTGGAAGAAATGCAGGTCCTAGATGCGGACCTGCTGGAAAACGATCTCCCCCGCTGCACGCGAAGGAGAACCGGGCACCAGGCGCGACACGCGGGTGCTGTCGCGGCACCACGCGAGAGGCAAAATTTCGAAATTGTATTTTTATTTTATTTGTTTGTTTATGAAATTTGTTTATACATGTTTATAAGCTATCAAAACTAACTTTTAAGTTGGTTTTGATCATAGGTGATATCAAGTGTACCCGGATGGAGATCAAGCGATGGCAAAGGACCGAACACACGAAAAATGAAGCTTTCTCAAGTTGTTTCGTCGTTATTCTAAAACGATGAATTAAATCACATTATGTTGTATTACTTTAAATTGTAAAAGTTTTTAATAAACCCGTATTTTTCGTTGTAATTGTAACCGTAATTACATGATTATGGACTTAAATTATACGAAAATAGTTAAATAATAGCAAGGGTGTTACAATATTTCGAAATTCATCCTGCACGTTGTAATTTATCCTACACAACTCGTAATTTATCCTACACTTTAAATTATTTTATTTTATTTTTTTGAAAAAATATATATTTTGAAGATAAGTTACAAAAAATTTAATTTAGTTAGCTATTAAAGAGGAAAACTACAAATTAATGACCTAGATAAATTACACTTTTCGTCCTTTATGTTTGTACGTGATTGCAACGGATAGCCTTTAAATTTAGTAATTACAGTCACAGTCCTTTATTTGGAAAACCCGTTACACTCTACGTCCTTTAGTACTAACCATGTTAAAATTTTTAGTTAATTTTATTAACTTAAGGGTATTTTGGTCAATTCATGTTTTATTATTATTATTATTATTATTATTATTATCATCATCATCATCATTATCATCATCTACAACTTCAAACTCCCAATTCAGATCTAAAAAACACACACACTCTCTCTCTACAAAATCCTCTTCATCAAATTTGCAGATCTAGAAAAACTCTCTCTCTCTCTACAATCACCACTCAATCCACCAACCTTCTGTTCCATAAAAAAGATGAACACCCAAAATAAATTATCTTTGAGAAGTGCGTTTTTTTGCATCAAAATGGGTTGAAAAATGGAAACCTTTTATGCTCTGAATTGAAATTGGAAGGTGGGAAAACATGTAGTCATTGGATTACTAGTGGCCGGAGCCACCGTAGATGGAGGCGAAGGAAGATATGTTCATTATCAGTTAGATTAACGATGGCTGGAGCCACCGTAGACGGCGGTGTTAGGGCGACAGTGGGGTTTTGTTTTTGATTTGTGAAACATAGATCTGAAATCCATTCTTACTCTTGGAAATTTTACAGATCTGAAATTCGTTTTTTATTTGTTTTTGAAGATTTGGGTTTTTTTTGTATTTTATAAGAAAAGAATCTTAAATTGGGTTTTTCTTGTTTTTGTAGAGTGAATTACTTTGAAGATGTGTTTTTTTGATTTGTTGAAGATGAAATCCCCAGAGATCTGGAAGTACATATATTTTGAGATATTATTGCAAGTAAATGTTATTGTTTATGAAGATGATAAATGTTCTTATTCATCGGTGTTCTTGATGTTCTTGTTTATGACGATGATAGAAGATTGGGGTGTTCTTGTTTTTGGTTTACTTTATTAAATATTTAAGAGTAAACTGCCATTTTGGTCCCTGTGGTTTGGCCAGTTTTGCCACTTTAGTCCAAATCTCAAACTTATTACATCCAGGGCCCTGTGGTTTGCATTTTGTTGCCATTTTAGTCCAAAATCCAAAAAACCCCCTTTTTGACTGTTGAGAGCTGCCTATTTTGTCCTTTAGTGCAGGGGTATTTTGGTCATTTATGTTTTATTTAAAGCAATTCAACAACAACAACAACAAAACCCAGAAAATCAAGAACATCTTCAAAGTTCATCATCAAAACCCAGAAATTCAAGAACATCTTCAAGAAAAAACGAGGCTCAGATCTGTATCTTCAAGAACATCATCAAACATCATCATCAAAACCCAGAAAATCCACCAAATCAAGAACATCATCACAGCCTAAAAATCAAAACCCAGAAAATCCACCAAATCAAGAACATCAAAACCCATAAAATCCACCAAACCCAGAAAATCCACCAAATCAAGAACAAGCATAAAAATCATCACAGCCTCATGGTGAACAAGCATAACAGAACAAGTAACAACACACAATACATATACATATATAACGGAGGGTTGTTGAAGATAATAAATATAATGCCACTGCCAGAACAACAACAACAGCAACAACAATGTCACTGCCGGTTGTATCTTCATCGTCAACGGCATAACAAAAATCTCTCCGATTGTCACTTAATTTGAAGCTTTGAACAAACGAAACCCTAGAAAACCTAAAACCCCTAATTTTCAAAATCAACAACAGGACTACAAATCAAATTACTGAATCAAATTACTGAAGGTGGTGATGATACAGTGGTGGCGGCGGTGGTGGCGGTGGTGATGATACAGTGGTGGGGGTGATGGTGATGAAGATGAGATGATGGTGATGAAGATGGAGGCGACGATGGTGTTGGCGACGGTGGTGTTGGCAAAGATGGTGATGAAGATGAGATGATGGTGATGATACAGTGGTGGGGGTGATGGTGATGAAGATGAGATGATGGTGATGAAGATGGCGGGGACGGTGGTGTTGGCGGCGACGGTGGGGGTGGTTGTTGGGGTGGAGACGATGTTGATGATGAAGATGAGATATGTTGAAGATGATGATGAATATATGTTGAAGAAAGAGAGAACAGTGGAGAGAGAGAGAGAGAGAGATGTCTGTTGAAGATGATGATAATAGGGTTTTATTATATAATAAAGAGATAATAAATATAAAATGACCAAAATGCCCCTGAGAGTAAAGACAAAATAGCATGTCATTAATGGGAAATCTGGTCAAATTTGAAATTTGGACCAAAATGGCAACAAAATGCAAACCACAGGGCCCTGGATGTAATAAGTTTGAGATTTGGACTAAAGTGGCAAAATTGGCCAAACCACAGGGACCAAAATGGCAGTTTACTCAATATTTAAATAAAAATCTGAATTGACCAAAATACCCTTAAGTGAATAAACTTAACTAAAATTTTTAACCTGGTTAGTATTAAAGGACGTGGAGTGTAACATGTTGTGCAAATAAAGGACTGTGACTGTAATTATTGAAGTTAAAGGTTATCCGTTGCAATCCCGTACAAACATAAAGGACGAAAAGTGTAATTTATCCTATTAACTAAAGTAAAATAAAGCATTCTTATTGGTTGAAATTTCTTCTTTTTTCTTCTTACAAAAAATTTCTTCTCATTTGAACTCTCCACTATCTACAAATAATATTGATATATATAATTATAATAAATATTATTTAGATCTTGTTTATTTATTATGCATATATAATTTGTTTATTACACACATGTAAACTACTCTTAACTCTTAACATGTATGTAATCATAAAAATACATATAATAAATGATAAAGGTACCCTAAATATAAATATAAATATAAATATAAATATAAATATATATATATATATATTTATATTTATATTTATATTTAGGGGAAGGTTCATTGGGGACACTAAAAAAGTAGGGAACAGCGGGGAACCGACTCAAACGAACTCCGATTGGACTCATTCCAGCGGCGTTGGAACCGGCTCGTTGAACCCTAACTAGGATCTCTTAACCCTAAACCCTAAATCCTAACTCCTAAACTCTAAACTCTAAAGCTAAAAAATAAGGCTAAAACCTAAGCTAAACCGTAAAATCTAAACTATACACTGTAACAACTCTCACAAAAAGATCCTAATTATTATTTTATGTGACCAATAGGAAACCCTAATTAAGAAACCCAAGTGATTCTGCACAAACCCTAAAATTTCCAGAACAATCGGAATCAGGATTAGGGCCCCTAAAACTCAGGGGGGTTAAACCCTAGTTGATAATTATCTTTAATTCTCGTTGTCCAAATGAAATTTTTCGAAAGTGTCAACTCACCTGAGCTAGTCCCAATCGTTGCTACTCTATAGCCTACTTTTGTGCCTTCGGACCGCAACACTCTCAACCTTACGGTCCGTATGGTGTCTTACGGACCTCAACATTGGGAAGCTTACGGTCCGTAAGCTAGTAAAATTTTGGGTATAAATAGAGGACCTTGGGACTTGAAATCTGACTTTGAAACGACGAAAATTCGTTTTACGTAGGTCGATTTATAGCAGAAACAATCCACAAAACAAACACTAAATCACGAAGTGCTACCGCAATCAGGGTAATAACTCGATCGCTATTACGATTCAACGTCCGATCGATTATAACTATCCAACGATTGTTTAAGTGCCGCTCAAATTGAGTTTATACTTTGTTATTCATCGTGATTTCGACTTGAATGTTTGAGTGCTGTTCGAATTCGGACTATACTCTGTCATTCGTTGTGAATCCGTTGAATTGTTAAGTATTGCACTTGTAAATCGTTGTGAGAGTTGAATCTCGTGAATTGTCGTAACTGCTGTATTAGTTACTAACCGATTTGTGTGTGCATTGTTATTTAAATTAGGTTAATCACGGCTAATCAGTAGGCTTATACTCTGCTCGTTAAATCTACAATGTGAGTCATTCTCCTTTTCTCACAGTTTGTGAGTCTTTATCCTTTTATCAAATTACTTTATCAAAACTTTTTCCAAAACTATTTCTTAAAAGTTATAGTTACAGGGATTAAGTCTTTGTTATCTGAAATTACTGCCAGTAAGTGGGGGTATGTGCACATTACTACTAACGATTTATCACTTGGGTGAAAGGACCTACAAGTGATATGTCCACAGTCACAGTCCGGTAAAGTGGCAACTGGATCAGTTAATATACAGATAGTGGCAATTGTAATCGCTCTTAATACTGTAAATTATAACAAAAGAGTCATTTTATTAATTAGAATGATTCACTCAGTATTTCCCTGCTGACAAAACCTTTTTTCAAACATGTTTCAGGTGATCTGTTGTGAGCTAAAGAAAAGTGCTATGGAGCACTACCAGCTTAGAAAAGTGGCTCAATGTAAATAAATGAAGAAACATGTTTTGAGAAATAAAGATTTCCCAGTGAAATCACCTTATTGTAAATTATGGAATTTATCCCTATATTATAAACGAGCAAGTTTTAATATTTAAACGATCCTGTTTAAAAAGTCTTCCGTTGTCATTTAATAATATACCACTGGATTTCCTGCCTCGCGGCTCTGGACCGGGTCAAACCGGGACCGAGGGCCGTGACAGGAAAAAAGTGGTATCAGAGCCACTGATTTAAGCTTATTATTGATTTTAGCCTATTAAATAATTGAGAGATACTTAGAAAAATTTAATTGCTATTTTGTGAAAATATGTTTTATTAATTGATTAATTGTTGAATTACAGTATGGGTAAACAAAAGATTTCTGCTATCTACCACAAATTAGATACTGCAACCACAGAAAAAGGAACCTCTTCCTCCAAACACCCAGCAAATCTGGAAGAAGGGATTTTTGTCCGTAAAGCAAATTATAAAAATTCTCTCACCCAAGATAAAAGAAATTCGATTCTTAGAAATGGAGAGAAATTAAATAAAACCCAAGTCAAGAAAGTGAAGTTTAATTCAGAAATTCAGGAATTAGGAAATAGGCCACCTTGGGAAGATACATTAGAGGAAAAATGGGCAAACCTTTATCTGCTAGCTACCGTAGCAGAGAATGCAAACCTCTAAACTATCAATAAGCCTGGTCTAGTAGAAAATTAATACCCAGTAAATAAATAAATTATAGTGTGTTCTCTTTCCTGTAGTCTTTTGTACAAATCAGTATGCAATAAAACTTTAATGTTTATTTGTAAAACTTTGTTCCAAAGTTTTAACTTAATATTTTTTTGTGCATTTTGCATATATGCTATCCAGCATGAGTGAGATATCGGAAGCATTTCAGAATCTCAACCTCTACCCAGTACCAATTGAAGTCTCCCACGACTTTACTGGTTATATTGCTGACATAGAGGAACCCCTGGAATTCAAAGTCTCGCCGTTGGAAAAAGAAAAACTTAAAAAGAAAAGAAGATATGTAGGATGGAGGAAAGTGCGCAGGAGAAAGTCAGCCACTAGGAAACTCCCCAAAATAGAAAACCCTATAGCTAAAGGAAAAGGAATCGAAACCGGAGAAAGTTCTAAACCAGCAGAGATAGAAACCAGGAAAGATTATAAACAAAAAGGAATAGAAATGGGAGAGAGCTCTAGGCAATCTGAAGAACTCACATTTGAAGACGAAATAGACCGTCTACTGGCAAATTGTGCTGTCATTAGCCCTATCCATAATAATCTATATCCTTACCGAGCCGAAACCCAACTTCCTGTGAATCTAGAACCAGCTATTCCAGACCCACTAATCCACACTCGACCTTTAGGTCAAATGGAAGAATGGTGGACAAACGACTGGCCATTTGAAAATATCGTCAACAGTCCTTATTCCTTCCTTCCACAATTTGATCCAGAACCTATCCCCAATCCTCCCATGAGCAACGAAAACTTAGCCGAACTCCGTCAGTACGGTGAAGAACTGATAAGTACAGGAAATAGGATCCGAGAAATGGGGGAACGAATTTCTTGGAAGTACGACGAAAGGGAGCGTCGCTACTAACTGCCAGTGATCAAAAGAATAGTGGGGTTGGGAAGTATGTCTGTATAATAATAATAGTTAAATATAACTCTGTAAAATGGGAAATAAAACATTGTAAGATAACCAGTGAGTATGGATGCCTATATAATATATAAAACAAAATAGAAGTCGAAACATCGGCAATTTTGATATATATATCTGTGTTATAAGATTTTATGTGTTTCTGTGTAATTATTTTATTTTACAATCATTTGATACTAATATAATAATTATCAGATGGAAAACGCTAGTAATGATCTCGTAAATGAAGTTAATCAATCTGAGCAACCACCGGGGGATCAATATATGACTAGGCAAGATATCGAAAATATTGTTGCTCAAGGAATAGCCAATGCTATTCCAGCATTCGTTGCTGCTGTTAAAAATCCAATAGAACCGCAACAAATCGTTCCTAGCGAACGCATTCCTGAAGATAACTTCAGTAATAGTGTAAACGGAGGCAATGATCATGTTAATCATGATAATGAACCACTACAAGCTCCACCTCCTAAGAAAATGAAAGCCGCAACACCTGGTTGCACTTTCAAAGAATTTCTTGCATGTAAACCCACTGAATTTGCAGGCAACGAAGGAGCAACTGCAGTACTGCGTTGGTTAGAGAAAACTGAAGCAGTAATTGCAATAAGTAAGTGTTCCGAAGAAGATCAAGTTATGTATGCTTCAAATTTGTTCAAAGAAGGGGCACTAGAATGGTGGAACACCGTATTACAAGCAAAAGGAAGAAGAAGGGCTTATGCTTTAAACTGGGAAGAATTTAAAGTTCTTGTAGAAAGAAAATATTGTCCTGAATATGAAAAGGAACAAATGGCAAATAAGTTCCTAACCCATCGTATGGTAGGCGTAGAGTGTCGCGGTTATACTTCGACATTCTTTGAATATGCTATTGTGGTACCAACACTGCCTTTGCCAGAACCGGTACTCATTTCTCGCTATATTTGGGGATTGATTGGTGAAATCCGCAATATCGTTAAAGCTGCGAGACCTCGCACTATTAACGATGCAGTGGAATTAGCCAACACCCTAACGGATGAATTGGTGCGCACAAGAGATGAAGATAGGAAGAAGGAATTGGCCCAGAAAATTACCCAAGAATTTCGTACGGGTAATAAGAGCAATTTCAAGAGAAGAGGAACAGGGCAATTCTCCACTGGTCCATTTTGCAATTCTTGCAAAAAGAAGCATTTTGGAAGATGCAAAGGCTATTGTAATTTTTGCAAAATTCCGGGACATCGTGAAGAAGAATGCAGAAATAAAACAAGGGTTTGCTACAACTGTGGAGAAACTGGACATCTTAGGCCAGATTGCCCAAAACTGAACAAACCAGCGGACAATAAAGCTAAACCTGCAGAAGGAGCTAAAAAGAATGTGAGAGCCTTTCAATTAACAACTCAAGAAGCTGAGCTAATTCCAGATGTGATAGCGGGTACGTTCCTAGTTCACAACATTTACGCCAAAGTATTATTTGACTCTGGTGCAAACCAAAGTTTTGTCAATACTTCATTCTGCCAAGCTCTTAACTTACCTTTAACCAGCATTAGGCAGATTTTCACAGTAGAAACGGCTGATGGAAATTCAGTTAATATAGATAAGGTTTTGCAAAAGGTAGAATTAGAACTTTCAGGTCACAAATTCTTTGCAAATCTACTACCTATGAAATTAGCGGAATTTGATGTTGTGTTAGGAATGGATTGGTTGATAACCAACCATGCTCGAATTCTTTGTGACAAGAATTCCATAGAAATTCAAACAACCACCGGAGAAGTCATTAGGGTTACAGGAGATAAACCACGTAAGCCCATGAAGTTCATATCAGTAATGAAAGTTGCTAGTTATGAACGAAAGCAAGGAATAGTATATATGATTTCAGTAATCATTAGTACTAAGGGTGAAGAAATTAAGGAAATTCCTGTAGTCTCAGAATACTCAGATGTATTCCCAGAAGATTTACCAGGATTACCGCCAGATAGGGAGGTAGAATTTAGGATTCATCTAATTCCAGGAACTACACCGATAGCTAAGGCACCTTATCGGTTAGCACCCACAGAAATGTTAGAACTGAAAAAGCAATTAGATGAATTACTAAGTAAAGGACTCATACAACCTAGCTCATCCCCTTGGGGAGCTCCAGTGTTGTTTGTAAAGAAGAAGGATGGTTCAATGAGAATGTGTATTGATTATAGAGAATTGAATAAGGTTACAATTAAGAATCGATACCCATTACCTAGGATTGATGATCTTTTCGATCAACTTCAAGGAGCTAGATATTTTTCTAAGATTGACTTACATTCCGGATATCATCAATTGAAAGTACAAGAAGAAGACATACCTAAAACTGCTTTCAGAACTAGGTATGGTCATCACGAGTTTACAGTCATGCCCTTTGGATTAACGAATGCACCGGCTGCATTCATGGACATGATGAATAGGATCTGTAAACCGTATTTGGATAAATTTGTAATTGTCTTCATAGATGATATATTTATTTATTCAAAAAGTCAGGATGAACATTGTCAGCACTTGCATTTGCTCTTAACTTTGTTAAGAAAAGAAAAGCTTTATGCCAAATTTTCAAAGTGTGAATTCTGGCTGCAAGAAGTACAATTTTTAGGTCACATGGTGAATCACTAAGGCATTCACGTAGATCCTGCTAAAATAGAGGCAATTACCAAATGGAAGGTTCCACAAACTGCAATGGAAATTAGAAGTTTTGTAGGTTTAGCCGGATACTATAGACGGTTTATTAAGGATTTTTCCAAGATAGCTGTACCATTAACTAAGCTACCCTGTAAAGCCATTAAGTTTGAATGGGGACCTAAACAAGAGGAAGCTTTTAGGATCTTGAAACAAAAGCTAACCAATGCTCCAATCTTAACCTTACCAGAAGGGACTGAAGATTTTGAAGTATATTGTGATGCTTCAAAATTAGGATTAGGATGTGTGGTTATGCAACGCAACAAGGTAATTGCGTATGCCTCAAGACAACTGAAAAAGCACGAAGAAAACTATACGACTCATGATTTAGAATTAGGAGCTGTAATTTTTGCCCTTAAAATTTGGAGACATTATCTGTATGGAAGAAAATTCACTATATATACAGATCATAAGAGTTTAAAATATATTTTTGGGCAAAAAGAGTTGAATATGAGGCAAAGTGTAACAACTCTCACAAAAAGATCCTAATTATTATTTCAATGTGACCAATAGGAAACCCTAATTAAGAAACCCAAGTGATTCCGTACAAACCCTAAAATTTTCAGAACAATCGGAATCAGGATTAGGGCCCCTAAAACTTAGGGGGGATAAACCCTAATTGACGATTATCCTCAAATAATCGTTGTCACATAACTGAATTTCGAAAATATTGAGTCAGCCAAGCTAGTCCCATTCGTGGCTACTCTATAGCCTACTTTTGTACCTTACGGACCGCAACACTCTCAACCTTACGGTCCGTATGGTGTCTTACGGACCTCAACATTGAGAAGCTTACGGTCCGTAAGCTAGTCAAATTTTGTGTATAAACAGCAGCCATCGGGACTTGAACTCTGTCTTTGAAACGACGAAAATTCGGTTTACGTAGGCCGAGTTATAACCGAAACAGTCTACAATACACACACTAATCACGAAGGGCTGCCATAATCAGGGTAATAACTCGATCGCTATTACGATTCAACGTCCGATCGATTATAACTATCCAACGATTGTTTAAGTGCCGCTCAAATTGAGTTTATACTTTGTTATTCATCGTGATTTCGACTTGAATGTTTGAGTGCTGTTCGAATTCGGACTATACTCTGTCATTCGTTGTGAATCCGTTGAATTGTTAAGTATTGCACTTGTAAATCGTTGTGAGGGTTGAATCTCGTGAATTGTCGTAACTGCTGTATTAGTTACTAACCGATTTGTGTGTGCATTATCATTTAAATTAGGTTAATCAAGGCTAATCAGTAGGCTTATACTCTGCTCGTTAAATCTACAATGTGAGTCATTCTCCTTTTCTCACAGTTTGTGAGTCATTCTCCTTTTCTCACAGTTTGTGAGTCTTTATCTTTTTATCAAATTACTTTATCAAAACTTTTTCCAAAACTATTTCTTAAAAAGTTATAGTTACAGGGATTAAGTCTTTGTTATCTGAAATTACTGCCAGTAAGTGGGGGTATGTGCACATTACTACTAACGATTTATCACTTGGGGTGAAAGGACCCTACAAGTGATATGTCCACAGTCACAGTCCGGTAAAGTGGCAACTGGATAAGTTAATATACAGATAGTGGCAATTGTAATCGCTCTTAATACTGTAAATTATAACAAAAGAGTCATTTTATTAAATAGAATGATTCACTCAGTATTTCCCTGCTGACAAAATCTTTTTCAAACATGTTTCAGGTGATCTGTTGTGAGCTAAAGAAAAGTGCTATGGAGCACTCCCAGCTTAGAAAAGTGGCTCAATGTAAATAAATAAAGAAACATGTTTTGAGAAATAAAGATTTCCTAGTGAAATCACTTTATTGTAAATTAGGGAATTTATCCCTATATTATAAATGAGCAAGTTTTAATATTTAACCGATCCTGTTTAAAAAGTCTTCCGCTGTCATTTAATAATATACCACTGGATTTCCTGCCTCGCGGCTCTGGACCGGTTCAAACCGGGACCGAGGGCCGTGACAGGAAAAAGGTGGTATCAGAGCCACTGATTTAAGCTTATTATTGATTTTAGCCTATTAAATAATTGAGAGATACTCAGAAAATTTAATTGCTATTTTGTGAAAATATGTTTTATTAATTGATTAATTGTTGAATTACAGTATGGGTAAACAAAAGATTTCTGCTATCTACCACAAATTAGATACTGCAACCACAGAAAAAGGAACCTCTTCCTCCAAACACCCAGCAAATCTGGAAGAAGGGATTTTTGTCCTAAAGCAAATTATAAAAATCCTCTCACCCAAGATAAAAGAAATTCGATTCTTAGAAAGGGAGAGAAATTAAAGAAAATCCAAGTCAAGAAAGTGAAGTTTAATTCAGAAATTCAGGAATTAGGAAATAGGCCACCTTGGGAAGATACATTAGAGGAAAAATGGGCAAACCTTTATCTGCTAGCTACCGTAGCAGAGAATGCAAACCTCTAAACTATCAATAAGCCTGGTCTAGTAGAAAATTAATACCCAGTAAATAAATAAATTCTAGTGTGTTCTCTTTCCTGTAGTCTTTTGTACAAATCAGTATGCAATAAAACTTTAATGTTTATTTGTAAAACTTTGTTCCAAGAAATGGGGGAACGAATTTCTTGGAAGTACGACGAAATGGAGCGTCGCTACTAACTGCCAGTGATCAAAAGAATAGTGGGGTTGGGAAGTATGTCTGTATAATAATAATAATAATAGTTAAATATAACTCTGTAAAATGGGAAATAAAACATTGTAAGATAACCAGTGAGTATGGATGCCTATATAATATATAAAACAAAATAGAAGTCGAAACATCGACAATTTTGATATATATATCTGTGTTATAAGATTTTATGTGTTTCTGTGTAATTATTTTATTTTACAATCATTTGATACTAATAGTTACATTTATAATAATTATCAGATGGAAAACGCTAGTAATAAACCAGTAAATGAAGTTAATCAATCTGAGCAACCACCGGGGGATCAATATATGACTAGGCAAGATATCGAAAATATTGTTGCTCAAGGGATAGCCAATGCTATTCCAGCATTCGTTGCTGCTGTTAAAAATCCAATAGAACCGCAACAAATCGTTCCTAGCGAACGCATTCCTGAAGATAACTTCAGTAATAGTGTAAACGGAGGCAATGATCATGTTAATCATGATAATGAACCACTACAAGCTCCACCTCCTAAGAAAATGAAAGCCGCAACACCTGGTTGCACTTTCAAAGAATTTCTTGCATGTAAACCCACTGAATTTGCAGGCAACGAAGGAGCAACTGCAGTACTGCGTTGGTTAGAGAAAACTGAAGAAGTAATTGCAATAAGTAAGTGTTCCGGAGAAGATCAAGTTATGTATGCTTCAAATTTGTTCAAAGAAGGGGCACTAGAATGGTGGAATACCGTATTACAAGCAAAAGGAAGAAGAAGGGCTTATGCTTTAAACTGGGAAGAATTTAAAATTCTTGTAGAAAGAAAATATTGTCCTGAATATGAAAAGGAACAAATAGCAAATAAGTTCCTAACTCATCGTATGGTAGGCGTAGAGTGTCGCGGTTATACTTCGACATTCTTTGAATATGCTAGAGTGGTACCAACACTGGCTTCGCCAGAATCGGTACTCATTTCTCGCTATATTTGGGGATTGATTGGTGAAATCCGCAATATCGTTAAAGCTGCGAGACCTCGCACTATTGACGATGCAGTGGAATTAGCCAACACCCTAACGGATGAATTGGTACGCACAAGAGATGAAGATAGGAAGAAGGAATTGGCCCAGAAAATTACCCAAGGATTTCGTACGGGTAATTATAAAAATTTCAAGAAAAGAGGAACAGGGCAATTCTCCACTGGTCCATTTTGCAATTCCTGCAAAAAGAAGCATTTTGGAAGATGTAAAGGATATTGCAATTTTTGCAAAATTCCGGGATATCGTGAAGAAGAATGCCGAAATAAAACAAGGGTTTGCTACAACTGTGGAGAAACTGGACATCTTAGGCCAGATTGCCCAAAAATGAACAAACCAGCGGATAATAAAGCTAAACCTGCAGAAGGAGCTAAAAAGAATGTGAGAGCCTTTCAATTAACAACTCAAGAAGCTGAGCTGATTCCAGATGTGATAGCGGGTACGTTCCTAGTTCACAACATTTACGCCAAAGTATTATTTGACTCTGGTGCGAACCAAAGTTTTGTCAATACTTCATTCTGCCAAGCTCTTAACTTACCTTTGACCAGCATTAGGCGGATTTTCACAGTAGAAACGGCTGATGGAAATTCAGTTAATATAGATAAGGTTTTGCAAAAGGTAGAATTAGAACTTTCAGGTCACAAATTCTTTGCAAATCTATTACCTATGAAATTAGCCGAATTTGATGTTGTGTTAGGAATGGATTGGTTGATAACCAACCATGCTCGAATTCTTTGTGATAAGAATTCCATAGAAATTCAAACAACCACCGGAAAAGTCATTAGGATTACAGGAGATAAATCACGTAAGCCTATGAAGTTCATATCAGTAATGAAAGTTGCTAGTTATGAACGAAAACAAGGAATAGTATATATGATTTCAGTAATCATTAGTACTAATGGTAAAGAAATTAAGAAAATTCCTGTAGTCTTAGAATACTCAGATGTATTCCCAGAAGATTTACCAGGATTACCGCCAGATAGGGAGATAGAATTTAGGATTCATCTAATTCCAGGAACTACACCGATAACTAAGGCACCTTATCGGTTAGCACCCACAGAAATGTTAGAACTAAAAAAGAAATTAGATGAATTACTAAGTAAAGGATTCATACAACCTAGTTCATCCCCTTGGGGAGCTCCAGTGTTGTTTGTAAAGAAGAAGGATGGTTCGATGAGAATGTGTATTGATTATAGAGAATTAAATAAGGTTACAATTAAGAATTGATACCCATTTCCTAGGATTGATGATCTTTTCGATCAACTTCAAGGAGCTAGATATTTTTCTAAGATCGACTTACACTCCGGATATCATCAATTGAAAGTACAAGAAGAAGACATACCTAAAACTGCTTTCAGAACTAGGTATGGTCATCACGAGTTTACAGTCATGCCCTTTGGATTAACGAATGCACCGGCTGCATTCATGGACATGATGAATAGGATCTGTAAACCGTATTTGGATAAATTTGTAATTTTCTTCATAGATGATATACTTATTTATTCAAAAAGTCAGGATGAACATTGTCAGCACTTGCATTTGCTCTTAACTTTGTTAAGAAAAGAAAAGCTTTATGCCAAATTTTCAAAGTGTGAATTCTGGCTGCAAGAACTACAATTTTTAGGTCACATGGTGAATCACGAAGGCATTCATGTAGATCCTGCTAAAATAGAGGCAATTACCAAATGGAAGGTTCCACAAACTGCAATGGAAATTAGAAGTTTTATAGGTTTAGCCGGATACTATAGACGGTTTATTAAGGATTTTTCCAAGATAGGTGTACCATTAACTAAGTTAACCTGTAAAGCCATTAAGTTTGAGTGGGGACCTAAACAAGAGGAAGCTTTTAGAATCTTGAAACAAAAGCTAACCAATGCTCCAATCTTAACCTTACAAGAAGGGACTGAAGATTTTGAAGTATATTGTGATGCTTCAAAATTAGGATTAGGATGTGTGCTTATGCAACGCAACAAGGTAATTGCGTATGCCTCAAGACAACTGAAAAAGCACGAAGAAAACTATACGACTCATGATTTAGAATTAGGAGCAGTAATTTTTGCCCTTAAAATTTGGAGACATTATCTGTATGGAAGCAAATTCACTATCTATACAGATCATAAGAGTTTAAAATATATTTTTGGGCAAAAAGAGTTGAATATGAGGCAAAGGAGATGGATGGAAATCCTAAGTGATTACGATTGTGATATTCAGTATCATGAAGGAAAGGCAAATGTAGTTGCAGATGCCTTAAGTCGTAAATATCATGAAAAACAAAAGAGAGTCCGTGCTCTTAGGTTAAATCTACAAGTAGATTTAATGGCACAAATAAAAGAAGTTCAGGAAACAGCAATCAAGGACAATGCTGAAAGAATGAAAGGTTATATAAAGGAACTAGAGCAAGGAAATGATGGAATTTGGAGATTCCACAAAAGCAGAATTTGGGTACCTAAGTATGGAGAATTAAGAGATAAGATTTTAGAAGAAGCTCATAAGTCTAGGTATACTATACATCCAGGAAACAATAAGATGTACCAAGACTTAAGAAAGAACTTCTGGTGGATAGGAATGAAGAAAGATA
Source organism: Helianthus tuberosus (assembly GCA_030545235.1). Taxonomy (NCBI): domain Eukaryota; kingdom Viridiplantae; phylum Streptophyta; class Magnoliopsida; order Asterales; family Asteraceae; genus Helianthus; species Helianthus tuberosus. The sequence continues at coordinate 1,715,400 of JARYGA010036927.1, forward strand.
TAGCTAGATATGTTTCTAAGTGTCTTACTTGTTCACAAGTAAAGGCTGAACACCAGAAACCTTCAGGACTACTACAACAATTAGAAATGCCAGTTTGGAAATGGGAACTTATAACAATGGATTTTGTTACTAAGTTGCCTAAAACAAGAAAAGGTAATGATGGGATTTGGGTAATTGTGGATCGATTAACCAAATCAGCTCATTTTCTACCTATGAAGGAAACCTTTAGCATGGAAAGACTAGCTAAGTTGTACGTAGACGAAGTGGTATCTTTACATGGGGTCCCACTCTCCATTGTATCAGATAGGGATAGTCGATTTACTTCTCATTTTTGGAAAAGCTTCCAGCAAGCTATGGGAACTCGACTAAATTTGAGTACTGCATATCATCCTCAAACGGACGGGCAAAGTGAAAGAACAATCCAAACTCTGGAAGACATGCTACGAGCATGTGTAATAGATTTTGGTGGAAATTGGGATGATCATTTACCATTAATTGAATTCTCCTATAACAATAGCTATCATTCAAGTATTGAAACTGCTCCATTTGAGGCACTATATGGAAGAAAGTGCAGAACTCCAGTTTGTTGGGCAGAAATAGGAGAAAGTCAATTATCAGGTCCTGAGATTGTTCAAGAGACGACTGACAAGATTATTCAAATCAAGAACAGACTGAAAACAGCTCGAGATCGTCAGAAAAGTTATGCAGACAATAGATGCAAGCCATTAGAATTCCAAGTTGGAGACAGAGTACTGTTAAAAGTTTCTCCTTGGAAAGGAGTTGTGAGATTCGGTAAGAAAGGAAAGCTAAGTCCTAGATACGTAGGACCATTTCCAATAATCCAATGTATAGGACCAGTTGCTTATCGATTACAACTACCAGAAGAATTGGCTGGAGTACATAATGTATTTCATGTATCCAACCTCAAGAAATGAATAGCAGACGAATCTCTGGTAGTACCTCTTCAAGACATAGAGGTAAACGAAAAGTTAAAATTTGTGGAGAAACCTCTTCAGATAGAAGATAGAAAAGTGAAGTTTCTCAAGCACAAACGCCTAGTGCTAGTTAAAGTAAAGTGGGATTCAAAGAGAGGAGCTGAATACACTGGGGAGTTGGAATCAGAAATGAAGCGAAAATATCCACATTTATTCCAGTAAATCTCGAGGACGAGATTTTTATTAAGGTGGGTAGAATGTAACAACTCTCACAAAAAGATCCTAATTATTATTTCAATGTGACCAATAGGAAACCCTAATTAAGAAACCCAAGTGATTCCGCACAAACCCTAAAATTTTCAGAACAATCGGAATCAGGATTAGGGCCCCTAAAACTTAGGGGGGATAAACCCTAATTGACGATTATCCTCAAATAATCGTTGTCACATAACTGAATTTCGAAAATATTGAGTCAGCCAAGCTAGTCCCATTCGTGGCTACTCTATAGCCTACTTTTGTGCCTTACGGACCGCAACACTCTCAACCTTACGGTCCGTATGGTGTCTTACGGACCTCAACATTGAGAAGCTTACGGTCCATAAGCTAGTCAAATTTTGTGTATAAATAGCAGCCATCGGGACTTGAACTCTGTCTTTGAAACGACGAAAATTTGGTTTACGTAGGCCGAGTTATAACCGAAACAGTCTACAATACACACACTAATCACGAAGTGCTGCCGCAATCAGGGTAATAACTCGATCGCTATTACGATTCAACGTCCGATCGATTATAACTATCCAACGATTGTTTAAGTGCCGCTCAAATTGAGTTTATACTTTGTTATTCATCGTGATTTCGACTTGAATGTTTGAGTGCTGTTCGAATTCGGACTATACTCTGTCATTCGTTGTGAATCCGTTGAATTGTTAAGTATTGCACTTGTAAATCATTGTGAGGGTTGAATCTCGTGAATTGTCGTAACTGCTGTATTAGTTACTAACCGATTTGTGTGTGCATTATCATTTAAATTAGGTTAATCAAGGCTAATCAGTAGGCTTATACTCTGCTCGTTAAATCTACAATGTGAGTCATTCTCCTTTTCTCACAGTTTGTGAGTCATTCTCATTTTCTCACAGTTTGTGAGTCTTTATCTTTTTATCAAATTACTTTATCAAAACTTTTTCCCAAACTATTTCTTAAAAAGTTATAGTTACAGGGATTAAGTCTTTGTTATCTGAAATTACAGCCAGTAAGTGGGGGTATGTGCACATTACTACTAACGATTTATCACTTGGGGTGAAAAGACCCTACAAGTGATATGTCCACAGTCACAGTCCGGTAAAGTGGCAACTGGATCAGTTAATATACAGATAGTGGCAATTGTAACCGCTCTTAATACTGTAAATTATAACAAAAGAGTCATTTTATTAAATAGAATGATTCACTCAGTATTTCCCTGCTGACAAAATCTTTTTCAAACATGTTTCAGGTGATCTGTTGTGAGCTAAAGAAAAGTGCTATAGAGCACTCCCAGCTTAGAAAAGTGGCTCAATGTAAATAAATAAAGAAACATGTTTTGAGAAATAAAGATTTCCCAGTGAAATCACTTTATTGTAAATTAGGGAATTTATCCCTATATTATAAACGAGCAAGTTTTAATATTTAAACGATCCTGTTTAAAAAGTCTTCCGCTGTCATTTAATAATATACCACTGGATTTCCTGCCTCGCGACTCTGGACCGGGTCAAACCGGGACCGAGGGCCATGACACAAAGGAGATGGATGAAAATCCTAAGTGATTACGACTGTGATATTCAGTATCATGAAGGAAAGGCAAATGTAGTTGCAGATGCCTTAAGTCGTAAATATCATGAAAAACAAAAGCGAGTCCGTGCTCTTAGGTTAAATCTACAAGTAGATTTAATGTCACAAATAAAAGAAGTTCAGGAAACAGCAATCAAGGACAATGCTGAAAGAATGAAAGGTTATATAAAGGAACTAGAGCAAGAAAATGATGGAATTTGGAGATTCCACAAAAGCAGAATTTGGGTACCTAAGTATGGAGAATTAAGAGATAAGATTTTAGAAGAAGCTCATAAGTCTAGGTATACTATACATCCAGGAAACAATAAGATGTACCAAGACTTAAGAAAGAACTTCTGGTGGATAGGAATGAAGAAAGATATAGCTAGATATGTTTCTAAGTGTCTTACTTGTTCACAAGTAAAAGCTGAACACCAGAAACCTTCAGGACTACTACAACAATTAGAAATGCCAGAATGGAAATGGGAACTTATAACAATGGATTTTGTTACTAAGTTGCCTAAAACAAGAAAAGGTAATGATGCGATTTGGGTAATTGTGGATCGATTAACCAAGTCAGCTCATTTTCTACCAATGAAGATAACCTTTAGCATGGAAAGACTAGCTAAGTTGTACGTAGACGAAGTGGTATCTTTACATGGAGTCCCACTCTCCATTGTATCAGATAGGGATAGTCGATTTACTTCTCATTTTTTGAAAAGTTTCCAGCAAGCTATGGGAACTCGACTAAATCTGAGTACCGCATATCATCCTCAAACGTACGGGCAAAGTGAGAGAACAATCCAGACTCTGGAAGACATGCTACGAGCATGTGTAATAGATTTTGATGGAAATTGGGATGATCATTTACCATTAATTGAATTTTCCTATAACAATAGCTATCATTCAAGTATTGAAACTGCTCCATTTGAGGCACTATATGGAAGAAAGTGCAGAACTCCAGTTTGTTAGGCAGAAATAGGAGAAAGTCAAATATCAGGTCCTGAGATTGTTCAAGAGACGACCGACAACATTATTCAAATCAAGAACAGACTGAAAACAACTCGAGATCGTCAGAAAAGTTATGCAGACAATAGATGCAAGCCATTAGAATTCCAAGTTGGAGACAGAGTACTGTTAAAAGTTTCTCCTTGGAAAGGAGTTGTGAGATTCGGTAAGAAAGGAAAGCTAAGTCCTAGATACGTAGGACCATTTCTAATAATCCAACGTATAGGACCAGTTGCTTATCGATTACAATAACCAGAAGAATTGGCTGGAGTACATAATGTATTTCATGTATCCAACCTCAAGAAATGTCTAGCAGACGAATCTCTGGTAGTACCTCTTCAAGACATAGAGGTAAACGAAAAGTTAAAATTTGTGGAGAAACCTCTTCAGATAGAAGATAGAAAAGTGAAGTTTCTCAAGCACAAACGCCTAGTGCTAGTTAAAGTAAAGTGGGATTCAAAGAGAGGAGCTGAATACACTTGGGACCTGGAATCAGAAACGAAGCGAAAATATCCACATTTATTCCAGTAAATCTCGAGGACGAGATTTTTATTAAGGTGGGTAGAATGTAACAACTCTCACAAAAAGATCCTAATTATTATTTCAATGTGACCAATAGGAAACCCTAATTAAGAAACCCAAGTGATTCTGCACAAACCCTAAAATTTCCAGAACAATCGGAATCAGGATTAGGGCCCCTAAAACTCAGGGGGGGTTAAACCCTAGTTGATAATTATCTTTAATTCTCGTTGTCCAAATGAAATTTTTCGAAAGTGTCAACTCACCTGAGCTAGTCCCAATCGTGGCTACTCTATAGCCTACTTTTGTGCCTTACGGACCACAACACTCTCAACCTTACGGTCCGTATGGTGTCTTACGGACCTCAACATTGGGAAGCTTATGGTCCGTAAGCTAGTAAAATTTTGGGTATAAATAGAGGACCTTGGGACTTGAAATCTGACTTTGAAACGATGAAAATTCGTTTTACGTAGGTCGATTTATAGCAGAAACAATCCACAAAACACACACTAAATCACGAAGTGCTACCGCAATCAGGGTAATAACTTGATCGCTATTACGATTCAACGTCCGATCGATTATAACTATCCAACGATTGTTTAAGTGCCGCTCAAATTGAGTTTATACTTTGTTCTTCATCGTGATTTCGAATTGAATGTTTGAGTGCTGTTCGAATTCGGACTATACTCTGTCATTCGTTGTGAATCCGTTGAATTGTTAAGTATTGCACTTGTAAATCATTGTGAGGGTTGAATCTCGTGAATTGTCGTAACTGCTGTATTAGTTGCTAACTGATTTGTGTGTGCATTGTTATTTAAATTAGGTTAATCACGGCTAATCAGTAGGCTTATACTCTGCTCGTTAAATCTACAATGTGAGTCATTCTCCTTTTCTCACAGTTTGTGAGTCTTTATCCTTTTATCAAATTACTTTATCAAAACTTTTTCCAAAACTATTTCTTAAAAGTTATAGTTACAGGGATTATGTCACGGCCCTCGGCCCCGGTTTGACCCGGTCCAGAGCCGCGAGGCAGGAAATCCAGTGGTATATTATTAAATGACAGCGGAAGACTTTTTAAACAGGATCGTTTAAATATTAAAAAATGCTCGTTTATAATATATAGGGATAAATTCCCTAATTTACAATAAAGTGATTTCACGGGGAAATCTTTATTTCTCAAAACATGTTTCTTTATTTATTTACATTGAGCCACTTTTCTAAGCTGGTAGTGCTCCGTAGCACTTTTCTTTAGCTCACAACAGATCACCTGAAACATGTTTGAAAAAGATTTTGTCAGCAGGGAAATACTGAGTGAATCATTCTATTTTATAAAACGACTCTTTTGTTATAAATTACAGTATTAAGAGCGATTACAATTGCCACTATCTGTATATTAACTGATCCAGTTGCCACTTTACCGGACTGTGACTGTGGACATATCACTTGTAGGGTCCTTTCACCCCAAGTGATAAATCGTTAGTAGTAATGTGCACATACCCCGACTTACTGGCAGTAATTTCAGATAACAAAGACTTAATCCCTGTAACTATAACTTTTTAAGAAATAGTTTTGGAAAAAGTTTTGATAAAGAAATTTTGATAAAAAGATAAAGACTCACAAACTGTGAGAAAAGGAGAATGACTCACATTGTAGATTTAACGAGCAGAGTATAAGCCTACTGATTAGCCGTGATTAACCTAATTTAAATAACAATGCACACACACAAATCGGTTAGTAACTAATATAGCAGTTACGACAATTCACGAGATTCAACCCTCACAACGATTTACAAGTGCAATACTTAACAATTCAATGGATTCACAACGAATGACAGAGTATAGTCCGAATTCAAACAGCACTCAAACATTCAAGTCGAAATCACGATGAATAACAAAGTATAAACTCAATTTGAGCGGCACTTAAACAATCGTTGGATAGTTATAATCGATCGGACGTTGAATCGTAATAGCGATCGAGTTATTACCCTGATTGCGGCAGCACTTCGTGATTTAGTGTGTGTTTTGTGGATTGTTTCTGCTATGAATCGTCCTACGTACAACGAATTTTTGTCGTTTCAAAGTCAGTTTTCAAGTCCCAAGGTCCTCTATTTATACCCAAAATTTGGTCAGCCTTGCGCATCGCAGCACACCTAGCCTTGCGGTCCGTAAGGGTGCTTGCGCACCGTAAGGTTCCCAAGGCTACGGTGCGCAAGGAATAAAAGTAGCCTACAGGGTAGCCACGAATGGGACTAGCTTGGCTGACTCAACTTTTTCGAAATTCAGTTATGTGACAACGATTATTTGAGGATAATCGTCAATTAGGGTTTATCCCCCCTAAGTTTTAGGGGCCCTAATCCTGATTCCGATTGTTCTGAAATTTTTTAGGGTTTGTGCGGAATCACTTGGGTGTCTTAATTAAAGTTTCCTAATGGTCAATTAGAGTAATCATTAGGATCTTTTTGTGAGAGTTGTTACATTCTACCCACCTTAATAAAAATCTCGTCCTCGAGATATACTGGAATAAATGTGGATATTTTCGCTTCATTTCTGATTCCAGCTCCCAAGTGTATTCAGCTCCTCTCTTTGAATCCCACTTTACTTTAACTAGCACTAGGCGTTTGTGCTTGAGAAACTTCACTTTTCTATCTTCTATCTGAAGAGGTTTCTCCACAAATTTTAACTTTTCGTTTACCTCTATGTCTTGAAGAGGTACTACCAGAGATTCGTCTGCTAGACATTTCTTGAGATTGGATACATGAAATACATTATGTACTCCAGCCAATTCTTCTGGTAGTTGTAATCGATAAGCAACTGGTCCTATACGTTGGATTATTGGAAATGGTCCTACGTATCTGGGACTTAGCTTTCCCTTCTTACCGAATCTCACAACTCCTTTCCAAGGAGAAACTTTTAACATTACTTTATCTCCAACTTGGAATTCTAGTGGCTTGCATCTATTGTCTGCATAACTTTTCTGACGATCTCGAGCTGTTTTCAGTCTGTTCTTGATTTGAATAATTTTGTCAGTCGTCTCTTGCACATTCTCCGGTCCTGACAATTGACTTTCTCCTATTCCTGCCCAACAAACTGGAGTTCTGCACTTTCTTCCATATAGTGCCTCAAATGGAGCAGTTTCAATGCTTGAATGATAACTATTGTTATAGGAGAATTCAATTAATGGTAAATGATCATCCCAATTTCCACCGAAATCTATCACACATGCTCGTAGCATGTCTTCCAGAGTCTGGATTGTTCTCTCACTTTGCCCGTCCGTTTGAGGATGATATGCGGTACTTAGGTTTGGTCGAGTTCCCATTGCTTGCTGGAAACTTTTCCAAAAATGAGAAGTGAAACGACTATCTCTATCTGATACAATGGAGAGTGGAACTCCATGTAAAGATACGATTTCATCTACATACAACTTGGCTAGTCTTTCCATGCTAAAGGTTTCTTTCATAGGCAGAAAGTGAGCAGATTTGGTTAATCGATCCACAATTACCCAAATCGCATCATTACCTTTTCCTGTTTTAGGCAACTTATTAACAAAATCCATTGTTATAAGTTCCCATTTCCATACTGGCATTTCTAATTGTTGTAGTAGTCCTGAAGGTTTCTGGTATTCAGCCTTTACTTGTGAACAAGTAAGACATTTAGATACATATCTTGCTATATCCTTTTTCATTCCTATCCACCAGAAATTCTTTCTTAAATCTTGGTACATCTTATTGTTTCCTGGATGTATAGTATACCTAGACTTATGAGCTTCTTCTAAAATTTTATTTCTTAATTCTCCTTGCTTAGGTACCCAAATTCTGCTTTTGTGGAATCTCCAAATTCCATCAACTCCTTGTTCTAATTCTTTTATTCGTCCTTTCATTCCTTCGGTATCATCCTTGATTGCTGTTTCTTGGACATCCTTTATTTGTTCCATTAAATCTATCTGTAGATTTAATCGGAGTGCACGAACTCGTTTTTGCTTTTCATGATATTTACGACTTAAGGCATCTACAACTATATTTGCCTTTCCTTCGTGATACTATATATCACAGTCGTAATCACTTAGGATTTCCATCCATCTCCTTTGTCTCATGTTCAACTCTTTTTGCCCAAAAATATATTTCAAACTTTTATGATCCGTATAGACAGTAAATTTACTTCCATACAAATAATGTCTCCAAATTTTAAGGGCAAAAATTACAGCTCCTAATTCTAAATCATGAGTCGTATAGTTTTCTTTGTGCTTTTTCAGTTGTCTTGAGGCATACGCAATTACCTTGTTGCGTTGCATAAGCACACATCCTAATCCTAATTTTGAAGCATCACAATATACTTCAAAATCTTCAGTCCCTTCTGGTAAGGCTAAAATTGGAGCATTGGTTAGCTTTTGTTTCAAGATCCTAAAAGCTTCCTCTTGTTTAGGTCCCCATTCAAACTTAATGGCTTTACAGGTTAGCTTAGTTAATGGTACAGCTATCTTGGAAAATCCTTAATAAACCGTCTATAGTATCCGGCTAAACCTATAAAACTTCTAATTTCCATTGCAGTTTGTGGAACCTTCCATTTGGTAATTGCCTCTATTTTAGCAGGATCTACGTGAATGTCTTCGTGATTCACCATGCGACCTAAAAATTGTACTTCTTGCAGCCAGAATTCACACTTTGAAAATTTGGCATAAAGCTTTTCTTTTCTTAACAAAGTTAAGAGCAAATGCAAGTGCTGACAATGTTCATCCTGACTTTTTGAATAAATAAGTATATCATCTATGAAGACAATTACAAATTTATCCAAATACGGTTTACATATCCAATTCATCATGTCCATGAATGCAGCTGGTGCATTCGTTAATCCAAAGGGCATGACTGTAAACTCGTAATGACCATACCTAGTTCTGAAAGCAGTTTTAGGTATGTCTTCCTCTTGTACTTTCAATTGATGATATCCGGAGCGTAAGTCGATCTTAGAAAAATATCTAGCTGATAGAACCCCACTTTTCGTTTATGAAATAATGACCAAAATTTTGCTAGAAACATAAACCTTTAAATGTACTAATATCATTAATACATAATTTTACAAAATTTGGGCATGACCCGTCCGTAAAACGGATATACCCCTGTTTTTACCATAAACAATCTAAATACAATTCTACGATTCGTTCGACAAAATACTACCAAAAACCAAGACAACATGTTTTAGAAAAAGTATGACTACTAACAAGGGTATGCAAAATAAACAATTATTGGACCAAAAACATTAGAACAAGCTAGCGGAAGCGCTTGGTATGACATAACATGAACACGTGCTCGCTCCGATTCTCCAAGTCGCCTAAATTGAGGATTTACCTACATTCAACAACAAAGCTTTTAAAAGTTAGTCATAATATCTATTTCGCTTACAATACTAACATTTTAGTTCCATTCGCTTACATACTTTCATTTCTTTTACGTATTCGATTACCCAATTAAATGGGTAATGGCATATACTCTCATAATGAGATTCAAGCATACCACTTACGACCCGGTAACATCGGGTTAATTGCTTTCAACATAAATCTTTCATTCTATCCGTATAACGGATTGAACTTCATACATTCGTTATTGCATTCACGACCACCCGTTCTAAACGGATGGTACCTTATCCTTACTCGACTTGTTCAACTTGAACCGGTCGACTTGCATAACTTATCATAGCCTTCATTAGCATAACCAAATCTGCAAGGGATTTGCTATCCACTTACTAATCACCATATTCATTATAACAAGGGTTGTTCTTCATAATTATTAACAAAATTTAAGTAAGGTTTTGTATGCAACGGAACATACCTCGATCTTGTGAGCCTTCCGATTTCTTAGTACTTGAACCTTCTTCCTTCACGCCTATATCAACACATCCATTCATTCGTTTAGTACCCCAAATTTCATTCCATTATTTTCCAAATTACATATAATTGTTCTTTCAAGCATTTCATCAAACACTTGGCGGGTTTCGCATTTTCGAGACATTTACTCATCTAACTAAAACGTGTTTTTAGGCTAGTTCTTTTAATCATTCAACAATAATCAAGCAAACCTTATTCTATATCAATTTATCTCGTATTTATACATCATCCATAGAATTATAAATCAATGATTCACATGCATGACACTACATGATCATCCTAATTCATATCACAACTTCATAAGTGTGTTTTTACTAAAATCTTCCAAATAACCTAGTATCATACATGATTCTTGTTCTAGAAGGAAATCCTTACTCAGATTTCTCACATTCAAACACAATAATTCAAGATTGGGTTGAACCCATCATTCAACAAATCATGATTTCAGAAAATTAAACTTACCACTTTAGAAATTGAGGTTAGCTACTCGCATTTAAGGGTTCATGCATTAGATTTCTCCATTGATTCAGGTTCAATTGCTTAATTTTTTTGATACTAGGGTTTCCCCTCTTGTCCTGCTTTCTCCTGTTCGATCGACCAGAACCCCAATTGTGGGTGTTTTTCATTTTTTTTTTTGTTTTTTAGTAAAACCCTTCTAGTTTACTAATTACACATTGAACCCTTCCATTTTGAAAGAGTGTTTAAATGAGGTTTTCCCCCATAAACTAACTACCATGTTGCCATATTTCATTAACTAAGTTAAATTCTTTATTTATTTACACTTATTATAATACTAAACATTTTTGAGGTGTTACAACTTATGCCTAGTTAACGTTTTTGGGGTGTTACAAGTCTACCCCCCTTAAAAGAGGTTTCGTCCCCGAAACCTTTCTCATTCTAACTAGACCAATTCTACTCCTACTTTTTCGTCTTTTCATTCACAATGCTTACTACAACATAGATGCATTCGAGAACTTGGCAAGAGTTTCATTCATGCATAAACGTCTTTGTACGCATTGTCCCTCCGTTCTTAAATCAAGTAAATTACTTTCATAATCACCTATAAGTCAGAATCTGATCCAGGGCTCTTATTAGTGTCATTTTCGCTTTATAATGCCAGTTCCTAGCATACATCATCACTAGCGATTCGTTCATTGGAATTTATTCCAATGTATGCTATTGGTCGTACAAGCCTATGCTTACGACTTGTTTCTATCTTTCTAAATAAGCGTAACATATTCATACATTTACTAATATAAGTAAATCGATTTATTTTATTCCGCACGCGAATCATGCACGAAATAATTCATTATTGTAATTATAAGCAACCCCATCATCCCATTACTAACGTTCTTCCAATTACTTCTTGCTCATATGAGGGCTTAGCACAACATTATACGTATACTATAGACATTTAATGACTTAGTGGTACTAATACAAAGCTTCCCACTTCCTAATTACTTTTTCATACTTAATACGAGTATAAGGCATCATTCTATGGTTACCACCGACACTTGAACTAATTACAAGTTTGAGTTTAGCCTTGAATTTAATCCTTCGCACACTTTATTATTAGCTCCTTGCATGAACTACTTATGATAACAACTAGGTATGTTGTGTACGAGCACCATACTAGCGGTTAACCAATTCAGCTCAAACTTTCATTTAAGGCCTTTAATTCTCCCTCTTAATGACATTCATACCTTCTCATGCTAACCATTACAGGTCGATCACTGTATAGCATACCATAATTATTCTACCATTCATTTTGTTCACACTTACAAATAAATCTATGGATTCTTAATCATTAACTAAGAATTAAACATTTTACTAACCTCGCTTTCAATGTATAAGTCGGTTATCCGTGTGCCGGATCAATCCGCTTCTTTATGTGTACCTTCCGTACCAGAATTTGTCTCATTCATTCATGAAATATGCTCCCACTCGTGGGCATTCTTCCACTAGCTTCAATACTATCATTTCACTAAGAATTCCATCATATTTATCTATAAATAAATAGTTAGCACATAACCTTTCATAATTGTGTCCTACAGGGTGTTTGTTCGCCTACTGTCTCTTTCAAAATTTTCTTACGTATATGCTAAACATGTCATACATTCCATTTCTTTTTATTGGTTATCTCGCCAACTTTCGCAGTTTGACCTTTCAGGGTCAGATTACACCCCCTTACCTATTGTGGTCGCATCGAGGTACACGTTCGTACCTTATACTTGCATAATTGCAAGGACTTCATTTATTTCGTTTGACCTTTCGGAAGTCTAATTGTAAATACATTCTCACATATGGGTATCAGTTATCCTATTCTGACACACCATTCTCTAGTCGAGCCCTATGCTCCTATTAAAAATATAATCTTTTTATACCTACCTGGCGCGGGTCAGAACCCTTGACTCGTCATTCATACTTTGCGACGGTTAATACTTTACAAACTATGACAATGCATGCCCATACATTATGCTCACCTATAAGTAATAAATTTGACAAATCGAACATTAAATACCGGGTTCAAATGGCGATCGCCATTTGACCCGTATGACTCATTTGAGTCTCGTTTTTAGTTTCTATTCCTATTCGTTTAATCCGTCTTCATTTACGGATTCAAACTTTTAATTCATTACCTTTCATTCTTACTGGTTTGACTCGTGCTTGCTTACGGATTCAACCTTTCATTCCTTACATGGTCGAATCCATTTATCAGATTTAAACATTTTCCTCCGTACCTTCCTTTCTTCTGCTGTATCATTTACCATGTCATTTCTTACGAAACGTTTTCATATTAATCTTCTACATTCAACTTCGAGTGTTGGGTCCTAACACTTAATTTCATGTCCTATTTCATGTAGCGTGTCTCGACGCGACACTTTACATCCTATTTCTAGTGGTGTTCCCACCCTTCTTTCTTAAGTTTGTCTTACATTCAGTCGTAGGCTTATACTTTTCATTCTTATCCTTCTTTCTTTCTTATATTGATCCGTTCCTTTAAGAATCGTTAGACCCCTTTTTGCTAGCTTGACCGGACATAAGTGAGGTGATTCTCATGTTTTTCTCGAGCTTCGGTCAATACATGACCATCCCTTAATATACCATTTCCATTTGTTTGTTCACCGTATTAGGTGTTAATTCACCTACGTTCTCTAACATGTCTTTTACTAATGAGTATTCTACTTTACACGTTGTATTTCTTACGTAATACTTCCAGCATTTGTAAGTAATTATTATTCACTGACTTCTACAATATAACCTTTTAAGGTCAACCACCACCCAATACTTTTGTATATAAGTCTTGTAGTACGGGTTGTTCTTACTTTCAATTCGAACACACTTACAAAACGCCTTTAGCTAACATCTGAACTATTATCCTTTCCATACCTTTTATTAACATTACCAAGTTCTCATTTATTTATACGTTCCACTTAATTTCAATTATTCTAACATGCATACTTCTTTATGTAAATACATTCGAAGTGATTGCAAATTCACCTTCCTTTAGCGTCCATGTTCATGCTTACTTTATTACTTCCTCTTAACCCTTTTTACCATCCATGCTCAAGTAAATTGACAGGATTCCCATCCTTACATATCAGTACTTTCGTAATATCATTAGTTTATGTGAGCATATATACGACTGTTCACTTTCTTTCTATTCATACGTTAATCGACTTTCGTTAGTAGAATTTCGTATAAGTGAGAAGTTCATTAATAGTTATCCCATTTCAAATCCATACAACTAAACTATCATCCATCATAACATGTAATTCATCTAGTACGTAACACATTAACTCTTTACTTAAACAATTGTGTCTAATGGCCATCTCATGATATCCCTATACTGTTGACCTTCAGAAAGTCAACTAACTCGTTTACACACTTCAAATCTTTGAACATGTATTCATCTAAATATGGTAGGTTATAATAATAATATCTTGCGTATCTCATACTCGTATTGTAGGACATGTACAATTTACGTGATCCTCTAGACAATACACATATACATTCACATACACGTATTTTCACATGCTAATGCTCCATGATTCTACAATTAGCAAATTTCATTCGAAACAACTATATAACATAATTTCAACATATCCTTTACTGATTAGCTCGTATGATTCACATTTAACACATATTCGCCTCTTAATCATACTAAAGCAAATCATTAAATACACATAAGCATCACACCATTCATGTACAAGGTACAAGCCTCTAATGCATAATTCTATCAAAGCATACATTCATCCGAATTTTCATACGAATTCCAACTCCACTTTATACATTCGTCATTCATTTCATGCCATTCCATACGTTACATTCGAATTTTATAAATTTTACTTTATCGCCGACGATCTACATAACTTTACATAACTTATTATATCTTCTTATAACTTGACAGGAACATAAAACAGGCATTTCTGAGAAGTATGGGAACTTAAATCATAATTCACAAGCTTCAATACATCATAGTTCATTAGTCCATAATTACTTCATTCGCATTCTTATATTTTAAACTTTACTCGCTTTTTCAGCTTTCATCATTCTTTCGTGTCATTCGACACATTACCTTCGAGTTTTATAAATTTCTTTCTAACGTAACCACTAATCGTGGTTGCATATATCTTACTAGGCCTTATATAGACCCTACACGAACATTCATTAGGCTTTTGAACGACTTAGAAACTCATAATACAAAAACAAGACGAAACAAAAAAAAATCAGCGGATTTGAATTCCGCTAGCCGTCGGCCACGGCTTCACACCCTGTCGGCGACGGGCTCTGTAAACGTGCATCGCCCGTAAACGTCCGTAGACAGCTAGCTAAGTCGTCGACAAACATGAGGGCGTCGGCGACGACATCATAGCCCGTCGGCGACGGCCCTTCCTTTGTTGAATCGCTGAAAAATTTTGCCCAGACACACCTGTGTTGATTATCTGAGTACAATGTCACACAGCTGTGTTAGCCTTGCTACACACCCTGGTCTCAGCAACAAGCATCAATGGTCCACACAGCTGTGTCACTTAACGACACAACTGTGTGCGACGCCAGATCTGATATAACCCAATGTTTAACTCCCATTATTACTATTTCACATACTTAACTTAAATATTTATCATAAACACACTATACATACTTGTATTAAACAAAAACTTAAAGTTTTACCTCATTGGCGATCTCGGAGCGAGCACACTTTTGCACGAACAGTCGGTTTGAGTTCAAGCACTATTACTCTTGCTCGAATCCCTCAAACCTAGGCTCTGATACCAACTTGATAGAACCCCACTTTTCGTTTATGAAATAATGACCAAAATTTTTCTAGAAACATAAACCTTTAAATGTACTAATATCATTAATACATAATTTTACAAAATTTGGGCATGACTCGTCCGTAAAACGGATATACCCCTGTTTTTACCATAAACAATCTAAATACAATTCTACGATTCGTTCGACAAAATACTACCAAAAACCAAGACAACATATTTTAGAAAAAGTATGACTACTAACAAGGGTATGCAAAATAAACAAGTATTGGACCAAAAACATTAGAACAAGCTAGCGGAAGCGCTTGGTATGACATAACATGAACACGTGCTCGCTCCGATTCTCCAAGTCGCCTAAATTGAGGATTTACCTACATTCAACAACAAAGCTTTTAAAAGTTAGTCATAATATCTATTTCGCTTACAATACTAACATTTTAGTTCCATTCGCTTACATACTTTCATTTCTTTTACGTATTCGATTACCCAATTAAATGGGTAATGGCATATACTCTCATAATGAGATTCAAGCATACCACTTACGACCCGGTAACATCGGGTTAATTGCTTTCAACATAAATCTTTCGTTCTATCCGTATAACGGATTGAACTTCATACATTCGTTATTGCATTCACGACCACCCGTTCTAAACGGATGGTACCTTATCCTTACTCGACTTGTTCAACTTGAACCGGTCGACTTGCATACCTTATCATAGCCTTCGTTAGCATAACCAAATCCGCAAGGGATTTGCTATCCACTTACTAATCACCATATTCATTATAACAAGGGTTGTTCTTCATAATTATTAACAAAATTTAAGTAAGGTTTTGTATGCAACGGAACATACCTCGATCTTGTGAGCCTTCCGATTTCTTAGTACTTGAACCTTCTTCCTTCACGCCTATATCAACACATCCATTCATTCGTTTAGTACCCCAAATTTCATTCCATTATTTTCCAAATTACATATAATTGTTCTTTCAAGCATTTCATCAAACACTTGGCGGGTTTCACATTTTCGAGACATTTACTCATCTAACTAAAACGTGTTTTTAGGCTAGTTCTTTTAATCATTCAACAATAATCAAGCAAACCTTATTTTATATCAATTTATCTCGTATTTATACATCATCTATAGAATTATACATCAATGATTCACATGCATGACACTACATGATCATCCTAATTCATATCACAACTTCATAAGTGGGTTTTTACTAAAATATTCCAAATAACCTAATATCTGTAACAACTCTCGCAAAAAGGTCCTAATTATTACTTCAATTAATCATTAGGAAACCTTAATTGAGACACCCAAGTGATTCCGCACTAACCCTAAAATTTTCATAATTTTCAGAATTAGGATTAGGACCCCTAAAACTCAGGGGGGGTTAAACCCTATCGACAATTATCCATACAAAACGTTTGCAACAAGTAAATTTCGAAATTTTAACAACTCATCTAAGCTAGTTTCAGTCGTGGCTACCCTATAAGATATTTTGATACCTTACGGACCGCAACCTTAGTAAGCTTACGGTCCGTAAGCTGCTTTACGGACCTCAACATTGTTAAGCTTACGGTCCGTAAGCTTGTCAAAATTTCAGTATAAATAGCAGACATTGGCATTCGAAATCTGAACACTTTACGACGAAATAATTCTCACTATTCCACTGAGATACGAACTGCTATTCCAAAATTACACCCCGGGTCTCGAAATTCTGCTGCAAAACAGGGTATTAGCACAATCGCTGCTACCATTCAATTATCCGACGATCAATATATCCAATGAATGTTTAAGTGCCGCCCACATTAGGGTTATACTTTATCGTTCGTCATTAATTTGACGGATCATCGTTAATTCGATAGATAAAGTATTATACTTTATCGTTCGTCATTAATTTGACGGATCATCGTTAATTCGATGGATAAAGTATTATACCTCGTCGTTCGTCATTAATTTGACAGATCATCGTTAATTCGATAGATGAAGTATTGCACTTTGTCGTTCATTGTGAGAATTTGATCTCGGAGTTATCGTAATTGTTGGATTGATTACTAACCCAGTTTTGTGTGCATTGTTATTTTAATTAGGTTAACAAGGATAAATCATAGACTAGACTCTGTCCATATTAAATCAGCAATGTGAGTCATTCTCTCTTTTATCAAATTTATTTACAAAATCATGATTATTATCAAAGTTATAATTACGGGGATTAAGTCTTTGTAAATCACCAAGTTACAGCCGGTATGTGGGGTTTTGTATACATTACTTGATAATCGTCACCATTGGGGCAGCCAATTGGGGGATATGACCATAGTCACAGATTCGGTCGAGTGACAAATACCGTGGATAGTTGGTTTAATATCAGAAACATTGTAATCGTTCTTAATACTGTAAATTATAACAAATGTGTCATTTTAGTAAATAGAATGATTCACTCAGTATTTCCCGCTGACAAAACTTTTTCAAACATGTTTCAGGTGATCTGTTGTAATTCAGGAAAAGTGCTGGGAAGCATTTCAAGCTTGAGAAAGTGGCTCAGTATAAAATAAATAAATAAAGTTTTGTAATATAATGATTTCGTAGTAAAATCATACCATTGTAAATTATCGGGGTTTTATCCCGAAATGTGAAATAAAATAATTCGGGAATTTTTTTAGCTTTAAACGATCCTTTTAAATAAACTTCCGCTGTTAAACTCAATTAAATAAATACCGCAGGATTTCTGTCCCGCAGCTCCTAATTCGGATCAAACCGGGTCGGGGGCCGTGACAGAAATAAGGTGGTATCAGAGCCACTGAGTTAAGCTAATTAAGTATTGAGAAATACTTAATTTTCCTGATTACTATTCTGTGATTATGTGTTTTATTAACTGACTATTTGTTAGTTACAGTGTGGGTAAACAAAAGCTGTCCAGTATCTATCTTAAATTAGATAGATCATCCAAGGAGAAGGGTAGTACATCCCGAACCAAATCCTCGAATCAGGCTGAAATTCCTGAAGAAGGAATATTTGTGCGTAAGGCACAATACGAGGAATCACTTTCTCCTAGAAGGAGGGAATTGATCATTAAGAAAAGTAAAGAGAAAATTCAAGAAAAGAAGATAAAAAGGGAAACCCAGGAATTAATTGATAAATCACCTTGGGAAGATAAGTTAGATGCTAAATGGGCTAATTTATATATGCTAGCCACAGTAGCAGAAAATATAACTCTTTAAATATTTTAAAATTTTAGTACCTTACCCGTACAATCTAGAAACATTGTGTAAATAAATAAAAATTCAAATCCTAAGTATGTTTTCCGTTATCTTTGTAATAATCAGTACACAGTGTAAAAGGTTATTTATGAATTTTAACTTAGTATTTTATGCATTTTGCATATATGCTACATCAGCATGAATGGGATATCTGAAGCTTTTCAGAACCTTAATCTTTACCCAGTGAATATCGAAGCTTCCAAAGAATATACTAGCTACTTTCCCGATATAGAACAACCGGTAGAATTCAAGGTTCCACCTGTGAACAAGCCAAAATGAAAGAAAAGAAGTTATGTAGAATGGAGGAAAATCCGTAGGAAAAAGCCAGCTACAAAACTGCCCAAAATAAACAATCCTTTGAAAAAGGGAAAAGAAATTATAACCAGAGAGACTTCTAAACAACAGGAAATTTTAACCAGGAAAAGTCCTAGACTACAGGAGATGAAAACTAAAGACAAGGAAGAGGTTAAGGAGATAGAAATGCAGATGGAGGAGGTTACTAAAGAAATAATAATGGAAGTTGGGCAAGGCTCTAGACCAGCTCAGATGGAAATTGGAGAGAGCTCCAATCCAAACCAGGGAAGAACTTTTCAAGATGAGATAGATTTCCTATTGGCAAGCTGTGAAACAATTCAGCCTGTCAATACTAATAATAATAATATTTTTAATTATCCTCTTGAAAACCGACTCCCAATGAATTGGGAACCAGCAATTCCAGACCCAATAGTCCACCCTCAACCTGTAGGAATGGACGAATGGTGGACGAACGATTGGCAATTTCAAAATATTGTCAACGATCCTTATTCCTTTCATCCACAATTCGATCCAGAACCTCTACCTAATCCACCCATGAGTAATGAAAACATGGCTGAACTTCGCCACTTTGGTGAAGAATTAATGGATGCGGGGAATAGAATTAGAGAGATAGGGGGACAAATAGCTTGGAAATACGATGAAAGGGAGATGCGTTTTTAGGACAACCAGCAAACGAGGGATAGTAGAATTATAGTTGTGTAATAGTAGTAGTGAAATCGGGCTGTAAATAGACTACTAATAAAACGTTGTAATATATTAGCGAGTAATGATGCATACTATACTAAGATATAAAAAAAATGAAATCGAGAAATCGATAGTTTTGACTATACTTGCATTGTAGAATTTTCTGATTGTTGGTATAATTGTTAATTGTCAAGATACTAATAAAATTTATATATATTATCAGATGGCAAACAGTGGTAATGAACATGTAAATGAAGTTAATCAGTCCGAGCAACATTCAGGAGATCAATATATGACTAGACAAGATATTGAAAATATTGTCGCTCAAGGGATAGCCAATGCTATTCCAGCAATAGTTGCTGTTGTAAAGAATCCAGTAGAACCGCAACAAATCATTCCTAGCAAACTTAATACTGAAGATAACTTCAGTAATAGTGTAAATGATCATGTTAATTGTAACAACTCTCGGTAAAATCAACATCCCTCATAATATTCCGACACCCTAATATATCTTATAAAGTCTTAAAATGTCTTATAATACGCCCCGTATGTGAAAACCGAGCCTAAATGATGTTATAGTTATAAAATATAAATAAAATACTGAATTTTAAGTTAATGCGGGCCATATTAGGATTTGGTTAATCCTAATGCGGGCCGAGTTATGACCAGGCTTTGACTTTGTTGACTTCTTTAGTCAAAGCGGCCCGCTTTAGGGTTCCGCTAAGTCAATGCGGGCCGCGAGTGACCTGTACACGCGATAGCACCAGAAGGTGACACGTGTCGCAATCGTGTCAACCCTAGTGCTGACTAGTCAAAGCTATGGCTAGAAGCGGCCCGCTTTAGGTCTAGTGTTCTGCAATGCGGGCCGCGTGGAGACCTTAAATCACAACTATAAATAGAAACCCTAAGATTCAGTTTTCGTCGCTCATTCACATTTCTCAAATCTCGAATTCTGAAAGATAGGCATAATATTTTCGGGTATTATACCCCTAAATAGCCAGGTTCTGCTCCGTTGTAAGTATTATAACCCCTGGATACGTATTAGAACCTCTGCCCGATTGATCTAGGGTTCTGTAACGGCTGTCGTGGTTCTGCCCGACGTAGTCGTTGGAATGCCGTCTCGGGGAGAGATTTACTAATGTTAAAATGGGTTATTATACTAACACACGTGCATTTGTATTAATTATAGATTTTAGCCAGGAAACCTTACGAAAAGCCTAAGACAGCAATGTGAGTTTATCCTCTTTTTGTTAATGTTTTTGGTAATGTTTTACCAAACCTTAAAGGTTTTACTATGAAAATTGACAGTAATTGAGTCTTTGTAGTTCTTCGATTACTGCCGGTATGTTGGGGTTTTGTATACAAAATTTTGTACTACTTGTGAGTAGTAAGTCAGGATGACAATACGTTACCATTGGACAATGAGTTAGCCAATGGGTAATATGACCCACAAGTCTGGATTGATAGTACCAAATGGAGTAATTGTGTAGATCTAAACAAAGTGATCACTCTCAATACTGTTCACTGTGACTTTAAACTTGATTAAACTGGGATTCACTCACCAGTATTTCCGACTGACAAATGTTTTTAAAACACGTTTCAGGTAAACCAATGTGAAAGAAAATTTGTAGAAAGCCAGCTGGATAGCACTCAAGGCTTGGAAATTATGTGGCTATAAAAGTTACCTGATAAACGATGTTTTAAATTCAATAAAATAGGGTTTGTCCCTATAAATGTATTGTAATACGAAACTTGGTTTTTACCCATGTGTTTATTAATATCAAATATGGTGGTTTTACTCTGATAAATATTTCCTAACTACGATCCTGATGTAAATTCCGCTGCAAGACTAATTAAAACCCTGATACCACCAAACTCTGTGATCACGGCCGCCCGTTCCCGGGGATCAGGGATCGGGGGTTGTGACAGAAGGTGGTATCAGAGCCTAGCCACTGGTCTGAGCCAAAGAAGTGTTCTGCTGACACTTAAAATATATATATTTTGTGTTAGGAAATAAATAATAGAAAGAAATACATAATTGTATTTATTTGTTATGTGTTATCTGATTATCTGTTAGTTTACAGTATGAGTGACCAAGGACCATCTGACGCGTACCGTCAATTGTCTAGTTCTCCTAGAAGCGAAGGCACCTCCTCTTCTCAGCCTGCCCTCTCAGGGTACTCTGCTGATACGGAAGAAGGAATCTTTGTGTTTAAGGCTCAATCTGAAGAGCCATTTCCTCAGAAAAAGAGGGGATGGTTCAGTAGAGGAGCACACGAGCGTAGGAAACGTATGAAAAAGTTACAGGAACAGCGAGTGTTAGCCGCAGCTAAAAGAGAAACTGATGCCTATACCCAGGAGATACTCAATAGGGGTATAGCCAATATCAATATTTTAGCAACCACTGCAGCTGAACCAAACCTGGACCAAATACTAGCACCTCAACCGCAGCCACCAATTCCTGATCAACCCATGGAAATCGAAAATCTAGGAAATCAAGAAGAAATGTATAATTTCAACCCAGAAGAGATACCTAGGATACCCAACCCTCTCGACCAAAATTATGACCCTTGGTGGGATAATAACAGGGACTTTGTGCAACGTTATCCTATCCAGGATTATCCACCCATACAGAACATAGAAGCTTCTCCAGGTATGGACCCTTTAGATCCCTACTATCAAGATGACTATATTAGGGAAATTTTAGAGGATCCTTACCAATTTCAGGGATTGTCACCCCCGTACCAGGAACCAGAAACCCAGATTCCAAACCCAGTCCTAGAACCTGCACCTCCAATGAGTGCAGAAAACGTTCAAGAACTCAGGACATTCGGTGAGGAGATTTTAGAAAGTAGTGAAAGGATGAGACAGGTAGGAGAGCGTCTCGTATGGAAGTATGACGAGCGCAATATGGATTTCTGGATGAATCCATATCCCTGAAGATGATGGAGGAAACGGTAGTAGTAATAATAATAATATAATAATATTAATATAAAATAAAATAAGTGAGTACGGATGCATACTATTAGTATTATAGATTTATATTTCAGTTGGTATTGTAATTTTAATTTCAGTACGGTTGTGTAATAATGCATAATATAAGAATAGAGTAAAAGTCGCAATGCTCGACGCTTTTGACTAAAAGTGCTTGTCATGTGATTTGCTATATTCAAATATTATTATGATATTAATATTTGGTAAATGTTTAAAATTCAGATGGCCGATGAAGGAATTCCAGATAATCTGAATAACGATAACCAGAGTAACAATAATGTGGTTAACGAGAATCCGAACAACAATAACAATGGAAACCAAGTGGATAATAGTGCTATTCAACATATAGTGGCACAAGGAATTATAGATGCAATGCCATTTATTATTCAAACTGTTAAGGATGCTGAAAATAAAAGTAAGCATAGCAGTAAGCGACCAAGTGAACCAGAAAACAGTGTGAACAATGGACCCATACTTCAATTGCCTATTCCCAAAAGAAGAAGAACCATGCCATATGGTTGTTCTTATAAAGAATTCTGGTCTTGTAAACCAATGGAATTCTCAGGTAATGAAGGGGCCATTGCAGCTCTATGCTGGATAGAGAAAATTGAGGCAGTTTTAAGGATAAGTAAGTGTGCTGAAGAAGATAAAATATTGTTTGCTTCCAATCTATTTAAGAATGCAGCATTAGAATGGTGGAATACTATTCTTCAATCAAGAGGAAGTGATCAAACCTATAATATGACATGGGAAGAATTTAAGGAAAAGGTAGAAAGGAAATTCTGTCCACCAAATGAAAAAGAACAGATAGCAAACAAATTCCTAAATCTTAGGATGATCGGTGTAGATAGCAAAGAGTACACAAAGCTATTTTTCGAATATGCTAGGATAGTACCAACTCTTGCTTCACCAGAACCAGTGTTAATTTCTCGTTATATTTGGGGATTGATAGGAGAAATTAGACACATAGTAAAGGCAGCTAGACCTCAAACCATAGAAGAAGCTGTAGAATTAACAAGTACCTTGACTGATGAGTTAGTCCATACTAGAGAAGAGATTCAGAAAAGGAACTTAACTCAAAGGCTTACACAAGAATTTCGTTCTGGAAATTCTAACCATGGAAGAAACATGGGTTCTACCTCTGCAATATATTGCAAGATCTGCAAGAAAAAGCATTCGGGAAAATGTTCCATTCTCTGCAATCATTGTAAGATGCCAGGACACAAGGAAGAAAATTGCAGGAAGAAAATCAGTAATGGATTATGCTACAACTGTGGAGAAAAAGGTCATATCAGGCCAAATTGTCCAAAATTAGCTCCAGCCACAGATAACAAGAATACTAGAAATGCTAGAGCATTTGTGCTGACTGCAGATGAAGCCAGGATGATTCCCGATGTCATAGCTGGTACGTTTTTAGTTAATGATATATTTGCTAAAGTATTATTTGACTCTGGTGCAAACCAAAGTTTTATTAATACATCGTTTTGCAAAATTTTAAATCAGTCATTAACTAAACTACCACAAGAATGTGTAGTAGAAACAGCGAATGGAGAAATTATAAAAATTTCTGAAATCTTGCAGGGAGCAAGAATAGAAATTTTAAATCAGAAATTCATTGCAAATTTGTATCCAATAAATTTGGTAGGATTCGATGTTGTTTTAGGAATGGATTGGTTAATAGCCAATAAAGCCAATATAATATGTGATCAAAAGTTAATTCAAGTAAAATCCGAAAAAGGTAAAATGATCACAATAAAAGGAGATAAACCCTTTAGATCTACTAAGTTCATTTCTGTGATGAAAACTGCAAGTTGTATAAGAAAAGGTTCTGTAGTGTATTTGATTTCTATGATCACTAACACTAAAGGAAAAGAACTAAAAGATATTCCAGTAGTATCCCAGTTTTCAGATGTCTTTCCAGAAGAGTTACCTGGATTGCCACCAGACAGGGAAGTTGAATTCAGAATCCATCTGTTACCAGGAACATCACCGATTGCCAAAGCACCTTATCGGTTGGCACCTGCAGAGATGCAAGAATTGAAGAAACAATTAGATGAATTGTTAGAAAAAGGATTCATACAGCCAAGTTCATCGCCGTGGGGAGCACCAATTTTATTTGTTAAAAAGAAAGACGGATCAATGCGTATGTGCATTGATTACCGTGAATTAAACAAAGTCACGATTAAGAATCGGTACCCATTACCGAGAATCGATGATTTGTTTGATCAACTTCAAGGAGCTCGATTTTTCTCTAAAATCGATTTAAGGTCAGGATATCATCAATTAAAGGTACAGGAAGAGGATATTCCTAAAACCGCATTTAGAACAAGGTATGGTCATTATGAATTTACTGTCATGCCATTTGGTTTAACCAATGCCCCAGCCGCATTTATGGACATGATGAACCGAATATGTAAGCCATATTTGGATAAATTCATAATTGTATTCATAGATGATATTCTAATTTACTCTAAAAGTAAAACAGAGCATGCTAAGCATTTGCAATTACTTTTAAGTCTATTAAGAAAGGAAAAGCTTTATGCTAAGTTTTCAAAATGTGAATTTTGGTTAGAACAGGTACAATTTCTTGGACATTTAGTTAATTATGAAGGAATTCATGTAGATCCAACAAAGATCGAGGCAATTACTAAATGGAAAACTCCTGAATCTCCAACAGAGGTTAGAAGTTTCTTAGGATTGGCCGGTTATTATAGAAGATTTATTCAAGATTTTTCTAGAATAGCTATTCCTTTAACTAAATTAACCTGTAAATCTATTAAGTTTGAATGGGGACCAAAACAAGAAGAAGCTTTTAAAATTCTTAAGAAGAGATTAACCTGTGCACCTATATTAGCATTACCAGAAGGAACTGAAGACTTCGTAGTCTATTGTGATGCTTCTAAATTAGGTTATGGATGTGTATTAATGCAACGCCAAAAAGTTATAGCATACGCATCTAGACAACTTAAGAATCATGAAGAGAATTATTCAACCCATGATTTAGAATTGGGAGCTATAATTTTTGCTCTTAAGATTTGGAGACATTATCTGTACGGTAGTAAGTTTACTATATTTACAGATCATAAGAGTTTAAGGTATATTTTTGGACAAAAGGAATTGAATATGAGGCAGAGACGCTGGATGGAATTTCTTAGTGACTATGATTGTAATATCCAGTATCATGAAGGAAAAGCAAATGTAGTGGCAGATGCTTTAAGCCGAAAATATCCTGAAAAGCCAAAAAGGGTACGTTCTCTTAGATTAAATCTTCAAGTAGATTTAAATAATCAGATAAGAGAAGCACAAGAATCAGTAATCAAGGATGATTCTGAAAAATTAAAAGGTATGCTAAAAGAATTAAAACAAGGAAAAGATGGAATTTGGAGATTTCATGAAAAGAGAATGTGGATACCTAAATTTGGAAACCTACGTAATTGTATATTAGAAGAAGCTCATAAATCTAAATATACAATGCATCCAGGAAGTGATAAAATGTACCAGGATCTAAGGACAAATTTCTGGTGGATAGGAATGAAAAAAGACATAGCAGTCTATGTTTCTAAATGTTTAACTTGCTCACAAGTTAAAGCAGAACATCAGAAACCCTCAGGTATGTTGCAACAATTAGAAATGCCAGTATGGAAATGGGAATTGATAACAATGAATTTTGTTACTAAATTACCCAAAACTAGGAAAGGAAATGATACAATCTGGGTGATTGTAGATAGATTAACAAAGTCAGCTCATTTCTTACCAATGAAGGAAACAATTAGTATGGAACAATTATCTAAATTGTATGTAAATGAAATTGTTTCTTTACATGGTATTCCTTTATCAATTGTTTCTGACCGAGATAGTCGATTTACATCTCATTTCTGGTCAAGTTTCCAAAAGGCAATGGGAACCAGGATAAAACTAAGCACGGCTTATCATCCTCAAACGGATGGACAAAGTGAAAGGACAATTCAGACGATGGAAGATATGCTTAGAGCTTGTGTAATTGACTTTGGAGGTAATTGGGACGATCACTTACCTTTAATAGAATTTTCTTATAATAATAGTTATCACACAAGTATCAATGCTGCCCCATTCGAAGCACTTTATGGAAGAAAGTGTCGAACCCCAGTATGCTGGGCAGAAATTGGGGAACAACAACTATCTGGACCTGAAATAGTACAAGAAACAACTGAAAAAATTATTCAAGTTAAGGAACGACTGAAAGCAGCACGTGATCGACAAAAGAGTTATGCTGATAACCGATGCAAGCCATTGGAATTTCAAGTAGGTGATAGAGTATTGTTGAAAGTCTCTCCTTGGAAAGGAGTAGTAAGATTCATCAAACGAGGAAAGTTAAGTCCCAGGTATGTTGGACCTTTCAAAATTATTAGAAGAATAGGACCTGTAGCCTATCAGCTACAACTGCCAGAGAAAATGGCAGGAATACATGATGTATTTCATGTATCAAATCTTAAAAAGTGTCTAACTGACGAGTCATTATTAGTGCCTCTTAAGGATATAGAGGTAAATAAACAACTTAAATTTGTAGAAAGACCTCTACAAATTGAAGACAGAAAAGTTAAGAATCTCAAGCATAAAAGACTAGTTCTAGCCAAAGTAAAGTGGGATTCCAAAAGAGGATCTGAATATACATGGGAACTCGAGTCAGAAATGAAGAAGAAATATCCGCACTTATTTCAGTAGAACTCGAGGACGAGCTCTAAAACAAGGTGGGGAGAATGTAACAACTCTCGGTAAAATCAACATCCCTCATAATATTCCGACACCCTAATATATCTTATAAAGTCTTAAAATGTCTTATAATACGCCCCGTATGTGAAAACCGAGCCTAAATTATGTTATAGTTATAAAATATAAATAAAATACTGAATTTTAAGTTAATGCGGGCCGGATTAGGATTTGGTTAATCCTAATGTGGGCCGAGTTATGACCAGGCTTTGACTTTGTTGACTTCTTTAGTCAAAGCGGCCCGCTTTAGGGTTCCGCTAAGTCAATGCGGGCCGCGAGTGACCTGTACACGCGATAGCACCAGAAGGTGACACGTGTCGCAATCGTGTCAACCCTAGTGCTGACTAGTCAAAGCTATGGCTAGAAGCGGCCCGCTTTAGGTCTAGTGTTCTGCAATGCGGGCCGCGTGGAGACCTTAAATCACAACTATAAATAGAAACCCTCAGATTCAGTTTTCGTCGCTCATTCACATTTCTCAAATCTCGAATTCTGAAAGATAGGCATAATATTTTCGGGTATTATACCCCTAAATAGCCAGGTTCTGCTCCGTTGTAAGTATTATAACCCCTGGATACGTATTAGAACCTCTGCCCGATTGATCTAGGGTTCCGTAACGGCTGTCGTGGTTCTGCCCGACGTAGTCGTTGGAATGCCGTCTCGGGGAGAGATTTACTAATGTTAAAATGGGTTATTATACTAACACACGTGCATTTGTATTAATTATAGATTTTAGCCAGGAAACCTTACGAAAAGCCTAAGACAGCAATGTGAGTTTATCCTCTTTTTGTTAATGTTTTTGGTAATGTTTTACCAAACCTTAAAGGTTTTACTATGAAAATTGACAGTAATTGAGTCTTTGTAGTTCTTCGATTACTGCCGGTATGTTGGGGTTTTGTATACAAAATTTTGTACTACTTGCGAGTAGTAAGTCAGGATGACAATACGTTACCATTGGACAATGAGTTAGTCAATGGGTAATATGACCCACAAGTCTGGATTGATAGTACCAAATGGAGTAATTGTGTAGATCTAAACAAAGTGATCACTCTCAATACTGTTCACTGTGACTTTAAACTTGATTAAACTGGGATTCACTCACCAGTATTTCCGACTGACAAATGTTTTTAAAACACGTTTCAGGTAAACCAATGTGAAAGAAAATTTGTAGAAAGCCAGCTGGATAGCACTCAAGGCTTGGAAATTATGTGGCTATAAAAGTTACCTGATAAACGATGTTTTAAATTCAATAAAATAGGGTTTGTCCCTATAAATGTATTGTAATACGAAACTTGGGTTTTACCCATGTGTTTATTAATATCAAATATGGTGGTTTTACTCTGATAAATATTTCCTAACTACGATCCTGATGTAAATTCCGCTGCAAGACTAATTAAAACCCTGATACCACCAAACTCTGTGATCACGGCCGCCCGTTCCCGGGGATCAGGGATCGGGGGTTGTGACATTAATCATGAACCACGACAAGCTCCGCTCCCTAAGAAAATGAAAGCCGCAACACCTGGTTGCACTTTCAAAGAATTCCTTGCTTGTAAACCAATGGAATTTGCAGGCATTGAAGGAGCAACAGCATCACTGCGTTGGTTAGAGAAAACCGAAGCAGTCATTGCAATTAGTAAATGTGCCAAAGATGATCAGGTCATGTACGCGTCAAATCTGTTTAAAGAAAGAGCACTCGAATGGTGGAACACTGTGCTACAAGCCAAATGGAGAACCATAGCATATGCTATGAAATGGGAAGGATTTAAGAATCTTGTCGAAAGAAAATTCTGCCCTGAGTATGAAAAGGAACAAATGACAAATAAGTTCCTTACCCATCGGATGGTGGGTGTAGATTGTCGCGGTTACACTTCGACATTCTTCGAATATGCTCGAGTGGTACCAACACTGGCTTCGCCAGAACCGGTACTCATTTCTCGCTATATTTGGGGGCTAATTAGCGAAATCCGCAATATTGTTAAAGCTGCGAGACCTCGCACTATTGATGATGCGGTAGAATTAGCCAATACTCTAACCGATGAATTGGTACGCACAAGAGACGAAGACAGGAAAAAGGAACTAGCTCAGAAAATTACCCAAGGATTTCGCACGGGTAATAACAACAGCTTCAAGAGAAAAGGCGCAGGGCAATCTCCAGCTCCGTCATTCTGCAGGAAATGCAAAAAGAAACATTATGGAAGATGCGATATCACTTGCAATTTTTGCAAAACTGTAGGACATCGTGAAGAAAATTGCAAAAAGAAAACAGTAATCTGTTTTAACTGTGGAGAAGCAGGGCATTATAAAACAGAGTGTCCTAAATTGGTTAAACCAGTAGACAACAAACCCAAGGCAACCGAAGGAGGTACTAAGAGAAATGTCAGAGCATTCCAGCTAACTACTCAAGAAGCAGAACTCATCCCAGATGTGATAGGTGGTACGTTTTTAGTTCACAACGTATACGCAAAAGTATTATTTGACTCTGGTGCAAACCAAAGTTTTATCAATACTTTATTCTGTCAAGCTCTTAAGTTACCTTTAACCAACAGTAGGCAGATTTTTACAGTTGAAACTGCAGATGGGAATTCTGTCAAAATTAATCAGGTTTTGCAAAAAAGTAGAAGTAGAACTTTCAGGTCATAAATTTGCTGCAAACCTATTACCTATGAAATTAGCTGAATTCGATGTCGTGTTAGGAATGGATTGGTTGATAGCCAACCATGCTCGAATTCTTTGCGATAGGAATTCCATAGAAATTAAGGCACCTACTGGAGAAGTAATTATGATTACTGGAGATAAACCACGGAAACCCATGAAGTTCATATTAGTAATGAAAGTTGCTAATTATGAACGAAAACAAGGAATAGTGTATATGCTTTCGGTAATCATTAGCACTAAGGGTAGAGATCTTAAGGAAATACCAGTAGTCTCAGAATATTCTGATGTATTCCCAGAAGATTTACCGGGATTACCTCCAGATAGGGAAGTAGAATTTAGGATTCATCTAATTCCAGGGACTACACCGATAGCCAAGGCACCTTATCGGTTAGCACCCACAAAAATGTTAGAAATGAAAAAGCAATTAGATGAATTACTAAGTAAAGGATTCATACAACCTAGCTCATCCCCTTGGGGAGCGCCAGTGTTGTTTGTAAAGAAAAAGGATGGTTCAATGAGAATGTGTATCGATTATAGAGAATTGAATAAAGTTACAATTAAGAATCGATACCCATTACCTAGAATTGATGATCTTTTTTATCAACTGCAAGGGGCTAGATATTTTTCTAAGATAGATTTACGCACCGGATATCATCAATTAAAGGTACAAGAAGAAGACATACCTAAGACTGCTTTCAGAACTAGGTATGGTCATTACGAGTTTACAGTCATGCCCTTCGGGTTAACGAATGCACCTGCTGCATTCATGGACATGATGAATAGGATCTGTAAACCGTACTTGGATAAATTTGTAATTGTCTTCATAGACGATATACTTATTTATTCCAAAAGTCAGGAAGAACATTGTCAACACTTGCATGCACTCTTAACGTTGTTAAGAAAAGAAAATCTGTACGCCAAATTCTCGAAATGTGAATTTTGGCTAAAGGAGGTGCAATTTCTAGGACACATGGTGAATCATGAAGGTATTCACGTAGATCCTGCTAAGATAGAGGCGATTACCAATTGGAAGGTTCCACAAACTGCAATGGAAATTAGGAGTTTTATAGGTTTAGCCGGATACTATAGACGGTTTATTAAGGATTTTTCCAAAATAGCCGTACCATTAACTAAGTTAACCTGTAAAGCCACTAAATTTGAATGGGGAACCAAACAAGAAGAAGCTTTTAGAATTTTGAAACAGAAACTAACCCATGCACCAATCTTAGCCTTACCAGAAGGAACAGAAGATTTTGAAGTATATTGTGATGCTTCAAAACTAGGATTAGGATGTGTATTGATGCAACGCAAAAAGGTAATTGCATATGCCTCAAGACAATTGAAGAAACATGAAGAAAACTATACGACTCATGATTTAGAATTAGGAGCCGTAATTTCTGCCCTTAAGATTTGGAGACATTATCTTTACGGAAGTAAATTTACTGTCTACACAGACCACAAAAGTTTAAGATATATATTTGGGCAAAAAGAGTTAAATATGAGGCAAAGGCGATGGATGGAAATCTTAAGTGACTACGACTGTGATATTCAGTATCACGAAGGAAAGGCAAATGTAGTTGCAGATGCCTTAAGTCGTAAGTATCATGAAAAACAACGACGGGTTCGTGCGCTCAGATTAAATTTACAAGTAGATTTAATGGAACATTTGAAGAATGTTCA
Organism: Helianthus tuberosus; assembly: GCA_030545235.1. Taxonomy (NCBI): domain Eukaryota; kingdom Viridiplantae; phylum Streptophyta; class Magnoliopsida; order Asterales; family Asteraceae; genus Helianthus; species Helianthus tuberosus. The sequence goes on from JARYGA010036927.1 coordinate 1,747,151, forward strand.
AAAGACAGCAATAGAAGATGTTGCTGAAGGAATGAAAGGACAAATAAAAGAATTAGAACAAGGAGCAGATGGAATTTGGAGATTCCACAAAAGTAGAATTTGGGTACCTAAGCATGGAGACTTAAGACCTAAGATTTTAGAAGAAGCCCATAAATCTAGGTACACTATGCATCCAGGAAACAATAAGATGTACCAAGATTTAAGGAAGAACTTCTGGTGGATAGGAATGAAGAAGGATATAGCACGATATGTTTCTAAATGTCTTACTTGTTCACAAGTCAAGGCAGAACATCAGAAACCTTCAGGTCTACTACAACAATTAGAAATGCCAGTATGGAAATGGGAACTTATAACAATGGATTTTGTTACTAAGTTACCCAAAACCAGAAAAGGTAATGATGCAATTTGGGTAATCGTGGATCGATTAACCAAATCTGCTCACTTTCTACCTATGAAAGAAACCTTTACCATGGAAAGATTAGCAAAGTTGTATGTAGATGAAATCGTATCTCTACATGGAGTTCCACTCTCCATTGTATCAGATAGGGATAGCCGATTTACTTCTCATTTTTGGAAAAGTTTCCAGCAAGCCATGGGAACTAGACTCAACCTAAGTACTGCATATCATCCACAAACAGACGGGCAAAGTGAAAGAACGATCCAAACTCTAGAAGACATGCTTAGAGCATGTGTAATAGAATTTGGTGGAAGTTGGGATGATCATTTACCATTGATCGAATTTTCCTATAACAATAGTTATCATTCAAGTATCGACACTGCCCCATTCGAAGCGTTGTATGGACGAAAGTGCCGAACTCCAGTTTGTTGGGCAGAAATCGGAGAGAATCAATTATCAGGTCCAGAAATTGTTCAAGAAACGACTGACAAGATTACTCGAATCAAGGAAAGATTGAAGACGGCTCGAGACCGACAAAAGAGTTATGCAGATAATCGGTGCAAGCCGTTAGAATTCCAAGTTGGAGATAGAGTACTGTTGAAAGTATCTCCTTGGAAAGGAGTTATGAGATTCGGTAAGAGAGGAAAGCTAAGTCCCAGATACGTAGGACCATTTACAGTGATCCAACGTATAGGATCAGTTGCTTATCGTTTACAACTACCAGAAGAATTAGCTGGAGTACATGATGTATTTCATGTATCCAATCTCAAGAAATGTCTAGCAGACGATTCTCTGATAGTACCTCTTCAAGACATAGAGGTAAACGAAAAGTTAAAATTTGTAGAGAAACCTCTTCAAATAGAAGACAGAAAAGTGAAGTTTCTCAAACACAAACGCCTAGTGCTAGTCAAAGTAAAGTGGGATTCAAAGAGAGGGGCTGAATACACTTGGGAGCTGGAATCAGAAATGAAGCGAAAATATCCTCATTTATTCCAGTAAATCTCGAGGACGAGATTTTATTAAGGTGAGGAGAATGTAACAACTCTCGCAAAAAGGTCCTAATTATTACTTCAATTAATCATTAGGAAACCTTAATTGAGACACCCAAGTGATTCCGCACTAACCCTAAAATTTTCATAATTTTCAGAATTAGGATTAGGACCCCTAAAACTCAGGGGGGGTTAAACCCTATCGACAATTATCCATACAAAACGTTTGCAACAAGTAAATTTCGAAATTTTAACAACTCATCTAAGCTAGTTTCAGTCGTGGCTACCCTATAAGATATTTTGATACCTTACGGACCGCAACCTTAGTAAGCTTACGGTCCGTAAGCTGCTTTACGGACCTCAACATTGTTAAGCTTACGGTCCGTAAGCTTGTCAAAATTTCAGTATAAATAGCAGACATTGGCATTCGACATCTGAACACTTTACGACGAAATAATTCTCACTATTACACTGAGATACGAACTGCTATTCCAAAATTACACCCCGGGTCTCGAAATTCTGCTGCAAAACAGGGTATTAGCACAATCGCTGCTACCATTCAATTATCCGACGATCAATATATCCAATGAATGTTTAAGTGCCGCCCACATTAGGGTTATACTTTATCGTTCGTCATTAATTTGACGGATCATCGTTAATTCGATAGATAAAGTATTATACTTTATCGTTCGTCATTAATTTGACGGATCATCGTTAATTCGATGGATAAAGTATTATACCTCGTCGTTCGTCATTAATTTGACAGATCATCGTTAATTCGATAGATGAAGTATTGCACTTTGTCGTTCATTGTGAGAATTTGATCTCGGAGTTATCGTAATTGCTGGATTGATTACTAACCCAGTTTTGTGTGCATTATTATTTTAATTAGGTTAACAAGGATAAATCATAGACTAGACTCTGTCCATATTAAATCAGCAATGTGAGTCATTCTCTCTTTTATCAAATTTATTTACAAAATCATGATTATTATCAAAGTTATAATTACGGGGATTAAGTCTTTGTAAATCACCAAGTTACAGCCGGTATGTGGGGTTTTGTATACATTACTTGATAATCGTCACCATTGGGGCAGCCAATTGGGGGATATGACCATAGTTACAGATTCGGTCGAGTGACAAATACCTTGGGTAGTTGGTTTGATATCAGAAACATTGTAATCGTTCTTAATACTGTAAATTATAACAAATGTGTCATTTTAGTAAATAGAATGATTCACTCAGTATTTCCCGCTGACAAAACTTTTTCAAACATGTTTCAGGTGATCTGTTGTAATTCAGGAAAAGTGCTGGGAAGCATTTCAAGCTTGAGAAAGTGGCTCAGTATAAAATAAATAAATAAAGTTTTGTAATATAATGATTTCGTAGTAAAATCATACCATTGTAAATTATCGGGGTTTTATCCCGAAATGTGAAATAAAATAATTCGGGAAATTTTTTAGCTTTAAACGATCCTTTTAAATAAACTTCCGCTGTTAAACTCAATTAAATAAATACCGCAGGATTTCTGTCTCGCGGCTCCTAATTCGGATCAAACCGGGTCAGGGGCCGTGACAGTATCATACATGATTCTTGTTCTAGAAGGAAATCCTTACTCAGATTTCTCACATTCAAACACAATAATTCAAGATTGGGTTGAACCCATCATTCAACAAATCATGATTTCAGAAAATTAAACTTACCACTTTAGAAATTGAGGTTAGCTACTCGCATTTAAGGCTTCATGCATTAGATTTCTCCATTGATTCAGGTTCAATTGCTTAATTTTCTTGATACTAGGGTTTCCCCTCTTGTCCTGCTTCCTCCTGTTCGATCGACCAGAACCCCAATTGTGGGTGTTTTTCATTTTTTTTTTGTTTATTAGTAAAACCCTTCTAGTTTACTAATTACACATTGAACCCTTCCATTTTGGAAGAGTGTTTAAATGAGGTTTTCCCCCATAAACTAACTACCATGTTGCCATATTTCATTAACTAAGTTAAATTCTTTATTTATTTGCACTTATTATAATACTAAACATTTTTGAGGTGTTACAACTTATGCCTAGTTAACGTTTTTGGGGTGTTACACTAGCTCCTTGAAGTTGATCGAAAAGATCATCAATCCTAGGTAATAGGTATCGATTCTTAATTGTAACCATATTCAATTCTCTATAATCAATACACATTCTCATCGAACCATCCTTTTTCTTAACAAACAACACTGGCGCTCCCCAAGGGGATGAACTAGGTTGTATGAATCCTTTACTTAGTAATTCATCTAATTGCTTTTTCAATTCTAACATTTCTGTCACGGCCCTTGGCCCCGGTTTGACCCGGGACAAATGCGCGAGGCAGGAAATCCGATGGTATTTAATTAAATGACAGCGGAAGTCTTTTTAAACAGGTTCGATTAATATTAAAACTTGCTCGTTTATAAAATATAATTTAGGGATAAATCCCGTAATTTACAATAACATGATTTCTCTAGAAATCCTTATTTCTCAAAACATGTCTCTTTATTTATTTATATTGAGCCACTTTTCTAAGCTGGTAGTGTTCCATAACACTTTTCTTTAGCTCACAACAGATCACCTGAAACATGTTTGAAAAAGGTTTTATCAGCAGGGAAATACTGAGTGAATCATTCCGTTTTACTAAAACGACTCGTTTGTTATACTTTACAGTATTAAGAGATTACAATGTTTCTGATATCAAACCAACTACCCACAGTACTTGTCACTCGACTCTTTTCTGTGACTGTGGTCATATCACCATTGGCTGCCCCAATGAATGACGGTTATCACAAATTTTAGGTTCGCCCACCTAAAGTGATAAAACTGCAATATTGTATACAATACCCCACATACCGGCTGTAACTTGGTGATTACATAAACTTAATCACTGTAATTATAACTTTAAAATATTTAGGAGTATTGTAAAATAGTTGATAAAAAGAGAATGACTCACTTTGCAGATTTAACGAGCAGATTATAAGCCTACTGATTAGCCTTGATTAACCTAATTTTAAATAACAATGCACACACACAAACAGGTTAGTAACTAATACAGCAGTTACGTCAATTCACGAGATTAAACCCTCACAATGATTGATTAGTGCAATACTTAACAATTCAGTGGATTCACAACGAATGACAGAGTATAGTCCGAATTCGAGCAGTACTCAAACATTCAAGTCGAAATCACAATGAATCAAAGTATAAACTTAATTAGAGCGGCACTTAAACAATCGTTGGATAGTTATAGTCGATCGGACGTTGAATCGTAATAGCGATCGAGTTATTACCCTGATTGCGGCGGAAATTTGTGATTGTGTGTGTTTAACAGATTGTTTCTGTGATAACTCGCTCTACGTAGCTCAGAATTTCGTCGTTCCAAAGACAGAATTCAAGTCCCAAGGCCCTCTATTTATAGGTAAAATTTGACCCTTACGCGGCCCGCTTTATGTTTGGCTTATTCTCACGCGGGCCGCGTGAGACCTATATTTTAGCTATAGGTTGCCACGGTTGGGACTAGCATTGCTGACTTGACGAAATTTGTAAATTCAGTTTCAACAGCTCACAATTTAGATAATCGTTAATAGGGTTTTACCCCCCTTGAGTTTTAGGGGCCCTAATCCTGATTCTGAAAATTCTGAAATTTTTAGGGTTTGTTCAGAATCACTTGGGTGTCTCAATTAGGTTTTCCTGTTGAACAAATTAATTTAATAATTATGACTTTTGATGAGAGTTGTTACATTCTCCCTACCTTAATAAAAATCTCGTCCTCGAGATTTACTGGAATAAATGAGGATACTTTCGTTTCATTTCTGATTCCAACTCCCAAGTGTATTCAGCTCCTCTCTTTGAATCCCATCTAACTTTGACTAAAACTAGTCGTTTATGTTTGAGAAACTTGATCTTTCGATCCTCAATTTGAAGAGGTTTCTCAACAAATTTCAGTTTTTCATTTACCTCTATATCTTGAAGAGGTACTACCAAAGATTCGTCTGCTAAACATTTCTTGAGATTGGATACATGAAATACATTATGTACTCCAGCCAATTCTTCTGGTAGTTGTAAACGATAAGCAACTTGTCCTATACGTTGGATTATTGGAAATGGTCCTACGTATCTGGGACTTAGCTTTCCCTTCTTGCCAAATCGAACAACTCCTTTCCATGGAGAAACTTTCAACATTACTCTATCTCCAACTTGGAATTCTAACGGCTTGCATCTATTGTCTGCATAACTCTTTTGGCGATCTCGAGCCGTCTTTAGTCTTTCCTTAATTTGAGTAATCTTGTCAGTTGTTTCTTGCACAATCTCAGGACCTGACAATTGACTGTCTCCTACTTCTGCCCAACAAATTGGAGTTCTGCATTTTCTTCCATACAGTGCTTCAAATGGAGCAGTTTCAATGCTTGAATGATAACTATTGTTATAGGAGAATTCAATCAAAGGTAAGTGATCATCCCAATTTCCACCAAAATCTATTACACATGCTCGGAGCATGTCTTCTAGAGTTTGGATCGTCCTTTCACTTTGCCCGTCTGTTTGTGGATGATATGCAGTGCTTAGGTTTAATCGAGTTCCCATAGCTTGCTGGAAACTTTTCCAGAAATGAGAAGTAAATCGACTATCTCTATCTGATACAATGGAGAGTGGGACTCCATGTAATGATACCACTTCGTCTACGTATAACTTGGCTAATCTTTCCATGGTAAAGGTTTCCTTCATGGGTAGAAAATGAGCTGATTTGGTTAATCGATCCACAATTACCCAAATTGCATCATTACCTTTTCTTGTTTTGGGCAACTTAGTAACAAAGTCCATTGTTATAAGTTCCCATTTCCATACAGGCATTTCCAATTGCTGTAGTAGTCCTGAAGGTTTCTGGTGTTCTGCCTTAACTTGTGAACAAGTAAGACACTTAGAAACATATCCTGCTATATCTTTCTTCATTCCTATCCACCAGAAATTCTTTCTTAAATCTTGGTACATCTTATTGTTTCCTGGATGCATAGTATACCTAGATTTATGAGCTTCTTCTAAAATCTTACTTCTTAATTCTCCTTGCTTAGGTACCCAATTTCTACTTTTGTGGAATCTCCAAATTCCATCTGTTCCTTGTTCTAATTCCTTGATTTTTCCTTTCATTCCTTCAGTATCGTCCTTGATTGCTGTTTCCTGAACTTTCTTTTATTGTTCCATTAAATCTACTTGTAGATTTAATCTAAGAGCACGGACTCGCTTTTGTTTTTCCTGATATTTACGACTTAAGGCATCTGCAACTACATTTGCCTTTCCTTCGTGATACTGAATATCACAGTCGTAATCACTTAGGATTTCCATCCATCTCCTTTGCCTCATGTTCAACTCTTTTTGCCCAAATATGTATTTTAAACTTTTATGATCCGTATAGACAATAAATTTACTTCCGTAAAGATAATGTCTCCAAATTTTAAGGGCAAAAACTACGGCTCCTAATTCTAAATCATGAGTTGTATAATTTTCTTCATGCTTTTTCAACTGCCTAGAGGCATACGCAATTACCTTTTTGCGTTGCATCAACACACATCTGAATCCTAGTTTTGAAGCATCACAATATACCTCAAAATCTTCTGTTCCTTCGGGTAATGCTAAAATTGGAGCATTCGTCAATCGGTGCTTTAAAATCTTAAAAGCTTCTTCTTGCTTATGTCCCCATTCGAACTTAGTGGCTTTACAGGTTAACTTAGTTAATGGTACGACTATCTTGGAAAAATCCTTAATAAACCGTCTATAATACCCAGCTAATCCTATAAAACTTCTAATTTCCATAGCTATTTGTGGGACCTTCCAATTAGTGATTCACCATATGTCCTAAGAATTGCACTTCTTGCAACCAAAATTCACATTTTGAGAATTTGGCATAAAGCTTTTCCTTTCTTAACAAAGTTAAGAGTAAATGCAAGTGCTGACAATGTTCTTCCTGACTTTTGGAATAAATAAGTATATCATCTATAAAGACAATTACAAATTTATCCAAATACGGTTTACAGATCCTATTCATCATGTCCATGAATGCAGCTGGTGCATTTGTTAACCCAAAGGGCATGACTGTAAACTCATAATGGCCATACCTAGTTCTGAAAGCAGTTTTAGGTATGTCTTCTTCTTGTACTTTCAACTGGTGATATCCGGATCTTAAGTCTATCTTAGAAAAATACCTAGCGCCTTGAAGTTGATCAAAAAGATCATCAATCCTAGGTAATGGATATCGATTCTTAATTGTAACCTTGTTCAGTTCTCTATAATCGATACACATTCTCATCGATCCATCCTTCTTTTTCACAAACAACACTGGGGCTCCCCAAGGGGAAGAACTAGGTTGTATAAATCCTTTACTTAGTAATTCATCTAATTGCTTTTTCAGTTCTAACATTTCTATGGGTGCTAACCGATAAGGTGCCTTGGCTATCGGTGTAGTTCCTGGAATTAGATGAATCCTAAATTCTACTTCCCTATTTGGAGGTAATCCTGGTAAATCTTCTGGAAACACATCTGAATATTCTGAGACTACAGGAATTTCCTTAAGTTCTTTACCCTTATTACTAATGATTACTGAAATCATATATACTATTCCTTGCTTTCGTTCATAACTAGCAACTTTCATTACTGATATGAATTTCATGGGTTTTCGTGGTTTATCTCCTGTAATCCTAATTACTTCTCTGGTAGGTGCCTGAATTTCTATGGAATTCTTATCACAAAGAATTCGAGCATGGTTGGCTATTAACCAATCCATTCCTAAGACCACATCAAATTCAGCTAATTTCATAGGTAAGAGATTTGCAAAGAATTTGTGACCTGAAATTCTAATTCTACTTTTTGCAAAACCTTATCTATATTAACGGAATTTCCATCAGCCGTTTCTACTGTGAAAGTCGGTCTAATACTGGTTAAAGGTAGGTTAAGAGCTTGACAGAATAAAGTATTTATAAAACTTTGGTTTGCACCAGAGTCAAATAATACTTTTGCGTACACATTGTGAACTAGGAACGTACCAGCTATCACATCTGGAATAAGTTCAGCTTCTTGAGTGATTAGTTGGAATGCTCGGGCATTTTTCTTTGTTGTTCCATCAGCTGGTTTGCTTTTGTTGTCTGCAGTTTTAATTAATTTAGGACATTCTGTTTTATAATGTCCGGTTTCTCCACAGTTATAGCAGACTATGGTTTTCTTCTTGCAATTTTCTTCACGATGTCCTGCCATTTTGCAGAAGTTGCAGATTATATTGCATTTTCCAAAATGATTCTTTTTGCAAGTTTTGCAAAAAGGAGGTTGTGCAGATTGTCTCCTTCCTCCTTTCTTGAATCTATTCTTATCATTACCCACACGAAATCCTTGGGTAATCTTCTGAGCCAATTCCTTCTTTCGATCTTCTTCTCTTATGCGTACTAGTTCATCAGTTAGGGTATTAGCTAATTCCACAGCATCGTCAATAGTGCGAGGTCTCGCAGCTTTAACAATGTTGCGGATTTCACTAATCAGCCCCCAAACGTAGCGAGAAATGAGTACTGGTTCTGGCGAAGGCAGTGTTGGTACTACTCTAGCATATTCAAAGAATGTCGAAGTATAACCGCGACAATCTACACCGATCATCCGATGAGTTAGGAACTTATTTGTCATTTGTTCCTTTTCATATTCAGGACAATATTTTCTTTCTACAAGAAATTTAAATTCTTCCCAGTTTAATGCATAAGCCATTCTTCTACCTTTTGCTTGTAGTACGGTGTTCCACCATTCTAGTGCCCCTTCTTTGAACAAATTTGACGCATACATAACTTGATCTTCTTCAGAACACTTACTTATTGCAATTACTGCTTCGGTTTTCTCTAACAAACGCAGCACTGCAGTTGCTCCTTCGTTGCCTGCAAATTCAGAAGGTTTGCAAGCAAGAAATTCTTTGAAAGTGCAACCAGGTGTTGCGGCTTTCATTTTCTTAGGAAGTGGAGCCTGTCGTGGATTATTATTGTCATGATTTCCACCTCCATTTACACTATTACTAAAATTGTCTTCCTGAGTACGTTTACTAGGAACAATTTGTTGCGGTTCGATTGGATTCTTTACAGCAGCAGCGATAGCTGGAATAGCATTGGCTATCCCTTGAGCAACAATATTTTCGATATCTTGTCTAGTCATATATTGATCTTCCGGTTGTTGCTCAGATTGATTAACCTCATTAACTGGTTCATTATTAGCGTTTTCCATCTGATAATTAGTATAATTATACTATTAGTATCGAATGATTGAAGAAAATAAAATAATTACACAGAAGCACATAAATTCTTATAACACAGATATATATCCAAAATTGTCGATGTTTCGACTTCTATTTTGTTTTATATATTATATAGGCATCCGTACTCACTGTGTATCTTACAATGTTTTATTTCCTATTTTACAGAGTTATATTTAGCTATTACTATTATTATACAGACATATTTTCCAACCCCCCTATCTTTTGGTCAACTGGTGGTTTAGTAGCGACGCTCCCTTTCGTCGTACTTCCAAGAAATTTGTTCCCCCATTTATCGGATCCTATTCCCTGTACTTATCAGCTCTTCACCGTACTGACGGAGTTCGGCTAAGTTTTCATTGCTCATGGGAGGATTGGGGATAGGTTCTGGATCAAACTGTCGAAGGAAGGAATAGGGACTGTTGATGATATTTTCAAATTGCCAGTCGTTGGTCCACCATTCTTCCATTTGGCCTAAAGGTCGGGTGTGGATTAGTGGGTCTAGAATAGCTGGTTCCAGATTTACAGGAAGTTGGGTTTCGGCTTGGTAAGGATATAGATTATTATGGATAGGGCTAAGGACATCACAGTTGGCCAGTAGACGGTCTATTTCATCTTGAAATGTGAGTTCTTCAGTTTGTCTAGAGCTCTCTCCCATTTCTATTCCTTTTTGTTTATAATCTTTCCTGGTTTCTATCTCTGCTGGTTTAAAACCTTCTCCGATTTCGATTCCTTTTCCTTTGTCTATCGGATTTTCTATTTTGGGGAGTCTCCTATTAACTGCATTTCTCCTGCGCACTTTCCTCCATCCTACATATCTTCTTTTCTTTTTAAGTTTTGCTTTTTCCAGCGGTGGAGCTTGGAATTCCAGAGTTTCATCTATGTCAGCAATATAACCAGTAAAGTCGTGGGAGACTTCAATTGGTACTGGGTAGAGGTTGAGATTCTGAAATGCTTCCGATATCTCACTCATGCTGAATAGCATATATGCAAAATGCATCAAATGTTAAGTTAAAACTTTGGAACAAAGTTTTACAAATAAACATTAAAGTTTTATTGCTTACCAATTTGTACAAAATACTACAGGAAAGAGAACATACTATCACTTATTTATTTGCTAGGGATTAATTTTCTACTAGACCAGGCTTATTGATATCTTAGAGATTTGCATTTTTGGCTACAGTAGCTAACATATAAAGGTTTTCCCATTTTTCATCTAATGTGTCTTTCCAAAGTGGATTATTTCCTAATTCCTGAATTTCTGAATTAAACCTCGTTTTCTTGAATTGGGTTTTCTTTATTTTCTCCTGTCCCTTTCTAAGAATCGAATTTCTTTTATCTTGAGTGATAGGATTTTCATAATTTGCTTTACGGACAAAAATCCCTTCTTCCAGATTTGTTGGATGTTTGGAGGAAGAAATTCCTTTTTCTGTGGCTGCAGTATCTAATTTGTGATAGATAGCAGAGATCTTTTGTTTACCCATACTGTAATTTGACAATTAATCAATTAATAAAACATATTTTCACATAATATTAATTTAGTTTTCCTAATTATTTTAATAGGCTAAAATCAATAGTAAGCTTAAATCAGTGGCTCTGATACCACCTTTTTCCTGTCACGGCCCTTGGCCCCGGTTTGACCCGGGCCAAATGCGCGAGGCAGGAAATCCGACGGTATTTAATTAAATGACAGCGGAAGTCTTTTTAAACAGGTTCGATTAATATTAAAACTTGCTCGTTTATAAAATATAATTTAGGGATAAATCCCGTAATTTACAATAACGTGATTTCTCTAGAAATCCTTATTTCTCAAAACATGTCTCTTTATTTATTTATATTGAGCCACTTTTCTAAGCTGGTAGTGTTCCATAACACTTTTCTTTAGCTCACAACAGATCACCTGAAACATGTTTGAAAAAGGTTTTGTCAGCAGGGAAATACTGAGTGAATCATTCCGTTTTACTAAAACGACTCGTTTGTTATAGTTTACAGTATTAAGAGATTACAATGTTTCTGATATTAAACCAACTACCCACAGTACTTGTCACTCGACTCTTTTCTGTGACTGTGGTCATATCACCATTGGCTGCCCCAATGAATGACGGTTATCACAAATTTTAGGTTCGCCCACCTAAAGTGATAAAACTGCAATATTGTATACAATACCCCACATACCGGCTGTAACTTGGTGATTACATAAACTTAATCACTGTAATTATAACTTTAAAATATTTAGGAGTATTGTAAAATAGTTGATAAAAAGAGAATGACTCACTTTGCAGATTTAACGAGCAGATTATAAGCCTACTGATTAGCCTTGATTAACCTAATTTTAAATAACAATGCACACACACAAACAGGTTAGTAACTAATACAGCAGTTACGTCAATTCACGAGATTAAACCCTCACAATGATTGATTAGTGCAATACTTAACAATTCAGTGGATTCACAACGAATGACAGAGTATAGTCCGAATTCGAGCAGTACTCAAACATTTAAGTCGAAATCACAATGAATCAAAGTATAAACTTAATTAGAGCGGCACTTAAACAATCGTTGGATAGTTATAGTCGATCGGACGTTGAATCGTAATAGCGATCGAGTTATTACCCTGATTGCGGCGGAAATCTGTGATTGTGTGTGTTTAACAGATTGTTTCTGTGATAACTCGCTCTACGTAGCTCAGAATTTCGTCGTTCCAAAGACAGAATTCAAGTCCCAAGGCCCTCTATTTATAGGTAAAATTTGACCCTTACGCGGCCCGCTTTATGTTTGGCTTATTCTCACGCGGGCCGCGTGAGACCTATATTTTAGCTATAGGTTGCCACGGTTGGGACTAGCATTGCTGACTTGACGAAATTTGTAAATTCAGTTTCAACAGCTCACAATTTAGATAATCGTTAATAGGGTTTTACCCCCCTTGAGTTTTAGGGGCCCTAATCCTGATTCTGAAAATTCTGAAATTTTTAGGGTTTGTTCAAAATCACTTGGGTGTCTCAATTAGGTTTTCCTGTTGAATAAATTAATTTAATAATTATGACTTTTGATGAGAGTTGTTACAATTTCTGTGGGTGCTAACCGATAAGGTGCCTTAGCTATCGGTGTCGTTCCTGGAATTAGATGAATCCTAAATTCTACCTCCCGATTAGGTGGTAATCCTGGTAAATCTTCTGGGAATACATCTGAGTATTCTGAGACTACAGGAATTTCCTTAATTTCTTTACCCTTAGTACTAATGATTACTGAAATCATATATACTATTTCTTGCTTTCGTTCATAACTAGCAACTTTCATTACTGATATGAACTTCATGGGCTTACGTGGTTTATCTCCTGTAACCCTAATGACTTCTCCGGTGGTTGTTTGAATTTCTATGGAATTCTTGTCACAAAGAATTCGAGCATGGTTGGCTATCAACCAATCCATTCCTAAGACAACATCAAATTCGGCTAATTTCATAGGTAATAGATTTGCAAAGAATTTGTGGCCTGAAAGTTCTAATTCTACCTTTTGCAAAACCTTATCTATATTAACTGAATTTCCATCAGTCGTTTCTACTGTAGGAATCTGCCTAATGCTGGTTAAAGGTAGGTTAAGAGCTTGACAGAATGAAGTATTGATAAAACTTTGGTTCGCACCAGAGTCAAATAATACTTTGGCGTAAATGTTGTGAACTAGGAACGTACCCGCTATCACATCTGGAATCAGCTCAGCTTCTTGAGTTGTTAATTGAAAGGCTCTCACATTCTTTTTAGCTCCTTCTGCAGGTTTAGCTTTATTGTCCGCTGGTTTGTTCAGTTTTGGGCAATCTGGCCTAAAATGTCCAGTTTCTCCACAGTTGTAGCAAACCTTTGTTTTATTTCTGCATTCTTCTTCACTATGTCCCGGAATTTTGCAAAAATTGCAATAGCCTTTGCATCTTCCAAAATGCTTCTTTTTGCAAGAATTGCAAAATGGACCAGTGGAGAATTGCCCTGTTCCTCTTCTCTTGAAATTGCTCTTATTACCCGTACGAAATCCTTGGGTAATTTTATGGGCCAATTCCTTCTTCCTATCTTCATCTCTTGTGCGCACCAATTCATCCGTTAGGGTGTTGGCTAATTCCACTGCATCGTCAATAGTGCGAGGTCTCGCAGCTTTAACGATATTGCGGATTTCACCAATCAATCCCCAAATATAGCGAGAAATAAGTACCGGTTCTGGCGAAGCCAGTGTTGGTACCACTCTAGCATATTCAAAGAATGTCGAAGTATAACCGTGACACTCTACGCCTACCATACGATGAGTTAGGAACTTATTTGCCATTTGTTCCTTTTCATATTCAGGACAATATTTTCTTTCTACAAGAATTTTAAATTCTTCCCAGTTTAAAGCATACGCCCTTCTTCTTCCTTTTGCTTGTAATACAGTGTTCCACCATTCTAGTGCCCCTTCTTTGAACAAATTTGACGCATACATAACTTGATCTTCTTCGGAACACTTACTTATTGCAATTACTGCTTCAATTTTTTCTAACCAACGCAGTACTGCAGTTACTCCTTCGTTGCCTGCAAATTCAGTGGGTTTACATGCAAGAAATTCTTTGAAAGTGCAACCAGGTGTTGCGGCTTTCATTTTCTTAGGAGGTGGAGCTTGTTGTGGTTCATTATCATGATTAACATGATCATTGCTTCCGTTTACACTATTACTGAAGTTATCTTCAGGAATGCGTTTACTAGGAACGATTTGTTGCGGTTCTATTGGATTTTTAATAGCAGCAACGAATGCTGGAATAGCATTGGCTATCCCTTGAGCAACAATATTTTCGATATCTTGCCTAGTCATATATTGATCCCCCGGTTGTTGCTCAGATTGATTAACTTCATTTACTGGTTCATTACTAGCGTTTTCCATCTGATAATTATTATAAATATAACTATTAGTATCAAATGATTGTAAAATAAAATAGTTATACAGAAACACATAAAATCTTACAACACAGATATATATATCAAAATTGTCGATGTTTCGACTTCTGTTTTGTTTTATATATTATATAGGCATCCATACTCACTGTTTATCTTACAATGTTTTATTTCCCATTTTACATAGTTATATTTATCTTTTATTATTATTATACAGACATCCTTCCCAACCCCACTACTCTTTGGTCAACTGGCAGTTTAGTAGCGACGCTCCCTTTCGCCGTACTTCCAAGAAATTTGTTCCCCCATTTCTCGGATCCTATTCCCTGTACTTATCAGCTCTTCATCGTACTGACGGAGTTCGGCTAAGTTTTCGTTGCTCATGGGAGGATTGGGGATAGGTTCTAGATCAAACTGTGGAAGGAAGGAATAAGGACTGTTGACGATATTTTCAAATGGCCAGTCGTTTGTCCACCATTCTTCCATTTGACCTAAAGGTCGAGTGTGGATTAATGGGTCTGGAATAGCTGGTTCTAGATTCACAGGAAGTTGGGTTTCGGCTCGGTAAGGATATAGATTATTATGGATAGGGCTAATGACATCACAATTTGCCAGTAGACGGTCTATTTCGTCTTGAAATGTGAGTTCTTCAGTTTGTCTAGAGCTCTCTCCCATTTCTATTCCTTTTTGTTTATAATCTTTCCTGGTTTCTATCTCTGCTGGTTTAGAACTTTCTCCGGTTTCGATTCCTTTTCCTTTGGCTATAGGGTTTTCTATTTTGGGGAGTTTCCTAGTGGCTGACTTTCTCCTGCGCACTTTCCTCCATCCTACATATCTTCTTTTCTTTTTAAGTTTTTCTTTTTCCAGCGGCGAGGCTTGGAATTCCAGAGGTTCCTCTATGTCAGCAATATAACCAGTAAAGTCGTGGGAGACTTCAATTGGTACTGGGTAGAGGTTGAGATTCTGAAATGCTTCCGATATCTCACTCATGCTGGATAGCATATATGCAAAATGCACAAAAATGTTAAGTTAAAACTTTGGAACAAAGTTTTACAAATAAACATTAAAGTTTTATTGCATACTGATTTGTACAAAAGACTACACACTAGAATTTATTTATTTACTGGGTATTAATTTTTCTACTGGATCAGGCTTTATTTTAGTTTAGAGGTTTGCATTCTCTGCTACGGAAGCTAGCAGATAAAGGTTTGCCCATTTTTCCTGTAATGTATCTTCCCCGGGTGGCCTATTTCCTAATTCCTGAATTTCTGAATTAAACCTAGTTTTCTTGACTTGGGTTTTCTTTATTTTCTCCTATCCCTTTCTAAGAATCGAATTTCTTTTATCTTGGGTGAGAGGATTTTCATAATTTGCTTTACGGACAAAAATCCCTTCTTCCAGATTTGCTGGGTGTTTGGAGGAAGAGGTTCCTTTTTCTGTGGTTGCAGTATCTAATTTGTGGTAGATAGCAGAAATCTTTTGTTTACCCATACTGTAATTCAACAATTAATTAATTAATAAAACATATTTTCACAAAATAGCAATTAAATTTTCTAAGTATCTCTCAGTTATTTAATAGGCTAAAATCAATAATAAGCTTAAATCAGTGGCTCTGATACCACATTTTTCCTGTCACGGCCCTCGGCCCCGGTTTGACCCGGTCCAGAGCCGCGAGGCAGGAAATCCAGTGGTATATTATTAAATGACAGCGGAAGACTTTTTAAACAGGATCGTTTAAATATTAAAAATTGCTCGTTTATAATATATAGGGATAAATTCCCTAATTTACAATAAAGTGATTTCACGGGGAAATCTTTATTTCTCAAAACATGTTTCTTTATTTATTTACATTGAGCCACTTTTCTAAGCTGTTAGTGCTCCGTAGCACTTTTCTTTAGCTCACAACAGATCACCTGAAACATGTTTGAAAAAGATTTTGTCAGCAGGGAAATACTGAGTGAATCATTCTATTTAATAAAACGACTCTTTTGTTATAAATTACAGTATTAAGAGCGATTACAATTGCCACTATCTTTATATTAACTGATCCAGTTGCCACTTTACCGGACTGTGACTGTGGACATATCACTTGTAGGGTCCTTTCACCCCAAGTGATAAATCGTTAGTAGTAATGTGCACATACCCCCACTTACTGGCAGTAATTTCAGATAACAAAGACTTAATCCCTGTAACTATAACTTTTTAAGAAATAGTTTTGGAAAAAGTTTTGATAAAGAAATTTTGATAAAAAGATAAAGACTCACAAACTGTGAGAAAAGGAGAATGACTCACATTGTAGATTTAACGAGCAGAGTATAAGCCTACTGATTAGCCGTGATTAACCTAATTTAAATAACAATGCACACACACAAATTGGTTAGTAACTAATACAGCAGTTACGACAATTCACGAGATTCAACCCTCACAACGATTTACAAGTGCAATACTTAACAATTCAATGGATTCACAACGAATGACAGAGTATAGTCCGAATTCGAACAGCACTCAAACATTCAAGTCGAAATCACGATGAATAACAAAGTATAAACTCAATTTGAGCGGCACTTAAACAATCGTTCGATAGTTATAATCGATCGGACGTTGAATCGTAATAGCGATCGAGTTATTACCCTGATTGCGGCAGCACTTCGTGATTTAGTGTGTGTTTTGTGGATTGTTTCTGCTGTAAATCGTCCTACGTACAACGAATTTTCGTCGTTTCAAAGTCAGTTTTCAAGTCCCAAGGTCCTCTATTTATACCCAAAATTTAGTCAGCCTTGCGCACCGCAGCACACCTAGCCTTGCGATCCGTAAGGGTGCTTGCGCACCGTAAGGTTCCCAAGGCTACGGTGCGCAAGGAATAAAAGTAGCCTACAGGGTAGCCACGAATGGGACTAGCTTGGCTGACTCAACTTTTTCGAAATTCAGTTATGTGACAAAGATTATTTGAGGATAATCGTCAATTAGGGTTTATCCCCCCTAAGTTTTAGGGGCCCTAATCCTGATTCCGATTGTTCTGAAATTTTTTAGGGTTTGTGCGGAATCACTTGGGTGTCTTAATTAAGGTTTCCTAATGGTCAATTAGAGTAATAATTAGGATCTTTTTGTGAGAGTTGTTACAGATTAAGTCTTTGTTATCTGAAATTACTGCCAGTAAGTGGGGGTATGTGCACATTACTACTAACGATTTATCATTTGGGTGAAAGGACCTACAAGTGATATGTCCACAGTCACAGTCCGGTAAAGTGGCAACTGGATCAGTTAATATACAGATAGTGGCAATTGTAATCGCTCTTAATACTGTAAATTATAACAAAAGAGTCGTTTTATTAATTAGAATGATTCACTCAGTATTTCCCTGCTGACAAAACCTTTTTCAAACATGTTTTAGGTGATCTGTTGTGAGCTAAAGAAAAGTGTTATGGAGCACTACCAGCTTAGAAAAGCGGCTCAATGTAAATAAATGAAGAAACATGTTTTGAGAAATAAAGATTTCCCAGTGAAATCACCTTATTGTAAATTATGGAATTTATCCCTATATTATAAACGAGCAAGTTTTAATATTTAAACGATCCTGTTTAAAAAGTCTTCCGCTGTCATTTAATAATATACCACTAGATTTCCTGCCTCGTGGCTCTGGACCGGGTCAAACCGGGACCGAGGGCCGTGACATACACCTTAAAAGCTAAACCCTAAAGTTTAAACCTAAAGCTAAACCCTAAACCCTAAAACTAAACCCTAAACCATAAAGCTAAACCCTAAAGCTAAACCCTACCGCTAAACCCTAAAAGCCTAACCCTAATATATTTAGGGTTTAGGGGTTATGATTTAGGGTTTAGGGTTAAGAGATCCTAGTTAGGGTTCGACGAGCCGGTTCCAACGCCGCTGGAATGAGTCTAATCGGAGTTCGTTTGAGTCGGTTCCCCACTGTTTCCCACTTTTTTAGTGTTCCCCAATGAACCTCACACACTATATATATATAGGGGTCCGCTAAAATGAAAACCACCTCCAGTTGTAAGAACCATGAGAACTACACCGTACGGGGGGAGTTGGACAAAAAAAAAAATTCATAAACGTAGATGCGTAACACATTTGTAAAAAAAAAATTTGTGTGTGTAGTTTTGAGCACCACAAGTTTGTGTTTACGGGTACCGTACAAGCATCTACGTTTATGAAAAAAAAAATTTGGTCCAACTCGCCCCGGATCAAAAAGTTCTCATGGTTCTTACAACTGGAGGTGGTTTTTATTTTAGCGGTCCCATATATATATATATATATATATAGGGTAAGGTTCATGCGAGAACCACTTTTATTGCGACAACCGCGAGAACCAATGTGAACACAACCTAAAATAGCTAAAAACCTAACCCCCACCCCCCCCCCCCAAAAAAAAAAAAAACCTAAACCCCCAAAAAACCTAAAAAAAACCTAACCCCCCCCCCCCCCAATCTAAAATGCTAAAAACTAAACCCCCAAAAAACCTAAAAAAATAAAAAAAACACACAATTTTTTTTTAATATTTTTTAAGTTAAAATCGCTGTAATTTTTTTTTGCTACTAAAAGTAGCGATTTTTTTATAAAAAATATTAAAAAAAAAACAAAAAATATTTGTGTGTTTTTTTAGCTATTTTTAGGTATTTTTTGTTGTGTTCACATTGGTTATCGCAATAAAGGGTGGTTCCTAACGGATCTTTGTCCTATATATATATATATATATATATATATATATAGGCAAAAGATCAAATACAAATAATCTTAACATACTAAACATACAAATTGAAGGAAAACTCAAAAAGACAAGGTGACATTTTTGTAATTACCACCAACTATCAAAGTTACTATACAAATGTGAACTCAACCAAAAATACCTAAAAACATAATTTTTTTTTAATATTTTTTATAAAAAAAAATCGCTACATTTTGAAAAAAATATATATATGTATATATACATTTTTAATTTTTTTTTGCTACTAAAAGTAGCAATTTTTTATACAAAATATTAAAAAAAATATTTTGTGTGTTTTTTTTTATTTTTTAGGTTTTTTGAGAGTTTAGTATTTTAGCTTGGGTATGAGGGGGGGGGGGGGGGTTTAGGGTTTTTTTTTTTTTTGGGGGGGGGGGGGTGGTAGGGGGTTAGGTTTTTTTTAGGTTTTTAGGGGTGTGGGGAGGGGGGTTAGATTTTTTTTAGGTTTTTTAGATACATTTGTAGAGTAACTTTGATAGTTATTGATCATTACAAAAATGTCACCTTGTCTTTTTTACTTTTCCTTCAATTTGTATGTTTAGTATGTTAAGATTATTTGTACAACAACTTTCCCCTATATATATATAATGCTTCAATTTGTACAAGAATGCCACCTTGTACATTTGTAGATAGGGAGTTAGGTTTTTTTTAGGTTTTTTAGATACATTTGTAGAGTAACTTTGATAGTTATTGATAATTATAAAAATGCCACCTTGTCTTTTTTACTTTTCCTTCAATTTGTATGTTTAGTATGTTAAGATTATTTGTACAAGAACTGTCCCCTATATATATATATATATATATATATATAGGGTAAGGTTCATGCGAGAACCACCTTTATTGCGAGAACCGCGAGAACTAATGTGAACACAACCTAAAATAGCTAAAAAAACCTAACCCCACCCCCCCCCCCACCCCCCACCCCAAAAACCTAAACCCCCCCAAGCTAAAAGGCTAAAAACTAAACCCCAAAAAAACCTAAAAAATCTAAAAAAAAATCTAAATTTTTTTTTGATTTTTTTAATATTTTTATGTTAAAATCGCTACTTTTAGAAGAAAATTTTTTTTTTTTTTTTTTTAATTTTTAATTTTTTTTTTTGCTACAAAAAGTAGCGATTTTGTTATAAAAAAATATAAAAATAAAATTTGTGTGATTTTTAGCTATTTTTAAGCATTTTTTGTTGCGTTCACATTGGTTCTCGCAGTTCTCGCAATAAGAGGTGGTTCCTAACGGATCTTTGTCCTATATATATATATATAGAGAGAGAGAGAGAGAGAGAGAGAGTTAGGATCCTGTAAAAAAGGCCCAAAGTGTGAGAAAGGTAAGAAAGAATCTCAGCCATTAGATCTTTTGATCTAATAGTTGAGATCAATAGGGACCAAAATGTAAAATATTTTTATTAATTTGGATTGAATTGAAATATCTAGGGGCAATTGTGTCTTTTTATCTTCAATTTGTAAATCAAAATCCCTACAATTTCGTTCTCTCTATCATACGTTCCTAATTTCTCTCTTTCTCTCTCTTTCTTCTTCCATATTCAGAACAGAATCCCTGCAAACAGAAAACGTAAACATCAATCGGAAGCGTACCGGCAGTGGTGGTCGACGACGGCGGTGGCGGACCGGCAGTGGTTGGAGGCGTTAAAGGACACTTCGTGCCAATTAATGCTTTGGCATTCAACCCGGATGGAAAAAGGTACGTTTTTCATCTCCGTCTATATCGAAATCGAGCTTCACTAATGGATCATTTAGTTGATATTTGTTTTTTAGGGTTTATGTTCGATCTAGTAGTGATTTTTGTTTTTTTAATGTATTATAGTTTCTCAAGTGGAGGAGATGACGGTTACGTGAGACTGCATCATTTTGATACTGACTACTACAAGATTCCATCAATTTGATTTCACTGTGATATTGTTGACTTTCCCAACTTGGTTGCTTAGCGGGGTCGAGAATGCGGTGGTGCGGCTTCTATTTAATTCAAGTACTGTTGAATGATTGTTTTAGTTTTGGTGATACAAGATACTCAAAACACAAATCATTAAAAGGAGATGACCAATGAATGGTGTTATTTTTCTTTTCATTAATGGTGATTTTTTCCTTTGTTAATGGTGTTTTTTTTCTGAATGGTGTTATTTTTCTTTTCTTAATGGTGTTTTTTTTCTTTTCTGAATGGTGTTTTTTTTTTTCTTTTTCTGAATGGTGTTATATTTTTTTTTACTGAATGGTGTTATATTCTTGTACTGAATGGTGTTTATTTTATTTACTGCTGAATAATGGTGTTATTTTTGTGCTGAATGATGTTATTTTTTGTGTGAATGGTGTTTTTTTTTTTGTGCTGAATGGTGTTATATTTTGTGCTGAATGATGTTATTTTTGTGTGAATGGTGTTTTTTTTTGTGCCGAATGGTGTTATGTTTGTGCTGAATGATGTTATTTTTGTGTGAATGGTTTTTTTTTTTTTTTTTTTTTTTTTTTTTTTTTTTTTTTTGCTGAATGGTGTTATATTTGTGCTGAATGGTGTTATATTTTCTGAATGGTGTTATATTTAAAACACCATGTATGAACATGCTCTGAATGGTGTTATATTTATGGACGGTTATAAGTCCTTAAATCAAGGATTTTCTCTCTCCAAATCCTTAAATCAAGGATTACCATATTTGAATTTGTTAATGCATTTACAGTTATACCCTTTTCAATTAATTTAGATCTAATGGTTAAGATTCTTTCTTACCTTTCTCACACTTTTGGTCTTTTTTACAATAACTCCACCCTATATATATATATATATATATATATATAATGCTTCAATTTGTACAAGAATGCCACCTTGTACATTTGTAGATAGGGGGTTAGGTTTTTTTTAGGTTTTTTAGATACATTTGTAGAGTAACTTTGATAGATATTGATAATTACAAAAATGCCACCTTGTCTTTTTGACTTTTCCTTCAATTTGTATGTTTAGTATGTTAAGATTACTTGTACAAGAACTTTGATAGATATAGAGGGTAGGGATCCTAAGAGAAGTCCACCCTATTTGAGAAACTTGAGAAGCAATCTGGACCACACATTTTCCCTAAGCAAAAAATGCAAAAAAAAGGTGAAAAAAATGCAAATTTTTTTTTTTTTTGAAAAATCGCAGCTTTTTCTTTAAGGATTAAAAAAAAAATTAAAATTTTTTTTTTTAATTTATACACATGTGTATATTGTTAATCTTTTAACTATACATATATGTATATTGTCAATTATACATATATGTATATACATGTTTAAAATTGAAAAAATATGTATATTGTTAATCTTAAACCATAAACCTTAAAGCTAAACCCTAAAGCTAAACCCAAAAGCTAAAACTAAACACTAAAGCTAAACCCTTAATGTTAAACCCTAATACAAACCCTAAAGATAAAGCTAAACCCAAAAGTTAAAGCTAAACCCAAAAGCTAAACCCTAATGCTAAACCCAAAAGCTAAACCCTAATGCTAAACCCTAAATACTGTTGCTAAACCCTAATTCTAAACCCTAATGTTAAACCCTAAAGCTAAACCCTAAACCATAATGCTAAACCCTAAATACTAATGCTAAACCCTAAATAACACTTATTTTTCAATTTTAAACATGTATATACATAAAGCTAAACCCTAAAGCTAAACCCTAATTCTAAACCCTAAAGCTAAACCCTAATGCTAAACCCAAAAGCTAAAACTAAACACTAAAGCTAAACCCTTAATGCTAAACCCTAATACAAACCCTAAAGATAAAGCTAAACCCAAAAGTTAAAGCTAAACCCTAATGCTAAACCCAAAAGCTAAACCCTAATGCTAAACCCTAAATACTATTGGTAAACCCTAATGTTAAACCCTAAAGCTAAACCCTAAACCATAAAGCTAAACCCTAAACCCTAATGCTAAACCCTAAATACTAATGCTAAACCCTAAATAACACTTATTTTTCAATTTTAAACATGTATATACATATATGTATAATTGACAATATACACATGTGTATAAATCCAAAAAAAAATTAATTCTTAAAGAAAAAGCAGTGATTTTTCCAAAAAAAAAAAAATTGCATTTTTTTCCCCTTTTTTTTCATTTTTTTGCTTAGGGAAAATGTGTGGTCCAGAATGCTTCTCAAGTTTCTCATTTAGCCTACTACTTCTCACATGATCCTTATCCTATATATATATATATATATATATATATAATGCTTGTTTTTTAGGAGTTCTGAAAGTTTTGCAATTATTTAGAGTTCTGAAATAAACTCAACCTTATATACTAAAATAAAAATAGTTAAATAACAAACGAGATGAGTTCTAACTATTTTTAGAGTTTGAAACGAGCCAATTCGAGCCCTAAGTTTTTTAAGTTAATGGAGTCAAACTCGAGCCTAGCTGAGCTAATCTCTACTTATTTACACCTACACAATTTTAGGCATCCCATTGGACTTTGATGAACAATTGGCTTTTAAGACATTTTTGGCGAACTAAGATTATATAGAGATGTATGGAGGAATATTGGCTGGAATTATGATAACAATTTGTTAGACAAAGACATTAAAATAGTAATAGACAGAAAGTCAATTTGGCGAATATAGCTTTGAGATTAATTAATGTGTTAATAAAACTAATAGTAATAGACAAATGATTAAGGTTGTGGTTGAATACGTGACTTTGTAGTGGGGGGTTGTTGGTAAATCAAACAAATTAATAGGGTGGAAGCAACGTGGGACGGTTGGGGTTATTGGTAGCGGTGTTCAAGGAAATTCAGGAAACTATGTATTTGCTTGGTTTATGTGATTATGAGTTTGTTACAAAACGGTATCAAAAATACCGGTATCGAAAACCAAAAAACGGATATAGGTATTAAAAATACACGACACGGTACAGTTTGATACCGGTATTTGAAGATAAATACCGGTGCTGAAAACATCAAAAGTCGACACCGAATCAGTACTGAAAATATTTCTGTTTGGAAAATTCGGTATCGGTTCGGTTTTAGTACCATTTGCTCATCCTTATTTAGAAATATATAAAATAAAAAATATATATGATTAGTAATTTTACATCTCTTCAAATTAAAGTTCATAATATAAAATAAAGGTTAAACTACATTTTACATCATTTTTAAGTTGCATCAAATTACATCGGATGTACTATATGCTATAATTTCTTTACTAGTACAATGTCCATTCTCTTTAAAAAGATTACAAAAGGACATCCGTTTTAATTTCGTTGGTTAAAGGATATCTTCTGAAATTTTGCTGAAACCTTAAATAACGTAAAATGTAATTTATCCTAAAATAAACTCATCAAATATGTTTTTTACTTTATTAAATCTTTCTCGTAGAAAATATTAACATCTCCCTCTTCCAAATTAACATCTCCCACTTCCAAAAGTTAAATTTACCCATACTCGTTTCTCCAAAATCGAACTACCACACAAGAGTTGATTAACAAGAGTTACAGAACAATTTTCACCAACAATTAAACTTGTAACTGCCAATATGGTATAGCCCAATTGGTCAGGGGGTTTTCCACTAAGTGGTTTCCTCCTGAGGAGGTCTCAGGTTCGATTCCTACTAAATGCAAAATTATGTAAATATGAGAGAGCACCTCTGGGAGGGATTTGAACTTGGGGTGATGGGTTTTAACAGCATATGCTGGCCCTTTTGAGTAAGCTGGAAATCCAGTTGATCTAACGTTCAAAAACAAAATTAAACTTGTAACTCGTTTTAAAAATATACTCTTTTAAGACAACCTAATATATGGTGAAAGACATTTTTCAATATGGGTAGGATAAATTTTAATAGATTAGAATAAATTTTGATGTGTGTATTGTAGTCAAAAGATTTGGTGTGAACTAATTAGTTAAAGATAAAAATAAATGAGATAAGAGAAAAGCTATTTATTTTTTTACAATTATACTCTTTCTTATTTTTTTTTTCTTAATTTAGCTTTCTTCTAAAATAATCCTTTTCTATATAATTATAAATATAGTGTACATATATTTACATTTACAATACATACAAACATAACTTGTAAATGTCGGCTACATTTACATTTACAATACATACAAACATAACTTGTAAATGTCGGCGGGAATAGTTGTGATAGGTGGTTGGCCAAAAGTGAGGGCCAACTTTTTTTTTTTTTTTGCATAAAATAGTTATTTATAAGTCCTACCAAATTACAATTTTATCCCATGTTTAAAATTTCGATCTTGCCCGCAGTTAGAAATTAAATTTATGCTTAGCCCCAGCTTAAATTTAGGATTTTGCCTTGGTTAAAAAAAAATTATAGCTTTGTCCACAGCTACAATCCTGCCAAATTACAATTTGGTTCCCAGTTTAAAATTGCAATTTCGCCCCCAATTCAAAATAAAATATTTGTTTTGCTCCCAGCTAAAAATTACGATTTTGCCATTAGTAAAAATACATACAAACATAACTTGTAAATGTCAGCGGGAATAGTTGTGATAGGTGGTTAGCCAAAAGTGGCGGCCAACTTTTCTTTTCTTTTTTTTTCTTTTTTTTTTTTTTTGCATAAAATAGTTATTTATAGTTCCTGCCAAATTACGATTTTATCACCTGTTTAAAATTTCGATCTTGCCCCCAGTTAGAAATTAAATTTATGCTTTGCCCCCAGCTTAAATTTACGTTTTTGCCTTGGTTAAAAAAAATTATAGTTTTACCCACAGCTACAATCCTGCCAAACTACAATTGGGTTCCCAGTTTAAAATTACAATTTCTCCCCAGTTCAAAATAAAATATTTATTTTGCCCCCAGCTAAAAATTACGATTTTGCCCTCAGTAAAAATATTACGTTCTTGCCCCCCAATTCAAAATAAAAAAATGGTTTTGCCATCAGTTTAAAATTTTATTTTACATCCATTTTAAAATTACGATTTTACCTAAGCTAAAAATTGCAATTTTGCCATAGTTTTTTTTGGGCAAAACTATGGTAGGCTTTTATTTTATTTGGTTTACTCAATTTAGTTTTTATTTGTGCCAAACAGCTGCCTAGCACTCGCTAATTGCATCTGACAAATTAATGTTTTGCCCCCAACTCTAAATTACACGTTTGCCATCGTTTTAGTTATTTTTTATCATAACTATCATAGTGTTTTTTCTTTATTTGGTTAACTCGATGCATCTTTTATTATATCGTGTTATAAGTAGCATGTATAACTAATCGAAATAAATGCGTACATGTTATTAAACTAAGAAGTTTTTGGTTTAGCGCCCCGCAACGCGGACGGCGCATAACTCTAGTTATATATAAAAAGTTGAAAATATTATTTGATATATGTTCATGTTATATCATCAAAATTCACAAACGACCCTCGTTAAGACCATGTGTAGTGGTAGTGGGTTATAATGCCCCCACCATGGGCATTATCCGACACGTGACGTCCTAGTCAGCGATGGGGCATTATAGCAAAAGTGGTGTAGTGGGTATAATGCCCCATAATGCCCCTACCAAACATTAAAAAAAAAAAAAAAGAAAGAAAGAAAAGAGTTGATGCTGATTGGCTAGTCAAAAAGCAAACAGTACCATTGACCACAAGTCCAAATCTCATTGGCCATCACCTAACTTCCACATCTCTCTTCAGCGTTTTAATTTAAACGCCCACATGCAAATTTTCAAAAAATAACGCCCCATAACGCCTAGTGTAATGGGGTGGGGGCGTTATGGGGCGTTTTTTTTTCAATTTTTTTTTTAAATCACGCCCCACTACGTATGTTCTAATAGTGATTGAAATTGAAGTACCCATCAACTTTTGGATCAATTCTTGTCATGTACCCTATAAGTCGGTTTGCATTTGGATAGTGAAACACGACTTGTCCCTATCTAAATTATCCGACTTGTAGAATTGATCTAAATAATATTAAATATATAGGGTAAAGTTCTTGTACAAATAATCTTAACATACTAAACATACAAATTGAAGGAAAACTTAAAAAGACAAGGTGACATTTTTGTAATTATCAATAACTATCAAAGTTACTCTACAAATATACCTGAAAAAACCTAACCACTCCCCCCACCCCCCAAAAACCTAAAAAAAACCTACCCCCCTCCCCCCACCCCCCAAAAACCTAAAAAAACCTAAACCCCCCCCCCCCCACCCCCCAAAAACCTAAAAAAAACCTAACCCCCTCCCCCCCCCCCCCCCAAAAACCTAAAAAAAACCTAACCCCCCCCCCCCCCCCAAAACCTAAAAAAACCTAACCCCCCCCCCCCCCCTCCCTCCCCCACCCAAGCTAAAATGCTAAAAACTAAACCCCCAAAAAACCT